>CM056204.1:5649434-6021934 GCA_029692085.1 Gymnothorax javanicus
ATCTTATATCTAACACACCGCGGCAGTGCAGTGCGAAAGTTTGGACGGTGGGGTCAAATTCCCAAAGAGTACTGAGGTGACTACGACGCTGAGAGCTTTTGGAGTCGGAAGTAAAAGGTTGGGACACTTTCTGCCGTAACTCAAACTCAAATTTATTTTCTGAGCCGTTTGCTTCGAGATCAGCCTATGGAGTATACAAATGAAAACGATCACATCAAATTCGTTGTTAATTGACGAAAATGTTACGCTTTTGCTTTTTTAGTCCAGTTTGTTGTCCACTTTTGCAAACTACATATCCATTATACAAATGTGTGAGTAGCCTGTGATTTGCCTAGCCGATGAGGTACCTCAGTTTCAGCAAACGTTCACAAAGTAACTTGAAGGAAGCCGATCAGTGACATATTGCTGTTGGTTGTCTCCGGAAAACCGATGAGCATACAACCAAGCTAAGTCATTACACAGTGGGCTACTATAAGCTAGCTTACATGAAGTGAATAGCTATTATTTTGCCATTGAGCTACTTTGCATTTATATGCACCAAATAGTCATGTTTGGTGCATATACATCGATAGAAAATCGTAAATAGATTACAGTTATCTAGTTAGCTAGCAAGCCTATATATGCATGAAATACAACTTGCTAAGCCAGCGAAGTAGGTATCCAGCTAACTAGGTAGTTCGCTGGCTGAGCTAGCTATATTTTGTGCATATAAGTCCATAAAAAACAGTGTCTAGCCATTATTTCACTACTGCAAAAATGCTTCATTAAAAATTGAACTTAAGAGGGTACACAGCAAAAATACGACGTTTCAGAGGCTTTAATTTTGACATGCTGCATCAGAGTGACCTGATATTGTCTGAGTAACACTGAGGTGGTGCAATATCATCCAGTCATGAGATTTGTCTGTGGCAACAGGGGATTCCTTTAAATTTTAATGTGAATTTAGAGGGAACACAGCAAAAATGTGACATTTCAGAGGCCTTTCACTTTGGAACTTTCATATTCAAAACCTGTCTGTTCTGGTGTTAAGTTTCAGTCTGAGCTGATGTAGTTAGACTCTGAAGTGAAATTTGCATGTGGAACCAGTTTTTCAATAGCAGTCTGTGGCTTTAGTACATATAAATGTCTGATTGGTCTCTGAAAATGTATTCTCTATTACGACCCCAATTCCGAAATAGTAGGGACGAAGTGTAAATTGTGAATAAAATCAAAATGCAATGACTTTCAGGTCACATGAGCCAATATGTTATTAACAATAGAACATAGATAAAATTTCAAATGTTGGACATTTTGCATTTTTATCCACAAAATGAGCTTATTTCAAATCTTCTGGCTGCAACAGGCCTCAAAATAGTTGGGACACAGGCAAAAAAAGGGCTGAAAAAGCAATTAATATAAAAGAGAATCAGCTGAAAGAACATTTAGCAAGTAAGTTAACTGGCATCAGGTGTGTAACATGATTGGCTATAAAAGAGATGTCTTAGAGAGGCTGAGTCTCTCAGAAGTAAAGATGGCCGATACTCTCCAACCTGTGAAGGCTTGCGTAAAAAAATTGTGGAATACTTTAAAAACAATAACATAACATAACATGAATGGCGAGAACAGGCCGTTCAGCCCAACTATGCTCGCCAGTTTCTTTATACGATTGTGAATATATCCCTTCAGATACTCAATGACTCAATGGTATCTAGCTTTAAGTCAAGCCTGCTCTTGAAAACCCCGAAGGTCTCTGCCTCAACAATATGGTCAGGCAAGCTATTCCACATCGAAATTACTCTTTGGGTGAAGAAATATTTCCGAATTTCAGTGCTAAATTTACTTTTGGTCAACTTCCATTTGTGACCCCGAGTTCTACTAACAACACTTGGTCGAAGGAATCCTACATAATTCACTTTGTTAATCCCTTTAACATATTTAAAAACCTCAATCAAATCACCCCTAAGTCTCCTTTTCCTAAGACTAAAGAGATTAAGGATCTTCAGCCTCTTCTCATAGCTTTCATGTTTTATACCTGGAATTAGCTTAGTGGCTCTTCTCTGAACTTTCTCTAGAGCCTCTATATCTTTCTTAAAGTATGGTCCCCAGAACTGTACACAATACTCCAGATGTGGTCTGACGAATGTATTGTACAAAAGAAGCATCACCTCCTTAGATTTGTACTCAATACTTTTGGCAACGTATCCCAGCATCTGATTGGCTTTTTTAACTGCTACGGCACAATGGCTAGAGCCTGTGAGGGTTTGGTCAACAATCACTCCCAGATCTTTCTCATGTGGAGCACATTCCGGTTTTAAACCTCCCATGAAGTAATCCCGTCTAATGTTTTTATTACCTACATGTACAACTTTACATTTTGCTACATTAAATTTCATTTGCCACATTTCTGCCCAATTCTGGATTCTATCCAAATCATCCTGAATCACTTTAGTGGACTCTAAACTATTTGCCAAACCCCCAATTTAGTATCATCTGCAAATTTAACTAATTTGCTCTCTCAATATTCCTATCAAGGTCATTAATGTAGATGAGGAACAGCAGGGGTCCCAACACCGATCCCTGGGGGCGCCACTCCCCCCCATACCTAGCTCAGATGAGATACCATTGACCACCACTCTTTGTGTTCTGTCCTGTAACCAGTTTTGAATCCACTCCAGAATACCTCCTGTAACTCCAATGGAGCTCATTTTAAAAATTAGTCTCTTATGCGGTACTGTATCAAATGCTTTCTGAAAATCCAAGTATATGATGTCATAAGCCCTGCTCTGGTCATAAGTCTTGGTGGCCTCTTCAAAAAAAATTCCAGAAGGTTTGTCAGGCATGACCTTCCCTTCACGGAAACCATGTTGGCTATCCTCAAGATACTGTTACGTCCAAGAAATAAGTCCAGCTCATCTTTTATGATAGATTCCAATATTTTGCACGCACTGCAAGTTAAACTGACTGGCCTGTAATTTCCTGGCTCAGTACGGTCCCCTTTTTTATATATTGGTATATATAATGTTCCTCAACGTCAAATTGCAAATGCTTTGAAGGTCTCATTATCGACAGAGCATAACATCATTAAAAGATTCAGAGAAACCGGAAAAATCTCTGTGCGTAAGGGACAAGGCCGAAGACCTTTACTGGATGCCCGTGATCATCAGGCCCTCAGACGCCACTGCATCACTCACCGGCATGATTCTGTCATTGACTTTACTAAATGGGCCCAGTAATACTTCAAGAAACCACTGTTTGTAAACACAGTTTGTCGTGTCATCCACAGATGCCACCTAAAACTCTATCATGCAAAAAGGAAGCCATTGTTGAGCATGATCCAAAAGCACCGCCGTGTTCTGTGGGCCAAGGCTCATTTAAAATGGATTGTAGCAAAGTGGCAAAGTGTCCTGTGGTCAGATGAGTCCAAATTTGACATTCTTGTTGGAAATCATGGGCTTTGTGTCCTCCGGGCTAAAGAGGAGAAAGACCACCCCTCCTGTTATCAGCGTTCAGTTCAAAAGCCAGCATCTCTGATGGTATGGCGATGCATTAGTGCATATGGTGTGGGACACTTGCATGTTTTAAAAAGCACCATGAATGCTGAAAGGTATATAAAGGTTTTAGAGCGACATATGCTCCCCTCCAGACGACATCTATTCCAGGGAAGGCCTTGTGTATTTCAGCAGGACAATGCAAAACCACATACTGCAGCAATTACAACAGCATGGCTTCGTAGTAGAAGAGTCTGTGTGCTGAACTGGCCTGCCTGCAGTCCTGATCTTTCACCGATTGAGAAGATTTGGCGTAAATTAAACGAAAAAAGTCCGTCAAAGGAGACCCAAAACTCTCCAGCAGCTGGAAGCCTGTATTAAGAAGTGGGATCAAATTCCAATGGCTAAACTCAAGAAACTTGTCTCCTCAATGCCCAGACGCCTCCACTCTGTGTTAAAAAAAGAAGGGGGATGCTACACCATGGTAAACAGGCCCCTGTCCCAACTTTTTGAGACCTGTAGCAGCCATCAAATTTGAAATGAGCTCATTTTGTGGAAAAAATTGTAAAAATTTCTCAGTTTCAACATTTGCTATGTTATCTCTGTTCTACTGTGAATAAAATACTGGCTGGTGTGATTTGAAAGTCATTGCGTTTTTGATTTTATTCACAATTTACACTTTGTCCCAACTATTTCGGAATAGGGGTTGTATTACGTTTCACTATTTACACAACTGACCTGAAAAAGCGTTGACATTCATAGCCTCAATCTTTTGTGAAGTTTGGTTTGCAGGCCATAATAATAACTTCTTTATAATTGTAAATTTTGAATTTTTGATTCGGCTTAATATTTATTTATCATACTTACTGTATTTATTAATGCATTTTTAAAATCTATTTTTATGGTGCCCAAACAAATAAAAGTTACCACCTGGATTTAACTCAGCAAATGGGTTAATTATTTATTTCCAATGGAAAACTACTGCAGTGATTAATGAGTTTCAGCTGCAACAAGTTATTTTACCCTATCTGATGCAGTGGGTGGCTTCTCATTTCTTAAACAACCATGTCGGAAAACATATCCTGTGATCGTGGAAAAGATGTTCCTCTGTTTCAGAAGGGTCAAATTATTGGCCTGCATCAAACAAAGATAACAACCAAGGAGTTTGCCGAAACCACTAAAATTAGCTTAAGAACTTTCCCACGCATTATTAAAACTTAGAAGGATAGCGGTGAACCGTCAACTGAGCAGAAAAATTGATTGGAAAATATCATGAATGATCACGACTGGAGATTACCAAAACGGCTAGGTGAAGTCTTATCCCTAAAAATGGACACTAGAACACGTGGCTATGTTTAATAGTGACAGTAAGAGCATTTCCACTCGCACAATGTGACAGGAACTTGTAGGATTGGGCCTAAACAGCTGTGTGGCCACAAGAAAGCCACTTGTTAGTGAGGCTAAGTGGGGGAAAAAAACAACTTCAACTAGCTTGGGACCATTAAGATTGGACTGTGAAGCATTGAAAAATAGTCATTTTGCTGATGAGTTCAGACTTACCCTATTCTAGACCAATGGGTACGTCAGGGTAGGAAAGGAAGCCCATGAAGCGATGCTTATGTCTTCCATAGAGCCCACTTTACAAGCCTCTGGAGGCAGTGTTATGATCTGGGGTTGCTTCAGTTGGTCAGGTCTAGGCTCAACAACATCTTGCAGCATAAAATGAAGCCAGCAGACTACTGGAAGGTACTGAATGACCAGGTTATCCTATCAATGGATTTTTTTTAACCCTTTACAGCATGGGCATAGTCCAAGATGACCATGTCAAGCTTCATCGGGCTTGAACTGCAAAAGAGTGGTTTAGCCAACTTGAAGAATCATTTTCACTCATGAATTGGCCACCGCAGAGTCCTGGGCACGAGAACTTGATTTTTTTGTAGGATCCATCCAATGAACTAATGGCAAAATTAAACCATTGTACTGTAATCTGGTTCAAAAAGAAGGAAGTTTAGTTCCTGACTGGCAAATGGTTTGAATCTAGTGAAACACTCGCTTTGGGGTATTCAAAGGTGCATGATGTTAATGTCAGAAAATCAAATCAATGTCAAATAAATTAAACGACTGAACCGTCATTATCATTATAAATGTTATTATAAATGATGATAGTAAAAAAAATAACAGCAGTAGTGATCAGATGTAGAAGCTCCTCAGCCATTACCTGCGCTTTTTCCATTCAAAACATTTGGCCACAATTGCTGCAATAAACGTTTCTGGCAATATGCTGTGCACTACTGATATAAAAGTTTCTAAACTTTTCAAAACCTTTTGAAACAGTGGTTTTATCTAAAGTTTCGGAACTGTTTCAAAGGTTTGTATTTGACAGCTAAAGAATAGAGTGGACCTTAAAGTCCAGCTGAAAGGGTTTATCAGGAAAACCCAGCCGTCTCAGATCCAGCTCAGCGTGTGCGCGGTATAAATATATATATGTACACAGTAAAATATCCAGCTCAGTGTTTACAGTAAAATATTTTGGGTGGATGTACAGAATTTTATAATAAGAAAAACTGGACAGACATTTCCTCTCAGAGATGGGGATGTTCTTTTACAGTTTGAAGATGAAGAGAAAGACAAAGATTTTGTTTAATTTATACAAACCCCAATTCCAATGAAGTTGGGACGTTGTGTAAAACGTGAATGAAAACGGAATACAATGATTTGCAAATCCTTTTTGACCTATATTCAATTGAGTACACTACAAAGACAAGATATTTAATGTTCAAACTGATAAACTTTATAGTTTTGGAAATATTCACGCATTTTGAATCTGATGCCTGCAACACGCTCCAAAAAAGCTGGGACAGGGGCATGTTTACCACTGTGTTACATCACCTTTCCTTTTAACAACACTCAATAAGCGTTTGGGAACTGAGGACACTAATTGTAGAGGTTTTGTGGGTGGAATTCTTTCCCATTCTGGCTTGATGTACGACTTCAGTTGCTCAACAGTCCGGGGTCTCCATTGTCGTATTTTGCGCTTCATAATGCGCCACACATTTTCAATGGGAGACAGGTCTGGACTGCATGGTAGAGTTGTAACTTGCACTTGTACATGTAGCGACAAAGAAAAACTCACAAAAAAGAAAAGAAAAAACAGAAAACTTTATGTGATTGCCAAGTAAACAGAGTTCTGGTAATTCTGTTTCTGTTGTCTTTTTTGTGCTGCATCAAGAACTTCGGTCCAAGTTGAGTCAACGAGAGGAAGGACATCTTGCTGTTGGGTCTTCCCCTTGGGGGTCTGTACATGAAGAATGCAGACCCGGTCACGTGTTCGATCAGGCTGACTAGGACTGGGGCCTACAGGTCGGAGAACGGGGCCTGTAGTGTCTGACTGTGCAGCTTCTGACATGGCCTCCATTCTTCTGCAGCTTCGATACAATCCCTAAAAGTATGGAGGAGTTCTGAATACTCGGAAAATAGGGCATATGTCAAATTTGGGGATAACTTGGAGCAATTCTAATAAGGAACCTAGACACATGAGAAAAACAAGGCCCGCTATAGCTGCGAAGAGCCATGGCCCTCCAGTACATTGCAGAGATAGGGGTAGTAAAGATTTTCTCAAAATTCCATAAACTGTGGAGAGCTATTGCAGTGCTGTCTGCATAAATAAACGGTGGGGCACAGCACCCCTGTTTCATAAAAGTTGTCCATTTTGCACTTTATTTAATTTTACTGACCCTTTTAAAATAAAATTTAAAAATTTATAGATTTTAAATTTATTATTTAAAATATTTTATTTTCGATTTTCTTTAAGAAACAACTCAAATTCCATGCTGCCTCTCTTAGATTTTACACTTCTCGTATTTGCTCTAAATTCAGCCTTTTTTCTGGTCCTCTTCAGGAAATCTGTATGGAGAGCACTGCCTTTGAATGCCACATATTCGCTCATGCAGGTACAGATATTTTTCATCTTTGAACAACTTGCAGAAATTCAATTTCAACTTACCTGGAGGCCGGCTTTTATATTTCATGGGTATTGCCAAGTTACTGAATGAACTCTAAGGAAGTTAGAAACTTTGGAACAGCATGAACAGGATTCAGACTCCTCATTACACTGAGCATGTTGCAGTCCTGCCTGACTTATCCTGCCGCTGTACAGCTGATACTGTCACAATATTAAAAACGCAAGAGATAGTCTAGTGGGTCATGTCAGTAGTAACAGAACTATTGTGTGATATCTCAAATAGACACTCTGTCTTAATAAGACTATTGTCTCTGAATTGTTAGTGATGTATTGAAGAATGTGATGAATCGTGCGACTGTATGGACCCCCTTTAAACAGATAAGCCAGTTAAATGCCTAGGAACATATTTGTTGACCTTGGTTATGGTATCTGCAAAGTGAATAGTCATTGAATGGTTCCAAGGCCCTCATCTTAAATACCTTAGTCCACAATTGTTGAGGTTAAGAACCATGGATACTTAGTCAGGAGCCCCTGGGCTATGTTTGAGCAAAGTTTCATGGATGTACTCAAGATGTGAGTGGAATGTGAAATTTGGGGGTCCTTAGGCCCTTCTTAAGCCCCGCTTTCCACCAAATGTCCACTTAAGAAATGCCAACTCTTCAATAGGCCCCCAGAATGACCATTTTGGCGGAGGTTTGGTGGATGCACTCGAAGTGTGAATTAAATCTGTTTTGGGGGCTACTTCGAAGGGCGCCCCCTAGTGGTAGTCCACAATTGCGGAACTTAAGAAAGGCCGTTTGGGTGATTCTCACGAAATTGCATTTTGTCATGTCCGTAAGGATTTGATAGACTGAACTACTAAAACAATCATACTTTTGTATTATATATCAAACTATGGTATGTACTGATTGTAGGACTGCTGTTGTCTTTGCATTTGATGGATTACTCTATATTTTATGACAACATTTCAACCAAAAAATTCATTACCGTAACGTGTCCGGACTTTTATTTTTTTACCTTAAACCCAAAATTATCACAATGCATCCCCATAATTTAATATATATATAAATACAAAAAATGGTTGTGGTTATACCCTTTAACTACCAGTGTTACCATTTTGGGCCAACCATTTGTGAATAATTATTTTCTGGGCCAAATACATGCGTGCGGAACATGAACAGTTCATTTCCGTAACAGAGGTATTTGGCTCCATTAAAATCCCTGTGTTCCAATAAATAAAGTTTCTTGTCCCATGATGCATTGTGTGAAAGAGAAGTTGCAAAAATGGCTACCAGGTAAGATCATCTTTCAAGTTCTTCTGGTAGATATATTAAAGATTGTAATTATATACGTCCCTTGGCACACTACTACACATTACCATAACAGGGTAAATTTAAAATAGTTTTGAAGATAATTATTTTATGTTCTGTGGAAAAGTAACTTTGATAGAGCCAAACTGTTAGTGAAAATATTTCTGCCGAGCCATGCTAGCTATGCTAATTATTGCTAGCAACATGGGACTGCCATTCATTACCGTAATGCTCTGCATTCATTACCGTAACATATACAAGGCTGTTTCGGTAATGAAATGAAGTGTTACGGTAATTTATTATGTATGTATAATCAGGGCTCCAAATTTTGTGGTTGGTTTTCTAGGGGTTATACTGTAGGGGTTGGTTGGTACTAGGAGTAGTAGTACAACCCCAGTTCCGAAATAGTCGGGACAAAGTGTAAATTGTGAATAAAATCAAAATGCAATGACTTTCACATCACACCAGCCAGTATTTTATTCACAATAGAACAGAGATAACATTGAAAATGTTGAAACTGAGAAATTTTACAATTTTATCCACAAAATGAGCTCATTTCAAATTTGATGGCTGCTACAGGTCTCAAAAAAGTTGGGACAGGGGCCTGTTTACCATGGTGTAGCATCCCCTCTTCTTTTTAACACAGAGTGGAGGCGTCTGGACATTGAGAGACAAGTTTCTTGAGTTTAGCCATTGGAATTTGATCCCACTCTTGTTTAATACAGGCTTCCAGCTGCTGGAGAGTTTCGGGTCTCCTTTGATGGACTTTTCGTTTAATTATGCACCACATGTTCTCAATCAGTGAAAGATCAGGACTGCAGGCAGGCCAGTTCAGCACACGGACTCTTCTACTACGAAGCCATGCTGTTGTACTAGCTGCAGTATGTGGTTTTGCATTGTTCTGCTGAAATACACAAGACCTTCCCTGAAATAGATGTCGTCTGGAGGGGAGCATATGTTGCTCTAAAACCTTTATATACCTTTCTGCATTCATGGTGCTTTTTTTTAAAACATGCTAGTGTCCCACACCATATGCACTAATGCATCCCCATACCATCAGAGATGCTGGCTTTTGAACTGAGCAGCTGATAACAGGAGGCGCGGCCTTTCTCTTCTTTAGCCCGGAGAACACAACGCCCATGATTTCAAACAAGAATGTCAAATTTGGACTCGTCTGACCACAGGACACTTTGCCACTTTGCTACAGTCCATTTTAAATGAGCCTTGGCCCACAGAACACAGCGGCGCTTCTGGATCATGCTCAACAATGGCTTCCTTTTTTGCATGATAGAGTTTTTAGGTGGCATCTGTGGATGGCACGGTGGACTGTGTTTACAGACAGTGGTTTCTTGAAGTATTCCTGGGCCCATTTAGTAATGTCAATGACAGAATCATGCGGTGAGTGATGCAGTGGCGTCTGAGGGCCCGAAGATCACGAGCATCCAGTAAAGGTCTTGACCTTGTCCCTTACGCACAGAGATTTTTTCAGTTTGTCTGAATCTTTTGATGATGTTATGCTCTGTCGATGATGAGACCTTCAAAGCCTTTGCAATTTGACATTGAGGAACATTGTTTTTAAAGTATTCCACAATTTTTTTTACGCAAGCCTTCACAGGTTGGAGAGCCTCTGGCCATCTTTACTTTTGAGAGACTCAGCCTCTCTAAGACATCCCCATTTTAGCCAATCATGTTACACACCTGATGCCTGTGAACTTAATTACCTGTTAAATGTTCTTTCAGCTGATTCTCTTATATATTAACTGCTTTTTCAGCCCTTTTTTGCCTGTGTCCCAATTTCTTTGAGACCTGTTGCAGCCAGAAAATGTCGCAGTTAACATTTGAAATGTTATCTATGTTCTATTGTAAATAACATATTGGCTCATGTGATCTGAAAGTCATTGCATTTGGATTTTATTCACAATTTACACTTTGTCACAATTATTTCGGAATTGGGGTTGTAGACAGAAAAGGAGATTAACTATATTGACTAGAGTAAGCAAACTTGAATGGATTTAAATCATACCGCCAGTCTTGATACAAGTATATTTCTAATAATTCCTCATTCCAAATGTATCCCTGTAGCAGCATTCTTTTTATTTCTTTTTTTTTTTAGCTAATTTCTTTTTTTTTTTTTTTTTGCTTTAAAAATTCATAAAAAATTACAGGAATGGGTTACAGACTTACTTTTTTTTTTTTACGACATGCTCAGGAAATTATGCTGAACACCACAGTGTTCATTTTGCCGAAACGAGAAGTTGAAAAATCACTATTTCTGAGCATGGAAAAAAAAGTAAGTCTGTAACCCATTCCTGTGATTTTTAAAGGTACATTGTGCAGGAATTCCTCCCATCAAGTGGTGAAATTGTATTTTGCATTCAAACGAATAGTGCTCTCTAGCACCTCGCTTTTTCAAAGGCATGTTGCAACTACAGTAGCCGTTATGTACCAAGAAGCTATGACATTATGTCATCCAATACCACTTCACAATACCAGGCTGAACTGCGGTATCCGGCGGAGTGTTTGTTTTTAATACAAACTCTCAGACGCTTTCGCTGAAATACGATTGTTCGGTACCGTGCCACAGTCTTGATTGTCCCCTCTCCCCGCTGGTCAGCTTACTCATTAGTAATATCGTACCATACCTGAGTATTCCAAAATTCCAATACAGCGCATTGCAGTATCCACCTTGGTAGTTTTAAATGGGGAGATATACAGAAAGAAGGAGTAGTTAACTGTTACATTCCTAAGAAATGTACTGATGGAGGTAGTGGGCATGATGAAATGCAACCCTTATTCCATCAGACATAGCCTATGCTGCTATTCACCAACGACGCTGTTTACCTACACATGTTCTACTGTTATGCTGCCTAGTTAACGAATTACACAATTAAACCCTTTGTTATGAATTGCTCTTGATTCATAGTTTTTTTGTAAAGTCAAGCTTTATTTGTCATTACCCAAGACAATCTAATCATTCAGTAATTCTAATGTAGCCTTACATGATAAAGTGAAAAAGATGGGACCATATAGTCTAATTTGTGAATACTAAAAACATGGCTTCTATGATGTATGAATGCCATGTGAGGTCATTACCGTAACAAAGCTTTTCATTACCGTAACAGCTTTCAATTACCGTAACACTTGCTGTATATGTAAATATTTGGATGGGAATGAGTGATAAGTTCAAATTTTATTTTTGCACAGGAACTATTTGTCAAGTCTTTTCAGATTACTGAATTGACATTTTTTATTTATTTGTAAAATTTACTCTACAGGAAAAAATTTGTATAAAACGTAATTTCGTTACGGTAATGAACATAATAACTAAAGTTATTATATCAATAAACATTTTTCTGAATGTTTACACTATGTGGCTACTACGGAACTATTAACAGAACATACATGAAAAAAATAAAAGGTCTACCTTTCATACATATTCAGTTATCATCAATTGAAAATGTGTGACGGTAATGAACTTATTTGGTCAATGACTCAATAAAACATGCTGAAAATGTATTAAAAAACGTATATTGATCTCTCATTTTAATTGAGCCAGTTAACTGAGACCCTGCTTGCTACTAATGAGAGAAAAAACTAGCAAAATTGACCTAAAATTGTTTTTGCGAAAGTCAGGACAGTTTCGTGAGAATCACCCATTTGGGGGTTTCCAAGGCCAGTCCTACCCATTCCAGGTGTCAAACCTTTTGTACTCGAGATGTGAATTAAATGTTTCTGGGCTCCTGGACTAACTGATGGATCGGCAGTGTCCATCTGGGAGAGAGAGACAAAATCCTTTACATATGCTCCATGTAGTTGCTAAAGCAGTCCAATCTAAAATGCCTTGCGCATAAGATACTTTATTTCTCAAATGAATGAATACCAGCCACCGGGTCCATAACCCCGGCTCTTTTGTTAAACTGAACAAAGATTGAGACAGCAAATGCCCGAGGGAACCCTACAGCACCATGATGCCGCAAGCTAGCTAGCGAAATAACGTTAATTAATTTCAACTGGCCATACGTCGCTAAAAGTTTAAGATTGATTGATGGGTGCATCATGTCATGATGATATTTGTTGATACTGGCTGGTTCGGCCGTATGTAAGCACGTCTAATGTTGTTTTACGGGAAGTGAAAGAAATGATATGAAGAAAAAAATACCAAAAATTGGATTAGTTTTTTTTCCTGCGTTGTGAAAATAGGTGCACAATATGAGCTGGAATGAGACCGAAAACAGTTAAAAATGCATTTTTTAAAATTGAATTTGGACTTGCACGTTGTTGAATGGTTCATATCGTGTATAAAGTGTTCGGCGCGTGTTCCTCTCATTGGGAAGGTCCAGCTGCAGGGTCCTGCTGAGGGCTGTGTGATTAAGCACAGAGAATGTGGTGGTGCTCAGGGGGGTGGTGTGGTTAGTCACTGTGCATACGGTAGTGTTTAAACAGGGTTTAGTCCGGTGAGGTGCAGTACGTGTCGGTGCAAAGGTGTGTGTGGTTAGGTATGGAACTGAGGGGTAGCGTGGATAGGTTCAGTGTGTGGATTTGCTGAGGGGTTGGGTCGGTACCAGTGGTGTAGTGGGGATTTTTTAATTGGGGGCACGCACTTTTACAGGGTACGCCGGGTTTATGACGTCATTAAAAAGATTACCGAACGCGCGCGCAAATGCGCCCAAACCGAGACATGCACTAGAACCAAAGATCCTAATGTGAAAAAGCTCCGCATTTACCCTCTTTGATAAACACTGCAGGCGCAGAAACAACACCAAAGTCACACGGCGCTACTGTCCACAACAAGTGATGTTTATTGAGCATCACTCTAGGCCTTAGACATACAGGTCTGCAAATTCACAACACATTCTCACTTTAATTGAAAAATGTTACATTTAGTCTAAAGTTAGTTATGTAAAGCCAGCTTAATCAAAAACAGTGTTCCTTCTCCAACTACACATACAAAAATCATATCCAAAGGCTATCACACATGCAAGGTCTACCGACACCAAAATCCGTCAGGCAGTGTCTACAAAACCAGAACCTCATTCAACGTCATATTAAAATACTTAGAATATATTCATGCGTTTTGATTGATATATTACGAATAGAAACTGACTTCAAATATCTGGCGAGCTGGCTTATCTGGTATCATGACCCATATGTCACTTAGCTCATATCTTGCTAATATATACTGAGCAACAAAAGAAACGCAAGTTAATTAAAGACACACCGGAAAATAAGTTTGCGCAAAATTATTATAGAAAATCAAATTTATTACTAGCGTGCGCACATTTACACTCGTTTCATTAAACTTTTCTTTGTTTTGCGGTCACTTTGACTGAGTAACCATAAGAGTACAACAACTAACTAGCTCACTTGAGTTTCTTTTGTTGCAATGCTCGGTATATTCGGAGTCGGCTAGGTTATTTTATTGAAACGTCACTATGCTATTATTAGATGGCCAGCTTGATGGCCAAAGAGCGAGGAAGGAGTAACCGTGGCCAGCTCGCTACGTGAATAATATTACCTGCCCTCTGCGCGTTGGGATCATCTTGTTGGTCTCATGTAGCCAGCTAATTTGTGTACAGGTCATCAGCTGTAATGGCTAACTGTACTCGCTTCTTGGCAACCTTGCCATTTTATTTATGAAATTTGACGAGAATGAAGTAGGATGGCAAGCTAGTAAGCAAACACTGGTGAGTGCAATAGGTAGAGCTCGTGGACGTCGTATGACATGTCGTCCATAATGACGATTTGAGATGCTGGCATAACCACTGGATTAATGTTTGTCTTGCAATACATGGTGTCGAACACCAGTTCAGCGCACCCGATTTTGTGTTCAAACTTTCTCGCCTTTCCCATTGTCGCCTCTTTTTTTTTTTTTTTTTTTTTTTTTTTTAGGAATAAGGTGGAATAGAAATATTGTTTGGAGAAATATAGCCACTGGATAACTCAAATGGGGGATTACGGGTTTGGAGTCTGGGTACAAAACAACACAGGTAATAGGTAGGCTTTTCCAGTAGAATTCACCGCATCTGCAGCCTCCGCATCCTCATCAGAATCGCCTCATAGCCCCTCCAGGTTTTATAAATAACAACCTGACGAACTTTAACTTAAACTATCTACTCTGTTCCCTTTTCTTTCTGTTTTTGCAATTTACCCCAAATAGGCTATAACCATATTTTGAACATTTCATTCTGCCTGATTTTCCTCTGTTAGCCTACATATTTTTTTTTTTTTTTTTTAGTTTTAATTTTTTTTTTTTTTTTTCCTGACGGAGGGTGGGCAGGCAGCGTCCCCCGTCCCCCGCCCACTACACCCCTGGTCGGTACAATATGAGGTAGTACCGAGAGGTAGGTGTGTGTGTGTGTGTGTGTGTGTGTGTATTTGGTATAATGTGTTGGGTGGTGCCGCAAGATGTGTGCTTTGGAGCAGCGTGTGGTAGTGCTGGGGGTGTGTGGTTAGGTAGGCCTATAGTATGTGCAGTAGTACTGAGAGATTTTGTAAATATTGAGGGGTGTGTTTGGGTACTGTGCGTGGAAGTGTTTGTGTGTTTGAGCAGGGACAGTTCTTTGTGTGAATGCTTCAGGTCTGAGGGGGTCTGTGTCTAATTTTAAACAGGAGAAGGTCACCTTTACTGAGCGACTGGTGTGAAATCTGTGGCCTCATTCCTATTCTCGTACTAACTAACCCCCGAGCCATAAGGGAGGCAAGACGGTTCAATGAAGAAGTGAATAAGGAGAGATGTGGATCAGCAGAGCCATTCGAATAAACTGGTGAAAAATCACAACTTGAAACTTGTATCTATTCAATTAGCTGGACACTAAGCTGCCTGAAAGAAGTGCAGCACCTCATGTTGAAGGATGTGTGTGTGTTTGTGTGAGGGTTAGTATTAGTGCTGAACACTGGTGAGAGGGTTACGGTTAGTGCTGAACTCCGGTGTGAGGGTTAGGGTCTGTGCTGAACAGCGGTATGACGGTTAAAGTTAGTGCTGAACACTGGTGTGAGGGCTAGTGTAAGTGCTGAACACTGGTGTGAGGGTTAGGGTTAGAGCTGAACACTGGTGTGAGGGTTAGGGTTAGTGCTGAACACTGGTGTGAGGGTTAGGGTTAGTGCTGAACACTGGTGTGAGGGTTAGTATTAGTGCTGAACACTGGTGAGAGGGTTATGGTTAGTGCTAAACTCCGATGTGCGGGTTAGTGTCAGTGCTGAACAGCGGTATGACGGTTAAAGTTAGTGCTGAACACTGGTGTGAGGGCTAGTGTTAGTGCTGAACACGGGTGTGAGGTTAGGGTTAGTGCTGAACACTGGTGTGAGGGTTAGTATTAGTGCTGAACACTGGTGAGAGGGTTATGGTTAGTGCTAAACTCCGGTGTGCGGGTTAGTGTCAGTGCTGAACAGCGGTATGACGGTTAAAGTTAGTGCTGAACACTGGTGTGAGAGCTAGTGTTAGTGCTGAACACTGGTGTGAGGGTAAGGGTTAGTGCTGAACACTGGTGTGAGGGTTAGGGTTAGTGCTGAACACTGGTGTGAGGGTTAGTATTAGTGCTGAACACTGGTGAGAGGGTTACGGTTAGTGCTGAACTCCGGTGTGAGGGTTAGGGTCTGAGCTGAACACTGGTGTGAGGGCTAGTGTTAGTGCTGAACACTGGTGTGAGGGTTAGGGTCTGTGCTGAACACTGGTGTGAGGGTTATGGTTAGAGCTGAACACTGGTGTGAGGGTTAGGGTTAGTGCTGAACACTGGTGTGAGGGTTAGGGTTAGTGCTGAACACTGGTGTGAGGGATAGGGTTAGTGCTGAACACTGGTGTGAGAGTGAGGGTTAGTACTGAACACTGGTGTGAGGGTTAGGGTTAGAGCTGAACACTGGTGTGAGGGTTAGGGTTAGAGCTGAACACTGGTGTAAGGGTTAGGGTTAGTGCTGAACAGTGGTGTGAGGGTTAGGGTTAGTGCTGAACACTGGTGTGAGGGTTAGGGTTAGTGCTGAACACTGGTGTGAGGGTTAGTGTTAGGGCTGCACACTGGTGTGAGGGTTAGTGTTGAATATTGGTGCGAGGGTTAGTGTCAGTGCTGAACAGTGGTGTGAGGGTTACGGTTAGTGCTGAACACTGGTGTGAGGTTTAAGGTTAGTGCTGAACACTGGTGTGAGGGATAGGGTTAGTGCTGAACACTGGTGTGAGGGTGAGGGTTAGGGTTAGTGCTGAACACTGGTGTGAGGGTTAGTGTTAGTGTTGAAATTTGGTGCGAGGGTCGGTGTTAGTGCTGAACACTGGTGTGAAGGTTAGGGTTAGTGGTTTAAATTTTGTTTACCCTACCATTTAATCCAACAAGACAAAGCAGTATTGTTAGTGCTGTGAATGTTGTTGATTTCTGCTTTTGTCTCAAATCGCCATCTTGTGGCCATTGTCGAAGTATCACTCAAAAATGATACGCCAAGGAGTACATACTGTGTATGAATATAAGCAACTCCAAGAACTCGTGAACAATGCTGTTTTATAAGATCAATATTTGGACCCAAAATCAACGAGTAAAATTATACTAAAAGATTGAGGAATGGGTTAGGGTTGGGGTTAGGGTGGCCGTGACTGATAGGTGTTGTTGTTGGTGAGTAATTTGCGGTAATTGTTAATGATAGAAGTCTAAAATGAGACATTATTATCATAAAATTTGCCAAATACAATCAATGTGCATCTACTGCGGTGCACAGATAAAAGACGAGCCCAGCAGGATGTAAACAAGGGTTTTATTAAAGGTTTTTTTTTTTTTTTTCAGAAAAGTCTCACTCAGAGAAGAAGCATTGGTCAATACTAAATCATAACGAATCACATCTATCCCTTTATCTATCCATCACATCAATCCCGAGAAGCCTCTCAAAGAGCACTCTCTCTCTCTCTACGGGTTTTAAAACAGCCATTTCTCTGAGGCTCTTTAACCAACGGAAAGGAAATTTTGCAGTTTCACAAAATCCTAGAGTAGTATTACCAACTATAGGTTTGCACATTACAAGCCACGTCCTGTTAAAAATATAAAACATCATATTTTTCAACAATATTCTACTGTGCCTGATAAAGATAAATCTATACACTGTACATACAGATATATTTTGAAAAAAATGATTCACAGTTTGGAGACTTTATTTGAAGTATAAACCATTTCAAAACACTTTACATAGATTACTTCTTTCCTGTGTCTATAATTTGCCGAACAGCAAATTAAAATCAATATAAAAAACCTAATGAACAATTCGTACATATTTTACAAAATGAAAATAACTTGACCACCAATGATCATCTTCCTAAAAAAACAACTGACGACTCCTCAATGATTGTCATAGAGTACTAAGAAACACATTAATAAATAAAAATAAAATTAAAAATAAACAGCATCTGATACTAAAATCAGCATGAGCGCTTCATTTCAGCGAAGAGTGCTCTGGTGGAAAGATCGCATTTCTACTGTGACGGAAACGTACAAAACTACAGCTCTAAAACACACCCTGAACTAAAGTGCCTGACACCACGTAAATTCACGCCCCCCAGTTTTAAATAAAACCGTGTGTGTCATTATTTGCTGCAAATATAAGCGTGGTTATGTGTTACTTTCAGTTTTTGATAATGCTTCTCTTAGCTTAGCTTGTATTGTGAAAGTAAATGTGCGTAGCTTGGTGATCACGAGCTCTGTCCCAGCAGCGGAGAGAGAGGAGGCCTGAGAGGGAGGGGCCTTTTATTTGCGCCCAATCGTTTGCTGCTTCTTCAGAGTGACCTCACTCTGCGTCGGCCAATCCTGCAGCACGACTGCTCTGCAGCAGACCCACCCACCGCCCTTCAGCCTAGTCCTTTACACCCAAAAAACAGGTGAAAATATTTTTTCTTCTTTTTCCTTCAATTTGATCCATTAGAGGGTCAACGTCGCTCTGTTTGTTGTCAAACAGAAAGGTTGTGTTTTTTTTTTTTTGTTTTTACTTTTTTTGCCTATGGCAGTTATAATAATTTAAGTGGTTTTGGTTTTGTCCCTGCAGTGCTTGGTGAGAAACCCCACACATTCTGATCTCCCAGTTAAGGGATCAGATCGTGGCGAACGGACAGCCAGTCATTAGGGGGCGCTGTGCTCTGTTACCTCTTGCCCATCTCGCTCTGTCGGAGGAGCTGGATGTTGCTGCCGCTGTCGGCCAGCTCGGGGTACTGCTCCACGGGCAGGACGTAGAAGCCCTCATACCCTGCACCCGTCCTGCGGAGAGAGCTGCTGCCTCTCGCTCTCTGTCCACGCCCCCCCCTCCCTCCCGTCCTGCAGCCGCTGCTGTTCCAGCGCCCAGGCACTTTCGCTAGTGCCCTCTGC
This sequence comes from Gymnothorax javanicus, assembly GCA_029692085.1. Lineage (NCBI taxonomy): Eukaryota > Metazoa > Chordata > Actinopteri > Anguilliformes > Muraenidae > Gymnothorax > Gymnothorax javanicus. Next base: position 5,668,495 of record CM056204.1, read on the forward strand.
CGGGCGGCCTCCAGCAGACGCGGCGCTCTCGTGCAGAGCGTCCGGCCGGAGGCGTAGCGCCGCGCTGGCGACAGCGTTTCTGTCCGGAACTCCACCAGCGCTGCCGGCGCGGCGTCCGCTCACCGTGGCGTTAATGCCACTCTGCAGAGCCCGACGCCCACTGCCGATCCCCAGCACCATCAGGTCGCTCTCTGCCGACCCCACCTTCACAAAGAAGTGGCAGTCGCGCCCCTCCAGCGTGTAGTGCATGCCCTGCACATAGAGGGCGCCGTTCAGCACCACCGCCACCTTGCGGCTGTCCTCACTCACCGAGCTGGTCACGCCCGTTACGACTCGCCCGTCCGTCAGTGCCAGCATCACCCCCCTGCCGATCAGCGAGGTGCCCGTCCCAAACCAGTATCCCGGCTTCTCCGGCCTACCCCGCCGGTCCTTGCTCAGCAGACGGCCCTCGAGCGCCATGAAGGCCTGGTTATGACGCTCTGCAGCCTGCTGCACGCCTGTGATCAGCTGCACAGGGTACACAGGTCAAAGGTCAAGGGTCACAGGCTCACAATACCAGAGACAATTATAAAGAGTTTAAATATTTTGCATATCTGTAACATGACTTTTGAGAATTTTTCACATTTATCTTCGTTTTTTCATCGCCACTACAGGATTGGATTTTCTCTGTATTGCACGCATAGAACCTCCAGCATCTATCCCAGGATATCCCACATTTAGCTCAGGATATCCCACATCTATCCCAGGATATCCCACATCTATCCCAGGCTATCACTCATTTATCCCAGGATATCCCACATCTATCCCAGGCTATCACTCATTTATCCCAGGATATCCCACATCTATCCCAGGCTATCACTCATTTATCTCAGGATATCCCACATCTATCCCAGGCTATCACTCATTTATCCCAGGACATCCCACATCTATCCCAGGCTATCACTCATTTATCCCAGGACATCCCACATCTATCCCAGGCTATCACTCATTTATCCCAGGATATCCCACATCTATCCCAGGATATCACTCATTTATCCCAGGCTATCCCACATCTATCCCAGGCTATCACTCATTTATCCCAGGATATCCCACATCTATCCCAGGCTATCACTCATTTATCCCAGGATATCCCACATCTATCCCAGGATATCACTCATTTATCCCAGGCTATCCCACATCTATCCCAGGCTATCACTCATTTATCCCAGGATATCCCACATCTATCCCAAAGGCACAGAGCACCTTTCTGTTCTGCTCTGGTTTCTGCTCTGACAGTCTCTCAGTGGCATGACTCACTTTTACCATCTCTGACTCACCTGAACGTTTTCAGACTCCTGGCTGGCCAGCAGCTCGTATGGAGGCTCCACGAAGTAGGACGTGTGTTTGGGAAAGCCAGGTATGATGTTGCTGAGCTGGAAGCCAAACATCACCAACCAGCTCTTCACATCTGCAACATACCCAACACAACAGCGCGCTTTACCACAACATACCCAACACAACAGCGCGCTTTACCACAACACACCCAACACAACAGCGCGCTTTACCACAACATACCCAACACAACAGCGCGCTTTACCACAACATACCCAACACAACAGCAGCGCACTTTACCACAATATACTCAACACAACCAGGCCTTTATCCACATACACCCAACACAACAGCACGCTTTACCACAACATACCCAACACAACAGCGCACTTTACCACAACATACCCAACACAACAGCACGCTTTACCACAACATACCCAACACAACAGCGCACTTTACCACAACATACCCAACACAACAGCGCACGCTTTACCACAACATACCCAACACAACAGCGCACTTTACCACAACATACCCAACACAACAGCACGCGCTTTACCACAACATACCCAACACAACAGCGCGCTTTACCACAACATACCCAACACAACAGCGCGCTTTACCACAACATACCCAACACAACAGCGCGCTTTACCACAACATACCCAACACAACAGCGCGCTTTACCACAACATACCCAACACAACAGCGCGCTTTACCACAACATACCCAACACAACAGCGCGCTTTACCACAACATACCCAACACAACAGCACGCTTTACCACAACATACCCAACACAACAGCACGCTTTACCACAACATACCCAACACAACAGCGCGCTTTACCACAACACCCAACACAACAGCGGCGCCTTTACCACAACATACCCAACACAACAGCACGCTTTTACCACAACATACCCAACACAACAGCGCGTTTACCACAACATACCCAACACAACAGCGCGCTTTACCACAACATACCCAACACAACAGCACGCTTTTACCACAACATACCCAACACAACAGCACGCTTTACCACAACATACCCAACACAACAGCGCGCTTTACCACAACATACCCAACACAACAGCGCGCTTCACCACAACATACCCAACACAACAGCGCGCTTTACCACAACATACCCAACACAACAGCAAAGCCTTTATACCACAAACATACCCAACACAACAGCACGCTTTACCACAACATACCCAACACAACAGCGTTACTTTTACCACAACATACCCAACACAACAGCACTTACCCAACACAACAGCCCCTTTTACCACAACATACCCAACACAACAGCGCGCTTCACCACAACATACCCAACACAACAGCGCGCTTTACCACAACATACCCAACACAACAGCACGCTTTACCACAACATACCCAACACAACAGCGCGCTTTACCACAACATACCCAACACAACAGCGCGCTTTACCACAACATACCCAACACAACAGCACGCTTTTTACCAACAACAACACAACAGCACGCTACCCCCAACACAACAGCGCCGCTTTTACACAACATACCCAACACAACAGCGCGCTTTACCACAACATACCCAACACAACACACACCCAACACAACAGCCGCTTTTACCACAACAACCCAACACAACAGCGCCTTTACCACAACATACCCAACACAACAGCACCGCTTTTTACCACAACATACCCAACACAACCCAACATACCCAACACAACAGCGCGCTTTACCACAACATACCCAACACAACAGCGCACTTTACCACAACATACCCAACACAACAGCACGCTTTTACCACAACATACCCAACACAACAGCGGCCACAACAACACCCAACAACATACAACATACCCAACACAACAGCACGCTTTTTACCACAACATACCCAACACAACAGCGCTTTTTACCACAACATACCCAACACAACAGCATACGCCAACCACAACACACCCAACACAACAGCGCTTTACAACATACCCAACACAACAGCACGCCGCTTTACCACAACATACCCAACACAACAGCGCGCTTTACCACAACATACCCAACACAACAGCGCGCTTTACCACAACATACCCAACAAACAGCACGCTTTTATAACATACCCAACACAACAGCGCGCTTTACCACAACATACCCAACACAACAGCACGCTTTTACCACAACATACCCAACACAACAGCCGCTTTTACCACAACATACCCAACACAACAGCTTTACCAACAACATACCCAACACAACAGCACGCCGCTTTTACCACAACATACCCAACACAACAGCGCTTTTACCACAACATACCCAACACAACAGCAGCACGCTTTTACCACAACATACCCAACACAACAGCAGCGCTTTTACCACAACATACCCAACACAACAGCACGCTTTACCACAACATACCAAACAACCAACAGCACGCTTTTTACCACAACATACCCAACACAACAGCACGCTTTTACCACAACATACCCAACACAACAGCGCCGCTTTTACCACAACATACCCAACACAACAGCACGCTTTACCAACACAACATACCCAACACAACAGCACCACAACATACCCAACACAACAGCACGCTTTTACCACAACATACCCAACACAACAGCACGCTTTACCACAACATACCCAACACAACAGCGCGCTTTACCACAACATACCCAACACAACAGCACGCTTTTTTTTTACCACAACATACCCAACACAACAGCGCCATACCCAACACAACAGCTTTACCACAACATACCCAACACAACAGCACGCTTTACAACACAACATACCCAACATACAACAGCAGCACGCTTTACCACAACATACCCAACACAACAGCGCCGCTTTACCACAACATACCCAACACAACAGCAACAACATACCAACACAACAGCACGCCACAACATACCCAACACAACAGCACCGCTTTTACCACAACATACCCAACACAACAGCGGCTTTACCACAACATACCCAACACAACAGCACGCTTACATACAACACAACAGCGCCTTTACCACAACATACCCAACACAACAGCACGCTTTACCACAACATACCCAACACAACAGCACGCTTACCCAACACAACAGCGCTACCACAACATACCCAACCAACAGCACGCTTTACCACAACATACCCAACAACAACAGCACGCTTTTACCACAACATACCCAACACAACAGCACGCTTTTTACCACAACATACCCAACACAACAGCATACCACAACACAACACAACAGCACGCTTTACCACAACATACCCAACACAACAGCACGCCACAACATACCACAACATACCCAACACAACACAACAGCGCGCTTTACCCAACAACAACAGCGCCGCTACCCCAACACAACAGCACGCTTTTACAACATACAACACAACAGCGCGCTACCCAACACAACAGCCGCTTTTTACCACAACATACCCAACACAACAGCACCACAACATACCCAACACAACAGCGCGCTTTTACCACAACATACCCAACAAACAGCCCAACACAACATACCCAACACAACAGCTTTACCACAACATACCCAACACAACAGCGCACCAATACCCAACACAACAGCACGCTTTTACCACAACATACCCAACACAACAGCCGCTTTTACCACAACATACCCAACACAACATACCCAACACAACAGCACGCTTTACCACAACATACCCAACACAACCAGCACGCTTTACCACAACATACCCAACACAACAGCGCACTTTACCACAACATACCCAACACAACAGCGCGCTTTACCACAACATACCCAACACAACAGCATACCCAAATACAACAACTTTTACCACAACATACCCAACACAACAGCACGCTTTTACCACAACATACCCAACACAACAGCGGCTTTTACCCAACAACAACAACAGCGCTTTAACCACAACATACCCAACAACAACAGCATGCTTTACAACACAAACACAACAGCACGCTTTTACCACAACATACCCAACACAACAGCGCCAACATACCCAACACAACAGCTTTTACCACAACATACCCAACACAACAGCACGCCACTTTACCACAACATACCCAACACAACAACAGCGCTTTACCACAACATACCCAACACAACAGCGCCGCACAACAACCACAACATACCAAACACAACAGCGCTTTACCACAACATACCCAACACAACAGCCAACATACCCAACAATACACCCAACACAACAGCACGCTTTTACCACAACATACCCAACACAACAGCACGCTTTACCACAACATACCCAACACAACAGCACGCCAACAACATACCCAACAACAGCAACAGCTTACCACAACATACCCAACACAACAGCACAACAGCACCACAACATACCCAACACAACAGCACGCTTTTACCACAACATACCCAACACAACAGCACGCTTTTACCACAACATACCCAACACAACAGCACGCTTTTACCACAACATACCCAACACAACAGCACGCTTTACCACAACAACACAACAGCCACCACAACAACCCAACACAACAGCAGCGCCGCTTTACCACAACATACCCAACACAACAGCACAACATACCCAACACAACACCACAACATACCCAACACAACAGCATTTACCCAACAAACATACCCAACACAACAGCGCACTTTTACCACAACATACCCAACACAACAGCGCTTTACCACAACATACCCAACAACAGCACGCTTTTACATACCAACAACACAACACCCAACACAACAGCACTTTTACCACAACATACCCAACACAACAGCACGCTTTACCACAACATACCCAACACAACAGCGCTTTTACCAACATACAACACAACATACCCAACACAACAGCACGCTTACCACAACATACCCAACACAACCAACATACCCAACAAACAGCACGCTTTTACCACAACATACCCAACACAACAGCGCGCTTCACCACAACATACCCAACACAACAGCACGCTTTACCACAACATACCCAACACAACAGCGCGCTTTACCACAACATACAACAACAACACAACAGCAACACAACAACATACCCAACATACAACACAACAGCACTTTTTACCACAACATACCCAACACAACAGCATTACTACACAACATACCCAACACAACAGCACGCTACAACACAACACAACAGCACGCTTACCACAACATACCCAACACAACATACCCAACACAACACAACAGCACGCTTTACCACAACATACCCAACACAACAGCGCGCTTTACCACAACATACCCAACACAACAGCACGCTTTTACCACAACATACCCAACACAACAGCCCAACCACAACATACCCAACACAACAGCGCCGCTTTTACCACAACATACCCAACACAACAGCACGCTTTTACCACAACACCCAACACAACAACAGCACGCTTACCACAACAAACACAACAGCAACATACCAACACAACAGCACGCTTTACCACAACATACCCAACACAACAACAGCACGCACGCTTTTACCACAACATACCCAACACAACAGCACGCTTTTTACCACAACAACACAACATACCCAACACAACAGCACGCTTTACCCAACACCCAACATACAACACAACAGCACGCTTTTACCACAACATACCCAACACAACAGCCTTACCACAACATACCCACACAACACAACATACCCAACACAACAGCACGCTTTTACCACAACATACCCAACACAACAACACAACACCACAACATACCCAACACAACAGCACGCTTTTACCACAACATACCCAACACAACAGCAGCGCCCAACAACACAACAGCACTTTACCACAACATACCCAACACAACAGCACGCTTTTACCACAACATACCCAACAACAACAGCACGCTTTACCACAACATACCCAACACAACAGCACGCTTAACAGCACCACAACATACCCAACACAACAGCACGGCTTTACCACAACACTTTTACCACAACATACCCAACACAACAGCACGCACAACATACCCAACCAACACAACAGCACGCTTTTACCACAACATACCCAACAACAACCACAACATACAACAGCACGCTTTACCACAACATACCCAACACAACAGCGCGCTTTTACCACAACATACCCAACACAACAACAGCACGCTTTTACCACAACATACCCAACACAACAGCACGCTTTTACCACAACATACCCAACACAACAGCACGCTTTACCACAACATACCCAACACAACAGCACGCTTTTACCCAACACAACACCACAACACCCAACACAACAGCACGCTTTACCACAACATACCCAACACAACAGCACGCTTTACCACAACATACCCAACACAACAGCACGCTTTACCACAACATACCCAACACAACAGCGCGCTTTACCACAACATACCCAACACAACAGCACGCTTTACCACAACATACCCAACACAACAGCACGCTTTACCACAACATACCCAACACAACAGCACGCTTTACCACAACATACCCAACACAACAGCACGCTTTACCACAACATACCCAACACAACAGCACGCTTTTACCAACAACCCAACACAACAGCACGCTTTACCACAACATACCCAACACAACAGCACGCTTTACCACAACATACCCAACACAACAGCGCGCTTTACCACAACATACCCAACACAACAGCGCACGCTTTACCACAACATACCCAACACAACAGCGCGCTTTACCACAACATACCCAACACAACAGCACGCTTTACCACAACATACCCAACACAACAGCACGCTTTACCACAACATACCCAACACAACAGCACGCTTTACCACAACATACCCAACACAACAGCGCGCTTTACCACAACATACCCAACACAACACAGCACGCTTTTACCACAACATACCCAACACAACAGCACGCTTTACCACAACATACCCAACACAACAGCACGCTTTACCACAACATACCCAACACAACAGCGCGCTTTACCACAACATACCCAACACAACAGCACGCTTTACCAACAACAACAGCGCCGCTTTACCACAACATACCCAACACAACAGCGCGCTTTACCACAACATACCCAACACAACAGCGCACTTTACCACAACATACCCAACACAACAGCGCGCTTTACCACAACACACCCAACACAACAGCGCGCTTTACCACAACATACCCAACACAACAAACACGGCTTTACCCAACAACATACCCAACACAACAGCGACTCTTTACCACAACATACCCAACACAACAGCGCGCGCTTTACCACAACATACCCAACACAACAGCGCGCTTTACCACAACATACCCAACACAACAGCGCGCTTTACCACAACATACCCAACACAACCAGCGCACTTTACCACAATATACTCAACACAACCAGGCCTTTATCCACATACACCCAACACAGCAGATCTGATGTACCATTTTTCATGATATGAGGACCAGTATCAAAGAAACACCATGCACTTTGGACACATGAACAAAAACATATATAACATTTAATATGAATTAAACAGAGTAAATTATAAACCATGGGTGATGGATGCTGATCCGGATATTTTGAGTGTGACACAGAACCCAGAGCCAATAGAAGAGCTGCAATTTCTTTTGCACTTTGTGAAGATAACTGTTCCATATGGCTGTGTCTTCCTCTAGGATGTGATTGCTGGTCGCACCTGTGATAAACGAACTGCCCATCTCGATTCCTGTCCTCCGCCCTTACAGACGCAGGGTGAGAGAATGGATGCTGCTGGTGTGTGTTTCCTGCCTCCTCTATCAGAAGCCTGCTGCCAGCTATGTGCCTAAACCTCTCCACCTCCTGTTGATTATTTCCTGGCTTACATTTTTTCCTATCGTTAATGCAGATTTATGTTGAGATGTTGAGCCTTTACTTTTTCCTTTCGGAACTTCAAGTTAAGCCCAGACCAAAATCCATAAGCTACTTTCTTAGTAGACTCGTCTGCTTTTCATCGGATTGTCAGGGAAGATGTTATACGAGAGGGCAGGTGTGGTCTTTGTAGGGACTTACCGACCCTATAGTGGCTGGCTGCCCGTCTCACTTTTGTCATTTCATCTCCATTTTGCGTCTTAAAATATGTACATTTTTTTTGTAAATACCTTTTTGTGTTGCATTATTAAATGTGCATTTTCTTTCAGCGTTGAACTTTGACTCTGAGTAGACATTTATTACTCTGGGCTGGCATCGGCCGTAATGCTAACAAACATTCCCATTAATAAGCGATGTCTGTAGATAATTTTATTCTCCACTCAAAGGCTTTTTGCCTTTGCTACACTTTGCTCCTATCTGTGAGCATGTCCTTGACGCCGTTGCAACAGTAAGCAGATTTGGCTTAAAGCAGCGATGTGAGATCGCATACCGCTGGCTTAAGGGCAAAGGTAGTAGGAGACTGGAAGGTGTTTAATTTGAGCTGCTCTTAACTTCAGTTAAGCTTACTGGAATGCCTTATCTCCTGCCTGAGAGAGAGAGACAAAATGTCCCCAAAAGTAATGGAATACCAGATTTCTTCATCCTTATGAGGACTTTTTCAGGTCCCCATGAGGAAATTGAGCTTTTTTAGGGTTAGGGGTTAAGGTTAGGGTTAGGATAAGGTTAAGGTTAGGTTAAGGTTAGGGTTAGGGGTTAAGGTTAGGGTTAGGATAAGGTTAAGGTTAGGTTAAGGTTTGGGTTAGGGTTAGGTACTGTATGTACTGTTGAGGGTTAATGTCAGGGAAAGGGGTTAGGGAATGAATGCAAGTCTATGGAATGTCCCCACAAGACGTAAAAACACAACGTGTGTGTGTATGTGTGTGTGTGTGTGTATGCATACAGATGTGTGTATATGTATAATAGATCACCCCATGAGATGAACTCACCTCTATAAAGTGGAACCCTCTTAAACAACGATTGAATCTGATGACAAATATCTCCATATACGTCCATAAAATGTAAATAATTTATAACGTGCTCAATGTTCCAGTGCCAGTGACCTCTATCACCACACTAATACTCCAGTGCTTAATATATCACTTTACCAATGAAATAAATACTGTAGCTATTTTAATATTGTACTGTTGAATATCCTACCTGTGACGTAGTTCTTTAAATCCAGCATATCGCTGAGGGGATTATTGTTCTTGAACATGTAGAGGTTGAAGGGCGCGGGGTTCTTGCCGATCTTATACCAGAGTGAGTAGTCTGGTGAGGTCCATCGCGCTGCCAGGACGTCGTAGTCTCGCTGCGTGAAGTGCACCAGCCTGGTGAGGGGGTCATACAGCCCGCCGTGAAAGCCCACCACCAGCTGGAAGTCGGGGTTGGAGTCGTGGTACACTTCCCCGTACGCCGTGTACTGGAGCTGCTTCACCATCTGCCCGTTGCTGCTGAAGGCGGCGAGCGGCGTACCCGTGTTGTCGGAGGCAATGTAGTATTCCTCCCCGCTGCTCACCTCCATGGCGAAGAGGTGGCCCTGCAGATCGTAGTACAGAGACGTGATGTCCGAGCTGGAGTGATTGAAGACGTGCGTGACCGGACCGGTCGTTGAGGTCAGCGTAGAAGAACTGTAGGTGCTGCCCCGTCCCGGTTTGGCGGGAGATGCGGCGGCCCAGCCCATCGTAGCGATACTGGACGCTCCAGCCCCCGGCCGCCCGGCTGTATGCGTGCTCCAGCAGCCCTCGGGAGTTGTAGTGGAAGACATCTGATCCTCGCTGGCTCAGGAAGCCGTCCTCGTCCAGTCGGTACTGAACATCGCCGAGACGTGTGATACGGTCTCGAAGGTCATAGCGCAGAGGTAAGAGTCGAGCGCTGCTTCCAGGGTTCAGCAGGTGAAGGTTGCCATTCAGGTCGTAGTTGTATCGCCAGGTGGACCAGTCATTCACTTTCACACCTGTGAGCTGGCCATCACCATCATACTCATAGCGGTACTGTGTGGTGTTGGCATATGGACCGATCTTCAGCTCCGGCTTGATAACTCGGCCCATGCTGTCATACTGAACCGTCATCCAGTACATGAGCGAGCGAAAGATCTCATACTGCACCTCTTTGATGCGCCCGTGTGTGTCGAAGTGCTTGCTCAGCGTCATCACGGCAGTAGTGATGATCTGGTTGATGTCGTAATAGATGACTCCAAACTTACCAAAGTGCTCAACCTTGCCGGAGATCTCATCATATCGGTAAAGGTCGACGGGCAGCGGCATTTCACTTATGACAGGTTTGACGCTGGCGATGCGGAAGCTGTTGTCATGGTAGGTGTAGTCAAAGCGTCGTTTACCAGGCCATCCTCGCTGAAGCGGTACATCTGCTTGTCCACCAGGGGGCCCAATTTGCGGTAGCGGATGGTGCAGGAGAAGCCACCGCTCTGCAGGCTAACCATCTTCAGCATGCCGGTGGTCTCATCGTAACTGAAGCTCACGGCCGTGCCATCGTACAGGACCTCTGACAGCTTTCCCAGCTTCCCATAGCGGTAGAGAACCCGTCGGCCTGTCCCCAGGAAGTGCGTGGCCAGAGGTCTGCCATCCTCTCGGAAGTCGTGGATCACCGTGGCGTTGCTCTCAGGCGGGCTGTAAATGTTCCGAATGTAGCCGACTGACACGTGCGTGGACATAGTGTGCCGGGCAACGCTGGGCATGGTAACCGCGGTAACGCGCCCAAAGCTGTCAAACTCAAAGATGTATTGTCGCTGAGTTTGGAGAAGCAACACCATGGACTGCAAACAAAGACAATAACCATCATCTCCATCATTTTCTTCATAAGCATCATCACAATACCATCAATATCACTGTTACCATCATTATCTTCATATTATCACTCCAGCACCATCATCTCCATCATTTTCTTCATAAACATCATCACAATACCATCAATATCACTGTTACCATCATTATCTTCATATTATCACTCCAGCACCATCATCTCCATCATTTTCTTCATAAGCATCATCACAATACCATCAATATCACTGTCACCATCATTATCTTCATCATTATCTCACAAGGACCATCATCTCCATCATTTTCATCATCAACATCATCACAATACCATCAATATCACTGTTACCATCATCATCTTCATATTATCACACCAGCACCATCATCTCCATCATTTTCTTCATAAGAAAATGTTCGTATGATCACACCTCCACTATCATATTCATCATTTTCTTCATCAACGTCATCACAATACCATCATCATCATCACCGTCATCATCACTATCCCCCTCACCACCATTATCATTTTCATCTTCATAACTACCATCATCATCTTCATCAATTTTCATGACCGGCACCATCAGCAACATTTTAAGGTCAATAAAACGCATTATACCTCTTCATTAAGTAATTATAATCATCAACCGCACCAAGAATGTGATATTAAACCACCAAGATGAGAATCATTAATATTACACCGCTTTTTTTCTGTATTCCAATGTAACATCACCTCCATCGCTGTGTTTATGACTACATTCTGTTTACTTGTGTGAGACTCCGATACACTGCATACTCTGGAGCTGTATTTAATAGTTTAGGCTCGCCCTCCTGCAAAGTGCAATGTGCTCACACAGATCCTGGAGATCTTCATATCAGTACTTGACTGGCTCACACTGAGTTAGAGCCAGGACTCCTGCCTCAACATTACTGTCCGATCTCACTCCTGCTGTTCTGGATGGAATGGACACTATCCCTGCATCGATGTCCTCTACAGCCATATTGAAGACCTCGATCTTCAACTAAGATTTCGTAGGTACAGATGTTCACATATTTTGGGCACTGGCTGGGACAGGGGTTGCTCATATTCATCTGTGAGACGACTGGCACGGCTCACCTTGTCCAGGTAGCTGTAGCTCCACACCTTCCCATCCACGAATGTTCGGGAGAGAATGCGTCCCTGGGCGTCGAATTCACTGCGTTCGCTCATGCTGCCCCTCTGCAGCCCCACTAGCTGCCCCGAGGGGGAGTACGACACGTTCACCACCGCCAGGCTGCTGCTGGGCAGCCACATCGCCCGGCGGCCCCTGCGCGCGTCGTACATGATCCGCAGCAGGAACTTGCGGTGGTCGTCGAGATCTTCTCGGTGCGGCGTGTTCCGGTCAAAGTCGATGGAGAGAAGGTTCCTCCCATGGGCCTGCACATCAGAGATAGAAAATCCCAGTTCGGGATGCAGAGGTCCGCCCCAGGATTTTACTACAGCACCAGATCACAGCTGCTGATCTCACAGGTCTTCAAAGCTCCAGGATTTACACCTCATTTCAGAGGAGGGGTTACGTGTCTGAGCGGCTCAGAGTTTAGCACACAATTATGATCTCAGAGAATTTTGAGGAAAAACTGAAGAATTTACTTAAAACTTGACGACAGGCTCAGGGTCCAGATAAAGGAGAAACATTGCATTTAACTCATTACATACAAAACCGCAGTAAAAAAAATCATTCAAAAATGAAGAAATATACTGTATAGATTAATATCTTACTGTGAGACAACTGCACCAATGTTTCTGCAGTTTGGGTTGGTAGCTTATCATACTGAACCTGATGTTTGATAATGCCCAGATTATTTCATTTCCAGAATCAGTAAGCCAGCAAATGAACGTATTAGTGAATTTTTTTACAGTAGTTTAAAGAGTATTGACTCCTCTATCCAAAAACATTTCACTTGTACTAAACCATCTTGATTTCTTCAGTAATATTCTTAAGGCATCACTATAAACTACCCTAAGTCTCTGTGAGCCTGTTTGTTGGTAGTTTGACCACAAGTGGGCTCTATTAAGTGCTGTGCAATATGCTATAAACAGAGACATCTTGACTCAGTGAGAGCACACACCAGACTTGGGCGTCAGTATGTTTGCTTCTGCATACATTATGCAACATTGCCTATAAGTATCATCATCATCTGTCATTTGTCCTAAAATAAAATGTCTAAGATATTTTGCCTACTTACAGACACTAAGATCATTATCAGATAATTTAACACCACAGATTCTGAATATTTTCTGACTCATTGAGAATATTAAGTCAGGGACATGAATAATGGGTGTTGGTTTTCACTAGCACCTCCCGTACTGCCCACACGAGATTTATACTCCGCAGACCCTCCCACTCACAGGGGTAGCATGAGGATCATATCCAGGTGCTAACCCCAGAGCTACTTGATTCTGCTGAGACTCAGGCCATACTTGGCTACCAAGTGGTTGTACACTATTCGATTAATTGATTTCTACGGCGAATGTGAGTCTAGCCAATTATACGGATGGATTTGTCAGAAAAATTTAGTTAATAAGTTAAGGAGGTCGTTGCTATGGTTCTCAAATGATTGTGCTGAGGTACAGAGGAAGTAGCCAGTAAGGAGGCGTGATGCTTCTCACGGTTTCATGGGAAAAATCCATAGTGACTAATATGTAAAAATATTGTCAGAGTATCATAAGTCAAGGGCTGTGTTTAGAATTCCCACTTGTCCACTTACTCATTATATAGTGCATACTACACAGAACACTCACGAGGACATAAGGATGGACAGCCGTTGATGCATTTTAGACACTATTTAGGTGTTACACTGCAACAAATTGTGCCAGATGTTTGTAATTGTAAATGACATAAGGAACCGCTGTGCATGGTGGTTGAAAGTCTAGGGTACATGTTCTGTGCGCTATATTTTTGTGACATGACCAAGAACGAGAACTGTGAGAATATAACAGGAAGTGACATCATCTTCTCAGGAGCCTAGAAAAGAGGGGTGCATCCACAGAGCTAAAGAAAACACGAGAAAAAACACGTCCGCCATCTTACCGAAGGATAGTGTCTTGCATGGAGCTGTGAGAAACCTTAGACGAAGGTAGTTCAGAGGTGGAATACAGAGATTATGTTGATGATTTTTATCACACGTAATATTTTTACTGCGAAAGAAATTAATACTGGTAATTATTATGAGCCAAGATGAAAATTTAAATATTAAAGTAAAATAAATATGAATAAATTAATTTTAAATATAAATATTAAAAATATTAAATATTTAAATTGACATAATCTAGAATAAAGAGCAATATAGGAATTCAAGGTACAAATACATGTTCAAAATATGAAAACAGCATTACTTGGACATAAATATACAACTCTTTTGAATATATTTTCAGTTAATTTAAATTAAATTTTTTGAATTTTAACCAACGATTAAGAATTTCCCGACAACAAACACCGGTAAACAAAATAATAATTTATTAACTAATGGTTGTGCTTGTAGGCTGATGTGTGTCACCAGTCCAGTGTTTTTCATTTCATTTTAACTAGTCGCATATGCACGAGCACAGCGTTTGATTGCGCAATTCCCTGCCGATTCCTTACACAAGATGGCGGACGTGTCTCACGTTTTGCGCATGGGCCAGCCAATGACGTTGTCCAGTCTAGTATTTTCTTTAGCTCTATGGGTGCATCCTTTTCTCTGCTCACCCCCCAATACTTCCACAGAGGAGAAAGGGACGAGTGCAGAGAGGAAGGGTACTGGAACGCACACAAGGCTGACAGACAGGAAGTGACCTCAGCCCTGCTCACCCTCAGCTTCCTGCCGAAGACAGTGGTCTTGCCCTTGCTCTGCTCCTTCCGCAGTCGCCACTCGATGGAGTTGAGGCCGCTGTCGGTGGGGAGGGAGATGTTCCGCAGGCCGATGGTGGGGCTGACGGATCCGGCCAGGATATGGGGCTCGGTGTGGAAGCTGATTCCCATGCGGTTAGCGTACTGCACCCTGAGCGTACCGTTACTGCAGAGCTGATAACTGCTCCGCACCTGATCTACAGGAGACATCACCTCAGTCAGCCTCGCACTGCACCCTGAGCGAACCGTTACTGCAGAGCTGATAACTGCTCCGCACCTGATCTACAGGAGACACCACCTCAGTCAGCCTCGCACTGCACCCTGAGCGTACCGTTACTGCAGAGCTGATAACTGCTCCGCACCTGATCTACAGGAGACAGCACCTCAGTCAGCCTCGCACTGCACCCTGAGCGCACTGCCGTTACTGCAGAGCTGATAACTGCTCCGCACCTGATCTACAGGAGACAGCACCTCAGTCAGCCTCGCACTGCACCCTGAGCGAACCGTTACTGCAGAGCTGATAACTGCTCCGCACCTGATCTACAGGAGACACCACCTCAGTCAGCCTCAAGACTGCACCCTGAGCGTGCACGTTACTGCAGAGCTGATAACTGCTCCGCACCTGATCTACAGGAGACAGCACCTCAGTCAGCCTCAAGATTGCACCCTGAGCGCACCGCTACTGCAGGAGCTGATAACTGCTCCGCACCTGATCTACAGGAGACACCACCTCAGTCAGCCTCGCTTTCCCAGTAAAACGAGAATAAGCTCGCTCTGCTTCCAAGGGAGAGATACACTAATGTGGTTTCCAAGGTATCAAAAAATAAGTAAGTAAATAAATAAATGAAAAAATAAAAACTTTGAAAAACTGCTGATGAAAATACAATAACAAAAGTGACCTAAACAAATTAAGAAAGAAAAAAATCCTAAATTGTTGCACACTGAAATGTCTGGTCACAATGTGTGTCACAGCTGATTGTTATTAAAATGTTAATTACAAACTGCAATTCCAATGAAGTTGGGAAGGTGTGTAAAACATGAATAAAAAACAGAATACAATGATTTGTCTTTTTTGACCCATATTCAATTGAGTTCACTACAAAGACATGATATTTAATGTTCAAACTGATAAACTTCATTGTTTTTTTGGAAATATTCGCTCATTTTGAATTTGATGCCTGCAACATGTTCCAAAAAAGCTGGGACAGGGACATGTTTACCACTGTGTTACATCACCGTTCCTTTGAACAACACTCAATAAGCGTTTGGGAACTGAGGACACTAATTGTAGAAGCTTTGTAGGTGGAATTCTTTCCCATTCTTGCTTGATGTACGACTTCAGTTGCTCAACAGTCCATGGTCTCAGTTGCCATATTTTGCGCTTCATAATGTGCCACACATTTTCAATGGGAGACCGGTCTGGACTGCAGGCAGGCCAGTCTGTTACCTGCACTCTTTTACTACGAAGTCACGCTGTTGTAACACGCGTGCAGAATGTGGCTTGGCATTGTCTTGCTGAAATAAGCAGGACGTCCCTAAAAAAGACGTCGCTTATACGGCAGCATATGTTGCTCCAAAACCTGTATGTACCTTTCAGCATTAATGGTGCCTTCACAGATGTGCAAGTTACCCATGCCATGGGCAGTAACACATCCCCATACCATCACAGATGCTGGCTTTTGAACTTTGCGCTGATAACAATCTGGTTGGTCCTTTTCCTTTTTAGCCCGGAGGACACGACGTCCATGATTTCCAAAACCAATTTGAAATGTGGACTCGTCAGACCACAGCACACTTTTCCACTTTGTGTCTGTCCATCTCAGATGAGCTCGGGCCCAGAGAAGTTGGCGGCGTTTCTGGGTGTTGTTGATTATGGCTTTCGCTTTGCATGGTAGAGTCGTAACTTGCACTTGCAGATGTAGCGACGAACTGTGTTAAATGACAATGGTTTTCTGAAGTGTTCCTGAGCCCACATGGTAATATCCTTTACAGAATGATGTCTGTTTGTAATGCAGTGCCACCTGAGGGACCGATGGTCACGAGCATTCCATGTTGGTTTTCGGCCTTGCTGCTTATGTGTGGAGATTTCTCCGGATTCTTTCAATCTTTTGATGATATTATGGACTGTAGATGAAATCCTTAAATTCCTTGCAATTGCACATTGAGAAATGTTTTTCTTAAACTGTTGGACTATTTTCTCACGCAAAGTGGAGAACCTTGCCCCATCCTTGCTTGTGAACGGCTGAGCCTTTCGGGGAGGCTCCTTTTATACCTAATCATGACACTCACCTGTTTCCAATTAACCTGTCTACCTGTGGAACGTTCCAAACAGGTGTTTTTTGAGCATTCCTCAACTTTCCCAGTCATTTGTTGCCTCTGTCCCAGCTTTTTTGGAAAGTGTTGCAGGCATCAAATTCAAAATGAGTGAATATTTCCAAAAAAACAATAAAGTTTATCAGTTTGAACATTAAACATCTTGTCTTTGTAGTGTACTCAATTGAATATAGGTCGAAAAGGATTTGCAAATAATTGTATTCTGTTTTTATTCACGTTTTACACAACGTCCCAACTTCATTGAAATTGGGGTTTGTAGAATATACAACCTGAGTGCAGACTTGTGCCCTCAGACATATTGTAGCATCATGTGGTCACATTGTAGTGTTTTGGCCAATACAAAACTAACTATTTGTCAGCAACACAAAGTTGTAAGAGCAGAGTTAGAGCACAGTTCTTTGCACAGTCAGTTATACCTTGAACCACAGTGTAGGAAGACTCCACTGAGGAAAGGTTGGTGATTACAGTGACATCATCGTCTCTGTTTGAGCTCTCCACGTCAACGTTTATGGAGCGTTCCATCTCCCTGTGCAGGCTGGTCACCAGGCCTGTAGGGTAGGTTACGTTAGTGAGCCGCCCCTCGCTGTCATACCTGAGAGAGAGAGAGAGAGAGAGAGAGAGAGAGAGAGAGAGGGTGACTACAGCCTGGCGACAGAGACGGGTCGACGCAGGCAGCCCTGGCTGCCCTGGGAGGAGAGGCTGTGCTCTCATTGTGAAAAAAGAGCAGGGGGACACAGAGCTGCACTTCCTCCTCAAATGTGATAAATATCTCCAAATGAGAGAACATTTCTTCCCCAAGTTCACAAATCAATTCCCAAATTTCCTCAACCTACCTGACTGCCAAAAAATTCAAATTCTCCTCAGAGAAGAGAGGTGAGTTTGACTGCACCGTATGTGGCCTCCTGCCATAATCAAAAACATGCTTCTTTATATATTTGTTTATACGTTTATTGTTTATTTGTTTCTTCTTTCTCTCATTTAAAAAATAATCATAAATTATAAAATACATTTTATTTTATCGTTGTTTATTTGATCACCGAGTGGCGATAGAGAAATCGAGCAGTAGAGCACTGGACTCTCACGCACAGTGTTCAAACTGCTTCTGGAAGCACTCATGGGGCAGCGCCTGAGGCAAAGCCGTGAGCGACAGCCTAATCCCTGAGTCCACTCTGCGGTCAGGGATCCTCATCTTTACGCTGTTACAGTCACGGACCTCACCTGAGACTGCTCACCTCTACCCGCTCAACTGTGACTGCTCACCTCTAACCGCTCAACTGTGACTGCTCACCCCTAACTGCTCACCTGTGACTGCTCACCTCTAACTGCTCAACTGTGACTGCTCACCTCTAACTGCTAAATGTGACTGCTCACCTCTAACTGCTCAACTGTGACTGCTCACCTCTAACTGCTCACCTGTGACTGCTCACCTCTAACTCCTCACCTGTGACTGCTCACCTCTAACTGCTCAACTGTGAC
Organism: Gymnothorax javanicus; assembly: GCA_029692085.1. Lineage (NCBI taxonomy): Eukaryota > Metazoa > Chordata > Actinopteri > Anguilliformes > Muraenidae > Gymnothorax > Gymnothorax javanicus. Next base: position 5,688,111 of record CM056204.1, read on the forward strand.
TGCTCACCCCTAACTGCTCAACTGTGACTGCTCACCTCAAACTGCTCAACTGTGACTGCTCACCTCTAACCGCTCAACTGTGACTGCTCACCTCTAACTGCTCAACTGTGACTGCTCACCTTTAACTGCTCAACTGTGACTGCTCACCTCTAACTGCTCAACTGTGACTGCTCACCTCTAGCTGCTAAACTGTGACTGCTCACCTCTAACCACTCAACTGTGACTGCTCACCTCTAACTGCTTAACTGTGACCGCTTACCCCTAACTGCTCAACTGTGACTGCTCACCTCTAACCACTCAACTGTGACTGCTCACCTCTAACTGCTCACCTGTGACTGCTCACCTCTAACTGCTCAACTGTGACTGCTCACCTCTAACCACTCAACTGTGACTGCTCACCTCTAACTGCTAAACTGTGACTGCTCACCTCTAACTGCTCAACTGTGACTGCTCACCTCTAACCGCTCAACTGTGACTGCTCACCTCTAACTGCTCAACTGTGACTGCTCACCTCTAACCGCTCAACTGTGACTGCTCACCTCTAACTGCTCAACTGTGACTGCTCACCTCAAACTGCTCACCAGTGACTGCTCACCTCTAACTGCTCAACTGTGACTGCTCACCCCTAACTGCTCACCTGTGTCTGCTCACCTCAAACTGCTCAACTGTGACTGCTCACCTCTAACTGCTCACCTGTGACTGCTCACCTCTAACTGCTCAACTGTGACTGCTCACCTCTAACTGCTTAACTGTGACTGCTCAACTGTGACTGCTCACCTGTAACTGCTTAAATGTGACTGCTCACCTCTTACTGCTTAACTGTGACTGCTCACCTCTAACTGCTCAACTGTGACTGCTCACCTGTAACTGCTCAACTGTGACTGCTCACCCCTAACTGCTCACCTGTGACTGCTCAGCTCACTCAACTGTGACTGCTCACCTCAACTGCTCAACTGTGACTGCTCACCCCTAACTGCTCAACTGTGACTGCTCACCTCTAACTGCTCAACTGTGACTGCTCACCTCTAACTGCTCAACTGTGACTGCTCACCCCTAACTGCTCACCTGTGACTGCTCACCTCAACTGCTCAACTGTGACTGCTCACCCTAACTGCTCAACTGTGACTGCTCACCCTAACTGCTCACCTGTGACTGCTCACCTCTAACTGCTGCAACTGTGACTGCTCACCTCTAACTGCTCACCTGTGACTGCTCACCTCTAACTGCTCACCTGTGACTGCTCACCTCTAACTGCTCAACTGTGACTGCTCACCTCTAACTGCTCAACTGTGACTGCTCACCTGTAACTGCTCAACTGTAACTGCTCACCTGTAACTGCTTAACTGTGACTGCTCACCTCTAACTGCTTAACTGGGACTGCTCACCTCTAACTGCTCAACTGTGACTGCTCACCTCTAACTGCTCAACTGTGACTGCTCACCTCTAACTGCTGAACTGTGACTGCTCACCTCTAACTGCTCAACTGTGACTGCTCACCTCTAACTGCTCAACTGTGACTGCTCACCCTAAACTGCTGACTGCTCACCTCTAACTGCTCAACTGTGACTGCTCACCCCTAACTGCTCACCTGTGACTGCTCACCTCTAACTGCTCAACTGTGACTGCTCACCTCTGCTACCTGTGACTGCTCAACTGTAACTGCTCAACTGTGACTGCTCACCTCTAACTGCTCAACTGTGACTGCTCACCTCTAACTGCTCAACTGTGACTGCTCACCCCTAACTGCTCACCTGTGACTGCTCACCTCTAACTGCTCAACTGTGACTGCTCACCTCTAACTGCTCACCTGTGACTGCTCACCTCTAACTGCTCAACTGTGACTGCTCACCTCTAACTGCTCAACTGTGACTGCTCACCTCTAACTGCTCAACTGTGACTGCTCACCTCTAACTGCTCACCTGTGACTGCTCACCTCTAACTGCTCAACTGTGACTGCTCACCTCTAACTGCTCAACTGTGACTGCTCACCTCTAAACTGCTCAACTGTGACTGCTCACCCCTAACTGCTCAACTGTGACTGCTCACCTCAAACTGCTCAACTGTGACTGCTCACCTCTAACTGCTCAACTGTGACTGCTCACCTGTAACTGCTCAACTGTGACTGCTCACCTCTAACTGCTCAACTGTGACTGCTCACCTCTAACTGCTCAACTGTGACTGCTCACCTCTAACTGCTCAACTGTGACTGCTCACCTCTAACTGCTCAACTGTGACTGCTCACCTCTAACTGCTCAACTGTGACTGCTCACCTCTAACTGCTCAACTGTGACTGCTCACCTCTAACTGCTCAACTGTGACTGCTCACCCCTAACTGCTCACCTGTGACTGCTCACCTCTAACTGCTCAACTGTGACTGCTCACCTCTAACTGCTCAACTGTGACTGCTCACCTCTAACTGCTCACCTGTGACTGCTCACCTCAAACTGCTCAACTGTGACTGCTCACCTCTAACTGCTCAACTGTGACTGCTCACCTCTAACTGCTCACCTGTGACTGCTCACCTCTAACTGCTCAACTGTGACTGCTCACCTCTAACTGCTCAACTGTGACTGCTCACCTCTAACTGCTCACCTGTGACTGCTCACCTCTGACTGCTCAACTGTGACTGCTCACCTCTAACTGCTCAACTGTGACTGCTCACCTCAAACTGCTCAACTGTGACTGCTCACCTCTAACTGCTTAACTGTGACTGCTCACCCCTAACTGCTCACCTGTGACTGCTCACCTCAAACTGCTCAACTGTGACTGCTCACCTCTAACAGCTCACCTGTGACTGCTCACCTCTAACTGCTCACCTGTGACTGCTCACCTCAAACTGCTCAACTGTGACTGCTCACCTGTGACTGCTCACCTCTAACTGCTCAACTGTGACTGCTCACCTCTAACTGCTTAACTGTGACTGCTCACCTGTAACTGCTCAACTGTGACTGCTCACCTGTAACTGCTTAACTGTGACTGCTCACCTCTTACTGCTTAACTGTGACTGCTCACCTCTAACTGCTCAACTGTGACTGCTCACCTCTAACTGCTAAACTGTGACTGCTCACCTCTAACTGTTCAACTGTGACTGCTCACCTGTGACTGCTCACCTCTAACTGCTCAACTGTGACTGCTCACCTCTAACTGCTAAACTGTGACTGCTCACCTCAAACTGTTCACCTGTGACTGCTCACCTCTAACTGCTCAACTGTGACTGCTCACCCCTAACTGCTCACCTGTGTCTGCTCACCTCTAACTGCTCAACTGTGACTGCTCACCTCTAACTGCTTAACTGTGACTGCTCACCTCTAACTGCTTAACTGTGACTTCTCACCTGTAACTGCTCAACTGTGACTGCTCACCTGTAACTGCTTAACTGTGACTGCTCACCTCTTACTGCTTAACTGTGATTGCTCACCTCTATCTGCTCAACTGTGACTGCTCACCTCTAACTGCTCAACTGTGACTGCTCACCCCTAACTGCTCACCTGTGACTGCTCACCTCTAACTGCTCAACTGTGACTGCTCACCTCTAACTGCTCACCTGTGACTGCTCACCTGTAACTGCTCACCTGTGACTGCTTACCTCTAACTGCTCAACTGTGACTGCTCACCTCTAACTGCTCAACTTTGACTGCTCACCTCTAACTGCTAAACTGTGACTGCTCACCTCAAACTGCTCAACTGTGACTGCTCACCTCTAACTGCTCACCTGTAACTGCTGAACTGTGACTGCTCACCTCTAACTGCTTAACTGTGACTGCTCACCTGTAACTGCTCAACTGTGACTGCTCACCTCTAACTGCTCAACCTGACTGACTGCTGTGACTGCTCACCTGTAACTGCTTAACTGTGACTGCTCACCTCCTAACTGCTTAACTGTGACTGCTCACCTCTAACTGCTAACTGTGACTGCTCACCTGTAACTGCCCAACTGTGACTGCTCACCCCTAACTGCTCACCTGTGACTGCTCAGTGACTGCTCACCTCTAACTGCTCAACTGTGACTGCTCACCCCTAACTGCTCACCTGTGACTGCTCACCTCTAACTGCTTAACTGTGACTGCTCACCTCTAACTGCTCAACTGTGACTGCTCACCCCTAACTGCTCAACTGTGACTGCTCACCTCTAACTGCTCAACTGTGACTGCTCAAAACTGCTGTGACTGCTCACCTGCTCAACTGTGACTGCTCACCCCTAACTGCTCAACTGTGACTGCTCACCTCTAACTGCTCAACTGTGACTGCTCACCTCTAACTGCTCAACTGTGACTGCTCACCTCTAACTGCTCACCTGTAACTGCTCAACTGTGACTGCTCACCTGTAACTGCTTAACTGTGACTGCTCACCTGTGACTGCTCACCTCTAACTGCTCAACTGTGACTGCTCACCTCTAACTGCTCAACTGTGACTGCTCACCTCTAACTGCTCAACTGTGACTGCTCACCCTAAACTGCTCAACTGTGACTGCTCACCTCTAACTGCTCAACTGCTGCTCACCCCTAACTGCTCACCTGTGACTGCTCACCTCCTAACTGCTCAACTGTGACTGCTCACCTCTAACTGCTCAACTGTGACTGCTCACCTGCTCAACTGCTGACTGCTCACCTCTAACTGCTCAACTGTGACTGCTCACCCCCTAACTGCTACCTGTGTCTGCTCACCTCTAACTGCCTAACTGCTCAACTGTGAACTGACTGCTCACCTAACTGCTAACTGCTTAAACTGCTGTGACTGCTCACCTCTAACTGCTCAACTGTGACTGCTCACCTCTAACTGCTCACCTCCAACTGCTGACTGTGACTGCTCACCTCTAACTGCTCAACTGTGACTGCTCACCTCTAACTGCTCAACTGTGACTGCTCACCTCTAACTGCTCAACTGTGACTGCTCACCTGTAACTGCTCAACTGTGACTGCTCACCTGTAACTGCTCAACTGTGACTGCTCACCTCTAACTGCTCAACTGTGACTGCTCACCTCTAACTGCTCACCCTGACTGCACCTCTAACTGCTCAACTGTGACTGCTCACCTCTAACTGCTCAACTGTGACTGCTCACCTCTAACTGCTCAACTGTGACTGCTCACCTCCTAACTGCTCAACTGTGACTGCTCACCTCTAACTGCTCAACTGTGACTGCTCACCCCTAACTGCTCAACTGTGACTGCTCACCTCTAACTGCTCAACTGTGACTGCTCACCTCTAACTGCTCAACTGTGACTGCTCACCTCTAACTGCTCAACTGTGACTGCTCACCTCTAACTGCTCAACTGTGACTGCTCACCTCTAACTGCTCAACTGTGACTGCTCACCTCTAACTGCTCAACTGTGACTGCTCACCTCTAACTGCTCAACTGTGACTGCTCACCTCTGACTGCTCACCTCTAACTGCTCAACTGTGACTGCTCACCTGTAACTGCTCAACTGTGACTGCTCACCTCTAACTGCTAAACTGTGACTGCTCACCTCAAACTGCTCAACTGTGACTGCTCACCTCTAACTGCTCACCTGTAACTGCTCAACTGCTGCTCACCTCTAACTGCTAACCAACTGCTGACTGCTCACCTCTAACTGTCACTGCTCACCTCTAACTGCTCAACTGTGACTGCTCACCTCTAACTGCTCAACTGTCACTCACCCTCTAACTGCTCAACTGTGACTGCTCACCTCTAACTGCTCAACTGTGACTGCTCACCTCTAACTGCTAAACTGTGACTGCTCACCTCAAACTGCTCAACTGTGACTGCTCACCCCTGACTGCTCAACTGCTGACTGTGACTGCTCACCTGTAACTGCTCACCTGCTACCTCTGTAACTGTGACTGCTCACCCTAAACTGCTAAACTGTGACTGCTCAATTTAACTGTGACTGCTCACCTGTAACTGCTTAACTGTGACTGCTCACCTGTAACTGCTCAACTGTGACTGCTCACTGCTCACCTGTAACTGCTCAACTGTGACTGCTCACCTCTAACTGCTCACCTAACCTGTGCTGACTGCTCACCTCTAACTGCTCAACTGTGACTGCTCACCTCTAACTGCTCAACTGTGACTGCTCACCCCTAACTGCTCAACTGTGACTGCTCACCTCTAACTGCTCAACTGTGACTGCTCACCTCTAACTGCTCAACTGTGACTGCTCACCCCTAACTGCTCAACTGTGACTGCTCACCTCTAACTGCTCAACTGTGACTGCTCACCTCTAACTGCTCAACTGTGACTGCTCACCCCTAACTGCTCACCTGTGACTGCTCACCTCTAACTGCTCAACTGTGACTTCTCACCTCTAACTGTTAAACTGTGACTGCTCACCTCAAACTGCTCAACTGTGACTGCTCACCTCTAACTGCTCAACTGTGACTGCTCACCCCTAACTGCTCACCTGTGACTGCTCACCTCTAACTGCTCAACTGTGACTGCTCACCTCTAACTGCTTAACTGTGACTGCACACCTGTAACTGCTCAACTGTGACTGCTCACCTGTAACTGCTTAACTGTGACTGCTCACCTCTTACTGCTTAACTGACTGCTCACCTCTAACTGCTCAACTGACTGCTCACCTCTAACTGCTCAACTGTGACTGCTCACCTCTAACTGCTTAACTGTGACTTCTCACCTCTAACTGCTTAACTGTGACTGCTCACCTCTAACTGCTCAACTGTGACTGCTCACCACTAACTGCTTAACTGTGACTGCTCACCTCTAACTGCTTAACTGTGACTGCTCACCTCTAACTGCTCAACTGTGACTGCTCACCCTTAACTGCTTAACTGTGACTGCTCATCTCTAACTGCTCAACTGTGACTGCTCACCTCTAACTGCTTAACTGTGACTGCTCACCTTTAACTGCTTAACTGTGACTGCTCACCTCTAACTGCTTAACTGTGACTGCTCACCTCTAACTGCTCAACTGTAACTGCTCACCTCTAACTGCTAAACTTCGACTGCTCACCTCTAACTGCTCAACTGTGACTGCTCACCCCTAACTGCTCAACTGTGACTGTTCACCTCTTACTGCTCAACTGTGACTGCTCACCTTTAACTGCTCAACTGTGACTGCGCACCTCTTACTGCTCAACTGTGACTGCTCACTTCTAACTGCTCAACTGTGACTGCTCACCTCTAACTGCTTAACTGCGACTGCTCATCTCTAACTGCTCAACTGTGACTGCTCACCTCTACTGCTCAACTGAGACTGCTCACCTCTAACTGCTTAACTGAGACTGCTCACCTCTCACTGCTCAAATGAGACTGCTCCCCTCTCACTGCTCAACTGAGACTGCTCACCTCTAACTGCTCAACTGTGACTGCTCACCTCTAGCTGCTTAACTGTGACTGCTCACCGCTAACTGCTCAACTGTGACTGCTCACCTCTCACTGCTCAACTGCGACTGCTCACCTCTAACTGCGTAACTGTGACTGCTCACCTCTCACTGCTCAACCATGCCTGCTCACCTGTGACTGCTCACCTCTGACTGCTTAACTGTGACTGCTCACCGCTAACTGCTCAACTGTGATTTCTCACCTCTCATTGCTCAACTGTGACTGCTCACCTCTAACTGCTCAACTGCGACTGCTCACCTCTAACTGCGTAACTGTGACTGCTCACCTCTCACTGCTCAACCGTGCCTGCTCACCTGTGACTGCTCACCTCTGACTGCTTAACTGTGACTGCTCACCGCTAACTCCTCAACTGTGACTTCTCACCTCTCATTGCTCAACTGTGACTGCTCACCGCTGACTGCTCAACTGTGACTGCTCACCTCTCACTGCTCAACTGTGACTGCTCACATCTAACTGCTCAACTGTGACTGCTCACATCTAACTGCTCAACTGTGACTGCTCACTGCTAACTGCTCAACTGTGACTGCTCACTTGTGACTGTTCAGAGACTCATGTGGGAGGAGTCCCTGAACTACAGAGAGACATACAAACACACACTCACATACACACATACATACTTTCGCGCGCACACACACACACACACACACACGCACATAGAAACACCCTATCATACAGTACACACATCCATACACACTTCTGTCACACACACACACACACACAAACACACACACATACACAATCATACACACACACACACACACACACACACACATATAGAAACACCCTATCATACAGTACACACATGCATACACACATCTGTCACACACACACACACACACACAAACAAACACACACACACTTACTGATAGAAGTTGGTCCAGCCAGTCAGGTCAGATTTGGAGGTGAGCAGGCCGTTGGTGGGGGAGTAGCTGAGCAGCGCCTCCTCAAGGCCGAACGCAGAAACAGCCCGCAGGCGGCCAGAGGCGTCCAGTCCCAGCGTGAGTGTCTGACCCTGAGGCAGGAGGACGAGTCGGAGGATTCCAGCCCCCTCGCGCTGCACGCGTAGCGAGTTATTGCAGTTGTCGCTCACGGCGGCGAGCTGTCCGTCAGGCGTGTAGCTGAAGTTATAGAGCGGCTCTCCGGTGACCAGGCTCAGCGTGCGGATGTGCCGCCCGTCCGCTCCAAACTCGTACAGCTCCTGCTCCTGCGGCGAGGCCACCTCGTACCCGCCACCCGGCGACAGCGAGGGCCCGTTCCCTCGCACTGCGCGAACGCGCACGTTATTCAGATCGGCGATGAACAGCGTCCCGTCAGGTGAGACGGCCAGCGACACGGGTGAGTTCAGGCTTGCGTCCGGCGCGTACCCATCATCCCCAGCGAAGCAGCTGCAGGTGTCGTCATTCTTGCAGTCGCAGTCGGAACGGGCCCCAGCAAGCAGTGAGATTTCGCCCGCTGTGCTCACCTGACGCACGCGGTGGAGCTTCTTTTCGTCCGTCTCGGCGATGTAGAGCACGCCGGTGTGCGACAGGGCGATAGCCGTGGCGCTCTCCAGCGTGGAGTGGATGGCCAAGCGGCTCAGGGAATAGTCGATACCAGGCACCTGACAGTGCATGGGCCGGCCCGCGATGACGCTGACCTGGTGGTTTGGAGTGATCCGCAGGACCACATTATTCTCCAGCACGTACAGGGAGTTATCCATGGGGTTCACCGCCAGGTCCGTAGGCCACTCCAAACGCACCTGAACGCACCACACACCGGGGGAGATGAGCCACAGGTTAGTCCACACAGATACAAGAACCAGCAGCTCTACAGCTCGCTCTGTCAGTCGGTGCACAAAATTTCCCCATCCTTCGGAGGCCACAGTTTGTTATCGCCCTAAAAGGCTGAAATTTGGCATAAAATTTGCGTGTGTGTATTTGTGCGCGTGTATGTGTGTGTGTGTATGTGTGTGAAGCATTGTGCTTGTGTTCACACCAAATGGCTACAACGGAATGTGCCAGTGTGTGCCATCAAATACAGAAAGGTGCATAATGTCCAAATGGATTCACAGAATCGTGCAAAATTTTGTTGAAAATTTGGTCATGAGCCAAAAAAGAAAACACCACAAAAAAGAGGCGTGGCAGTGGGAATCGCCCGTTACAAAAAAGTGTATGACCTCTAACCGGATTCAGGTAACATAGCCAAACTTTGTGGAAGGATGCACACACACAGATTACATGCACATTCATACACACACCTTTTGGCACGTTTCCATATCTCTTGATGTGGATGTCATAGACACTTGCGAAAGGCATTACTACAGCTCTCCTTTCATCTTTCAAGGTGATAGTTTACCCAGCCCTACACTTTAGCCACGCCCCCTTTCATAACTCCTCAGCCAGTTGTAAACTCATGGGAGGCATCATTGCACCCGACAGATTAGGTTAGCCCCACCCCTTATAAATTATATATTGTATATATATCCATATATAAACCCTTGGTCTGGCATCTGTTAAGGCTCTGTTCCAGCGTGTGGAAGGGCCCTATAGTTTAGTATCTAATAAGGCTCTGTTCCAGTGTGTGGATGGGCCCCATGGTCTGGTATCTGTTAAGGCTCTGTTCCAGCATGTGGAAGGGCCCTATAGTTTAGTATCTAATAAGGCTCTGTTCCAGTTTGTGGATGGGCCCCATGGTCTGGTATCTGTTAAGGCTCTATTCCAGCATGTGGAAGGGCCCTATAGTTTAGTATCTAATAAGGCTCTGTTCCAGGGTGTGGATGGGCCCCATGGTCTGGTATCTGTAAAGGCTCTGTTCCAGTGTGTGGATGGGCCCCATGGTCTGGTATCTATAAAGGCTCTGTTCCAGTGTGTGGATGGGCCCTATAGTTTAGTATCTAATAAGGCTCTGTTCCGGTGTGTGGATGGGCCCCAAGGTCTGGTATCTGTTAAGGCTCTGTTCCAGTGTGTGGATGGGCCCCATGGTCTGGTATCTGTTAAGGCTCTGTTCCAGTGTGTGGATGGGCCCCATGGTCTGGTATCTGTTAAGACTCTGTTCCAGTGTGTGGATGGGCCCCATGGTCTGGTATCTGTTAAGGCTCTGTTCCAGTGTGTGGATGGGCCCCATGGTCTGGTATCTGTGAAGGGTCTGTTCTAGTGTGTGGATGGGCCCCATGGTCTGGTATCTGTTAAGGCTCTGTTCTAGTGTGTGGAAGGGCCCCATGGTCTGGTATCTGTTAAGGCTCTGTTCCAGTGTGTGGATGGGCCCTATAGTTTACTATCTAATAAGGCTCTGTTCCAGTGTGTGGATGGGCCCCAAGGTCTGTTATCTGTTAAGACTCTGTTCCAGTGTGTGGATGGGCCCCATGGTGTGGTGTCTATTCCAGTGCACATAATAAATGTTGCATAGAATGGTTGTGCAGTCATCATGTGACTGTGGGGCGTAGGTCAGCTGACCTGGCTGACATCCATGCTTGCGTCGCAGCTGAGCGGTCGCACGGCAGTGAGGTCATTGGCCCCCAGAAGTGTGGAGATGATTCCGTTCTGATCCACCTTCCGGATCATCGTTGCATCCACGAAGAACATCAGGCCATTTTTATCTACCGCGATTCCTGAGGGGAGAAGAGCAGGTAAATGGACTGCATTTATATCACACTTTTCTAGTCACATGACACAAACAGCTTATGATTTACAAACCCCTCTGCACCCCTCCCACAACTCACCTTTATTAGCCTAACACAGTCCCTAACACCTCACCCTTAGGGCTCATTAGAGTGACACAGTTCCTAACCCCTCACCCTTAAGGGGCATTAGTGTAACACAGTTCCAAACCCCTCACCCTTAGGGCTCTTTAGTGTAACACAGTTCCTAACCCCTCACCCTTAAGGGGCATTAGTGTAACACAGTTCCAAACCCCTCACCCTTAGGGCTCTTTAGTGTAACACAGTTCCTAACCCCTCACCCTTAGGGCTCATTAGTGTACCACAGCCCTAACCCCTCACCTTTAGCGCTCATTAGCGTAGCAGAGCCCCTAACCCCTCACCCTTAGGGCTCATTAGCATAGTACAACCCCCTAACCCCTCACCTTTAGCGCTCATTAGCATAGCAGAGCCCCTAACCCCTCACCTTTAGCACTCATTAGGGTAGCACAGTCCCTACCCCTTCACCTTTAGTGCTCATCAGCGTAGCAGAGCCCCTAACCCTTCACCTTTAGCACTCATTAGCATAGCACAGTCCCTAACCCCTCACCTTTAGCGCTCATTAGTGTAGCACAGCCTGTAACCCCTCATCTGTAGGGCTCATTAGCGCAGCACAGTCCCTAACCCCTCACCTGTAGGGCTCATTAGTGTAGCACAGTCCCTAACCCCTCACTTTTAGCGCTCATTAGCATAGCCTCTACAGCCCCTAACCCCTCACCTATAGGTCTCATTAGCGTAGCCTCTACAGCCCCTAACCCTTCACCCTTAGGGCTCATTAGCGTAGCACAGTCCCTAACCCCTCACCCTTAGGGCTCATTAGTGTAGCACAGTCCCTAACCCCTCACCTTTAGGGCTCATTAGCGTAGCCTCCACAGCCTTGCCTCCATCCCCACAGCGCTCATCGAAGGGCAAGCACTGCTCCCCTGTCCCTGCCACCACCTCTGCATTATCCGCAAGCGGACGATTGCCGCTCAGCGAGCGCACACGGTAGATCCGCCGGGAATTAGTGTCGGAGACAAACAGTGCACCAGAAACTGGATCCACAGTCAGGAAGTACTTATGCGTGGGGTTATTACTGCCAGAAACAGAAACCAGACACCCTTTGATAGAGATACGTCCAGTGTTAGCATTAGCCCCAGCATGTAGAAATGAATCACAGCAAACACATTTTGACTAGAGGTGTGTCAGGTACAAAGATTTGCAATAACACTGACAGAAATAAATTTTAGCAATCTTCTATTCACTGTTAATGGCCATGCAGTGGATTATGGGTAATAATGCAACAAGGTAGTGCTCAGCCATTCTGTTACCGACCGGAAAAATGAACCAAAATCGATCAGGAGCTTCAATGAGCGCAGTGTAAACCATGATAATGATGACAATAAATCTACTAAAGATTCTCATTTTTTCTCCTTGATCAATTAAGAATGCTATTGAATACTGGTGTGCCACGATTCATTGCATCTGCCACTGTTAATCACATTCATGCGACAGAATCTCGATGTAAACACACACACACACACACACACACAGGACAGAACAGTGGGCAGACATGAAGCTAACACCCCTCGCTAAAAGCGTCCCGCCCCAGTATTTGCGTTGAACATTGTCAGCAGGTGACAGTCCTGTTTGCAGAACGCTCTGTCTCTCTCGCGTCTGATGATAAAAAGAAGCAGCCCTCTCTTCTCAAACAAAACGGTAAGTGAAAATAAATGCTCTAACCAACAGTGACATAACGCCTGTCCACAAGTGACACATTATTTCTACACTCAGACAGATGTGTGCAGCCACAAAGAAGGGAAGCAGCTAAGGGTTCTGGAATTCATGTTAGCATATGGATCTGCTCCAAAACATGTCATTCCAGTATTCAAATATTTTAATTAAAAACTGATGTGTTTCAAGTATTACCAAACACTCCTAAGACAAGTTCGCCTCAGAGTTAAAAAGAAATCATGAAATTCCACTGGTTGCATTGTTGAGACGTGATTATTAATTTTATAATTCTCGAGAACAGGAGAGGCCAATCTAGACGACTTACAGAAAATAAGAAAAATGCACAGCTGTACATGATGTGGGACTTCTGCGACAGTGTATATGCGCAAGGTGGTTTAACTTATTAAGTTTGAGAGCGGTTTCTTACCTGTGTCTGAAATCTTTGTTTCTGTGAGGGAAGACACAGAAGAAACAGGCATGAGTCAGTAATTAAGGGTCAGTGATAAAATGGTCAGTAATAAAGGATCAGTAATAAATGATTCGGTCATAAAAGGGTCAGTAATTAAAGGATTAATAATAAGAGCCTTTAATAATAAGAGTAACAATGGCTCAATAATATGATGGTCAGTTACAAAGCGTTAGGATTAAAGGGTCAGTAATAAATAATCAGTAATAAATGAGTTGGTAATAAAATGGTCTGCAATTAAGGGTCAGGAGTTTAAGGGTCAGTAATAAAGGGTCAGCAATGAAAGGGGCAATAATAAATGGGCAGTAACAAAGGGTCAGTAGAAAAATGGACAATAGTAAGGGGTGAGGAATTAAGGGTCAGTAATAAAATGGTCAGTAACAAAGAATCAATAATAAAAGGATCAGTAAAGAAGGATCAGTTATAAAGGGTCAGTAATAAAAGGGTCTATATTGAAGGATCAGCAATAAGAGGGTCAGTAAAAAAGGATTGGTAATAAAGGGTCAGTAATCAAGGGTCAGTAAAAGACGTTTCGTAATAAGGGTCAGTAATAATGGTCAGTAATAAATGGTCACATGGCTGAGATAGAATCCGCTACCAGCTGGACTGAGGATGGACAGCAAGCAAGGGGTTAAATACAAAGATTAGGATACATCCCAAACTCCAAATAATCACATACAGAGAAAATTTATGGCAAGCTCTCAAAATGTGTATAATACATAACGAAACAACAAAACAATAATATCAATCTCACATACGTATCAGTCAGGGCAGAATTATTGGCAGTCTTGATAAAAATGGAAAAAGAAAAATCAGCCAGTAATGAAGAACAGGGCCCATATTCACAAAACATCTTAAGGCTAAAAGTAGCTCCTAACTTGCTGATTTAGGAGAAACTCTTAAAAAATAATGGGCGTGTCAGTCCGAGTTTTAGGATTCCTAAATTTCTCCTCTAAGAGTATTTCACAAAGCATCTTAGCACTAAAGCTAGCTCCTACCTATATGATAAGTTACGGGTAGTCAAGAGGACTTTGAAGTCACCAAGACCTGATCAGAAAGAACCCCAGCACGGCTCCTGCTGGCAGTCTATGTAGTAATTGTGTCAACATTTTTGAAGCATTTAATGATACTGATGATAATAATACTAATACTAATGATACCGCTTTTTATTTCCTGCCATATTTCATCCCAGGCTTCTTTTTTGCATTTTGATGTTACTCCTGTTCCAAATCTTTCTTTAACCCTTTCAGCGTCGTGGGCGAATATAGTTGCCCAATGGTGTAAGATATCAAAGTCAGATGCTGTTGAAAACCTATCATGTGGCCACTTGTTTAAAAGAGCTCCCGCAAAGTTGCCACATGATAGGTTTTCAACAGCTCACGATAACTACATTTTTAATTCTTTAAGAATGTATTCGGCGCTCAAAGGGTTAATAATGTCCTTCCTTTCATACACAAGTTGTGCACGAAGGAAGAGCTGCTCTTGTGTCCAGTTCGGATTCTCTTTCATTTTGAGGGCACAGCTTCACGTCTTATCAGCCATGGTTACTGCAGAATCCATATAACAATTGAAAGGCTTGTATGCATATCTTCAAATCGTTGAACAAGATACAGACGTGTAAGCGGCTGCTGACAATTAGCTGCACGTGCTTGACTAGTCTTTATATTATTCTTTGTTTCATGTTTAATTAGTGCAGGATACATTTTTATTTTAAAATGTTTGTTTGAATATGGTGTGAGCAACATAATACCTCTTTCTACAGAATTTCTATGATAAAATCACTCACAAAGACCCATTCCCTGTCAACCAATCACTGAACGGATTGTGAGTCAACTTGTTCCTGAAACATCACATCATCCATAGCAACCAGGTCAACCCTGCCTCTTTCTCTTAGCTTAAGAGTTTTCCAAGTTCCTTTGTGAAGGTTGGGCACAGCAGCTTTGTGAATAGCTTTTAAGAGGAAACTCTTAGCTGGGAACTTTTACTGTCATTAAAGAGAACTCCTAGTGTAAGATAAAATGTTTTGTGAATATGGGCCCAGATCATTCTGCATCTGAGAGTAAAGAACACAGAGCGCAGAACACAGGACATTAGGGAGGACCGAGATTGGGCAGGCTGCACGGAGGTGCGAGAGCTAGCCAATGAGAAGAGAACAGTGGCGTGCCATTGCCAAAAGTACTGAGAATCCTTTCTCGAGACTGACCGAAGCTCCAGGACGCCGGTAGTGTTGAGGTTGGGGTACACCCTGCGGATGAAGTTGAGGTCCCCCACATACAGACTCCCATCAGGCCCTGTAGCTAGAGCCACCGGCGCCAGCAACTTATTCCCCTCCGCCAGGCCGTTACAGCTCGGGCAAGAGATGCTGCGCCGACGCCCATTACCCATAATGCTCCAGATGACAGGAGGCTGCTGAGAGATGAACAGGTTCTCCCCACTGCCCTTATGAAGGATACCTGTAACACACACACACACAAACAGCATTCATGAAGGATATCTGTAACACACACACACACATACAGCCCTCATGAAGGATACCTGTAAAACAAACACACATTGTCCTGATCTGCTGACCTGATCTGTTGCCACTGACAGGGTGTCTGAATGCTTGAGTGATTGTGGTTGTTCTTTCATTGTTTTATGTTATTAGTCGACAGATGCTGAAACTGAATAGCCCTTTTGCTCAAACCTTTCTGGCAGAGAATTTTTTGTTGCCACTGATAACATCTCCAAAACTATGAATTAACTTGTGGTGTTCCTCAAGGATTGATTTTAGGGCCAATTCTTTTTAATCTATAGATGAAGAGTTTCATCTCAAACCACAATAAACAACACTTTTGACCTTTTTATACCACCACTACAAGATTACCATTGGTGGACCAGTAGTCATGCCAAGTTCAGCCCTTAGCAACTAGCTGTATACCCCAGTGTTCAGCACTTGAAAATCAGCTTTCAAAGCGAAATAAACAGTGAGCCAGTTTTTCCTCTAACTGCGATATGTCCATGCAGTCAGTCAGGTATGTACTGTTGAGGGCTAAGGTTAGGGAAAAGGGTTAGGGAATGAACGCAAGTCTATGGAATGTCCCCACAAGACATGAAAACCCAACGTGTGTGTGTGTGTGTGTGTGTGTGTGTGTGCGTGCATGTGCGTGTGTATGTGTGATTCTCACCGCTCCATATATTGAGGATGTGGTGTGTGAGTGGGTGTGTGCATGTGCGTGTGTATGTGTGATTCTCACCGCTCCGTATATTGAGGATGTGGTGTGTGTGTGTGTGTGTGTGTGTGCGCAATGTGCGTGTGTATGTGTGATTCTCACCGCTCCGTATATTGAGAATGTGGTGTGTGTGTGTGTGTGTGCATGTGCGTATGTATGTGTATGTGTGATTCTCACTGCTCCGTATATTGAGGATGTGGTCTGTGTGAGTGTGTGTGTGTGTGTGTGTGTGTGTGTGCATGTGCGTGTGTATGTGTGATTCTCACCGCTCCGTATATTGAGGATGTGGTGTGTGTGTGTGTGTGTGTGCATGTGCGTGTGTATGTGTGATTCTCACCGCTCCGTATATTGAGGATGTGATGTGTGTGTGTGTGTGTGTGTGTGTGTGTGTGTGTGCGTGTGCATGTGTGTGCATGTGCGTGTGTATGTGTGATTCTCACCGCTCCGTATATTGAGGATGTGTGTGTGTGAGTGTGTGCGTGTGTGTGTATGTGTGATTCTCACCGCTCCGTATATTGAGGATGTGGTGCTTGTCCAGGCTCCAGTCTCCCAGGTTGGAGGGGTGGAGCTCATCTCCCTGCAGCACTGCAGATCTCTTCTCCCACAGGATGAGACTGGGACACGCCTCATACTCATACCCCACAGATACTGAGCCAATCAAAGGCAGGGGAGGACAGTGTGGCAGCCAATGTGGAGAGAGGGGAGGCATGTCAGACATAACATTACATTCACTACATATTTGCTTTTATTATTCAATTTATTTAGCGTACCTGCACCAATAGTCGCTACAGCATTTCTACATTTCGCATGCATTCTTCATGAAACGTTGATTATAACATAAGCCACAAAAGCCAAAAAATCTGATCAGTTGTTTCACTTATATCAGAAAAGCGTTGCAATTTAAAAATTACTTGAGGGAATTTTGCATAAGTTCTCTTCCCAGAAACTTCACCGTTTTGTTGTGCATGCTTCGCGTCAGCCAGTGAGACAATTCTCGCCGTCATGTTAGCCTATAGTTGCGAGTAAACACAACATTACTGGAAAGGTATGCCGCTCAGATCAAAACCTTTTAAAATACTCTTTTTGCTCGAAGAAACCTATCGCCTGCAAAGATTCTGTTGTCATCCAAGAGAATTCCTCTTGAATACACTCTTTGGCGGGACACTTTGTAATGGTAGGAGATTTTAAAAGGATAAACATTAATGTACTGCTTTCAAACTGCTGTTCATAAAAGTTAAGGAGTCGACGTATACTGGGGGCTTACTCTTGTTCCGCTAGTTATTTGCTGTGTGTGTAGAGGATACTGAGAGGCAACTATAGGTTTCAGCATTGAGAACCATGGCTGCTATCAGCACAGTTACTGTACGTTAACTAAAAAACTGCAGCCTCTCGCAGCATTATTCTGATGCGGTACCCACACAGAGAGACACAGAACTCACCAGCACAGGATTACAGAAACACTCGTAAGGGTGTTTTAAAATTACACGCATATAATGCAGAATAAATAATTTTAAAAAATTGCCCACGCACACACACACACACACACACACACACTTGTTGCATTTCCAGCAAAAAATCAATATTCTTTTGCAATCACACAAAAGAAAGTGAAGGTGAAATTGTTGTGATATCCATTTTGATTTCCATTATCACTGTTACCATGGCGATAATTGCTTCTGACACAGTGCCTATCCGAGTCCACAGAATACTGCAACATACTGACTGGTCCTGGGCCAGCCGATTGGACGCAACTTCTCAACACCTTAGCAGGGCTAAATCTATTTAAACCCTTTGCGCAGATATGGACGCCGGCATCCGTAAATTCTGAAATTTAATTCCTAAATAATTAATTGAATTTCCATATGTCTTACTTCTCTGGAATAATTTTCCAGAGTCCCTGTGACACAAATACTCCTTCACAGCTGCTCCTCCCCTGATCCCACTGTAACCCCTCTTCACCTGTCTGATCACCACTTCATCTCCTTCTCCCTCCCTCTCCCTCTCTCTTCCCCCTCTCCCTCTCTGGCCCCCACTGTTACAGTTTGCCGTGACCTCTGTTCTCTCTCCCCCTCCTCTCTCGCTTCCCATGTCACTGCTTCCCTCCCTTCCATTGAATCCTTCTCCAATCTCCCCACTGAATCCTCCTCCTTCTCATCTTCACTTAACGCTCTCTCTCCTCTTGTTTCCAGGCCAGCCAGATCATCCTCACCCAGCCCCTGGATGTCAGAAACACTCCGCTCTTGCAGCAAAAGCCTTCGAGCAGCAGAGAGGAAATGGAGGAAATCCAGGCCGCCAGCAGACCTGTCCCATTACCAGTCCCTCCTAGCTGAATTTTCTTCTTCAATCTCCTCTGCTAAAATTAAATTTTACCACTCTAAAATCCATAACTCAATCTCTAACGCTCGCCAACTGTTTTCTGTTTTCTCCTCTCTCCTCAGCTCTCCACCTGTCACACCTGCGACCTCCATCTCAGCAGAGGACTTCGCAGCCTTCTCCGAGGATAAGATTGTGTCCATCCGCAACTCCTCTTCCTCCCTCACTCCCATCTCCTCTCTGCTTTCTCCCCCCCACCTCTTCTGACGTCTCCCAGCTGCTGCTCTCTCACCGTCCTACCACATGTGCTCTCGACCCCTCCTCCAATCTATCACACCCAACATCCTCCCTTTTGTCACCTCCCTTGTCAATTCCTCTTTGTGCTCTGGATGCTTTCCTGCTCCTTTCAAACAGGCCATCATCACCCCGCTCCTGAAAAAACCTTCCCTTCACCCCTCAGCCTTACAGAATTATCGCCCAATCTCCCTCCTCCCCTTCCTATCTAAAACTCTTGAACTTGCTGTTGCTAACCAACTCTCCTCTTTTCTTTCAGACAACAACCTCCTGGACCCTCACCAGTCTGGCTTCAGAGCTGGCCACTCTGCGGAGACTGCGTTCATCTCCGTCAGCGAGGCGCTTCACACTGCACGTGCCGCCTCCCTCTCGTCCATCCTGATCCTCCTCGACCACTCCGCCGCATTTGACACTGTCGACCACTCTATCCTCCAGTCTTACCTGTCTGCATTGGGGATCTGTGGTACAGCCCGCAACTGGTTGAAGTCGTACCTCTCCGGTCGCTCCTACCAGGTTGCCTGGGCTGGTGAAGTATCAACACCTCGCCGCCTTACCACAGGCATCCCCCAAGGCTCAGTTCTTGGTCCACTCCTCTTCTCTCTTCATATCCAATCTCTCGGTCCTGTCATTTCTGCTCATGGTTTTTCGTATCATTTTTATGCTAATGACACTCAACCTTTTCTCTCTTTTTCCTCCTCTGATGTGCAGGTCTCCACCTGCATCTCCACCTGCCTGCGGGACATCCAGAGCTGGATGGACAACCATCACCTGAAGCTCAACCCAAGCAAGACGGAGATGATCTACATCCCCGCTCCATCCTCCCCCCTTCTGGACCTGACCATCACCCTGGGGGAAACCACTATTTCGCCCTCGCTGTGTGTGAAGAACCTTGGGGTCCTGTTCAACAACAGACTCTCCTCTGCTGCGAACATCGCAGCAGTGACTCGGATCTGCAGGTTCTTCCTCTACAACATCCAAAGAATCCGGCCCTTCCTCACCAGCTACTCAACGCAGCTCCTGGTCCAAGCGCTGATCCTCTCCCGCCTGGACTACTGCAACTCCGTCCTCACTGGCCTCCCAGCTTCTGCCATCAGACCCCTGCAGCTCGTCCAGAACGCTGCAGCTCGCCTGGTTCACAACCTCCCTCGACACTCCCACGTCACCCCCCTGCTGATGAACCTTCACTGGCTGCCCGTCGCAGCTCGCATCAAATTTAAGACATTGGTGCTAGCCTACCAGGGAGTCAATGGAACAGCTCCAGCATACATCCAGAGACTGTTCAGACCACACACGCCTGCAGAGCACTCCGCTCTGCTACTTCTGGTCGCCTGGCTCCATTCCTCTCCGCTCCTGCCCTTCCCGCTCAAGACTGCTGTCTGTCCTGGTTCCTCGTTGGTGGAATGATCTACCTATCGAGGTCCGAACGTCAGAGTCCTTGAGCACCTTCAAGCGCAGCCTGAAAACCCACCTCTTCAGGCTCCACCTTTCCCCTCCTCCACTGCCCTGAATCCTCTGTCATTACATCCCACACTGCTTTTTTGCTTATCCTTGATTTTATTAATTTTATTTAGTCTTTTTGTTAGTATATTTGGTGTTTGCCTATTGGTTTAGACTTGTAACAACTGAATGATGTGTTCTCTGTCACTTTTACTGTTAGCACTTGTACTTGTCTCCTAGGAGCTCTGCCCTTTTCCACCGATCTTTTGCACTTTTGTACGTCACTCTGGATAAGAGCGTCTGCGAAGAACATGTAACGTAATGTAACGTAAATACTGAGTTATAAAGCCTAAATTGACTCATGCATTACGGGAAAAATTGCCATTGTTGTATTCCGCGCAAAGGAGTAAATAAGCACTAAATAGGAACAAGCCAAGGCAGGAAATGTCAGGGTTAATTAAAGTGTATCCTGTGGCTTTGAGAGGTCCTGACCGATTATAGAGATTTAACAGAGGAGAGAGCTATTAATGAGAGCGTAATGCACTCCCTGTGCTGGGTTACCAGCCTATGCTGGGTTAGCATCAGAAAGCAATGTTAGCGTAGTGGAGCTGTGCTACCATAGCTGAGCTGAGATAGAATTGCGGAGCTCTGCTCGAATTATAAAGCAGTTTTCGCATAGCTGAAGTGTGTTAGCATGATAAAGCTGTGTTAGCATCGCTGACGTGTGTTAGCAAAAAAAAAAAAAAAAAGCTGATTTTACATTGCTGAGGTGTGTTGGCATGAAAAAACTGTAAGTATGGCAGAGTTGTGTTAGCATAGCTGAGGTATGTTAACTTGAGAAATATATGTTTACTTAGTGGAGCTGTGCTAGCATAGCTGAACTGAGTTAGATTAACAGAGCTGTGTTAGAATTACAAAGCTCTGATAGCAAAGCTGAAGTGTGTTAGCATGAAAAAGC
This sequence comes from Gymnothorax javanicus, assembly GCA_029692085.1. NCBI lineage: Eukaryota > Metazoa > Chordata > Actinopteri > Anguilliformes > Muraenidae > Gymnothorax > Gymnothorax javanicus. The sequence goes on from CM056204.1 coordinate 5,709,522, forward strand.
TGCGTTAGCATAGCTGAAGTGTGTTTGCATCAGAAAGCTGTGTTAGTATAGCTGTGGTATATTAGCATGAAAAAGCTGTGTTAGCATAGCTGATGTGGATCGGCATGAAAAAATGATTTCACGTTGTCGAGGTGCATTAGCGTGAAAAACTGTGTAAGTATAGTGGAGCTGTATTAGCATGAGACAGCTGCGTTAGTATAACTGAGGTGTGTTAGCAAAAAAAGCAATGTTAGTATGGTGGAGCTGTGTTTGCATAGCTGCAGCATGTTACCACAAGAAAGCTGTGCTCATATAGCAGAGCTGTGTTAGCACTGCAAAGGTGTGTTAGTATAGCAGAGATCTGTTAACATGACAAAGCTGTGATAATAGTCACTGTAAATCAGTGGTTTTCAGCATCCATCCTGGGGGCCCGCTGTGCATGCTGGCTTTTGTTCCAACCACAAAAGGATTTTAATACACTTTTAATTTGTCTTGATTACGTGCATTTTATGTTCAGAGTAGTCATTTACCCTCTTAAGGGGACCTATAGCCAAGCAAAATGCTAATTTTGGTGCAAAATTTTAGTTTTGAGGTAAGAACATGAAGTGTTCCTTCAAAATAGTCCGTAATATGGAGTCGTGTTCCGAAGGAAACATTCGGCACGAGCACTATCTTTAAGGCTGGAACAGAGTGTGGTGACTTTCAATGATGGTAAATGAGGAATTGCCTCCATTCTTATGAAACTTGGCATAAGGCAGGGGCACACTCAATGAAAGGCTATCACGAAATGGACAGAAAACGTGCAAAACAAAGAGAGAAAACCGTGCACTAGAACTTGAAAAAAAGAAACGAATAGACGCTCGACAAGCACGTAAAACTAGGGAAGAAACACAGATTGAAGAGGAGGGAGTTACTTATGAGGCTGGTGCCTTTTAAGGAGGTAAAAAAAAAAAATCCTACAAACAAAATACTAAATGTATTCCTCCTGAGAACTTTACTGTTGAACTTCAATCACATTATTACTGCCGAACTAAAATCATGTTTTTTCTAAAAATACAGAGTTTCAACAAGAAAATACAGATTTCTCAGCAACTGTCCATCCAATTAACTTCATATTTGGCAGTTTGTGATGATCTATGTCTGTCCAGAGCTCTTTTCGCAATATGTACCTCTGAATATGAGTAAATCAAAATATGCATATTTAATTAGCTGTTTCCTGCCGAAATTGATTTACGGGGGTCAAAATCAATACTAGAACATAGAAACCTGGAAAAAAAGCTCTGTAGTGACATTAGGAATGTTTTACCCTTCACATTACAGCTGAAATTATAACCAAACACTGTTCAGTTATCTCAATATCTGTGTTTCTCTAAGTATCTATATATTCATTAAAACAGCCGTTGCCATGGCAACCACTGATGTGATGCTACAGAAACTCAGTGTTTTAAGTCGCAAATTCTAAGAGAATTATTTTGATAATAATTCTTAGTTTAAAAAGTGAATATCTTTGAAAAATGTTTGCTTAACTATAAGTCCCCTTAAGCCACATGTTGACAGAAATCAGTGACAAACAGCTTCCTAATTGAGTACACATGCTGCATGTGAGTTCCATACTCAATAGTAATTAAGTAAGCAGTGTGTGACACAGCCCTGCCCAGCCCTACTGACCCATGGCCTCTGCCAGGCCGTAGACCTTCTGGCCATAGGCGTCAGTTTTGTCCCAGATGAAGGTGTAGGCCAGGTTTGGTGCTGAGTGGAACCACTTCTGGAATAGGTGTCCCTCCACAGCCACCATCAGGTGCACTCGGACCAGGCTGAGCGGCACCGAGGCCGGGGTGAGGGAGATCTTCAGCAGCGCCAGGTACCCTTCTGAGCGAGAACTGAGGTAACACAGCTTCAGATCACTGCCCGGGATCACGATCTGCTCGTGCAGAACCTGGAGAGAGGGAGGGAGAGGAAGAGAGAAAGAGAGGGAGAGAGAGAAGGAGGGGGGAGAAAGGGAGAGAGAAAGAGAGAGAGGGGGGAGGGATAGAGAAACAGAGGGAGGGGGAGAGAGAGGGATAGAGAGAGAGAAGAGGGGAAAGATAATCTATATTCACTTAAACAGCTTTGCCTTCTGTTTGCAGGTCATGAAAGCATCTTCTGAGGGGCTCTGAAAAACACACTGACATCACCACACTGACGCTGCCTGAGACTCATGCCAAAGAGCAGTCCTGATATTCACAATCTGTTTTATGCTTTCAACATAATCATTTCCAACCTGCTTCCTGCATTGATTCGAGAAATACTTGATCTTACAAAAAACAATGCAAACTAGAGAGTCCTGTTGTCCGCAACCATATGGCTATAGCACCCAAGCGCCCGCTAGTGATATCTTCAAACTCTGACCAGCACACTGTGACAAACAGACTAATTCCACTCCGCGGTGTGGAATTATAAACATAAAGAGTAAAAGGTAAGATCGCTACAGAGGACAGCACTGTGAGCCCATTCCAAAGGCTTATATCTCATCTCATTTCTCCTCGTTTCCTCCTTTAATCTCCTTTCCTTGCTCTCAGCTCGGCCCCTTGGATTCTTCAAGAAAAGATAAAAGGACGTGAACAGGAGGGTATTTCAGACAGATGAATCAGGGAACTGAAGAGGCTTTGGTCCTTCTAATAACACTTCGAAACCATGTCGTGAACAGACCAGGCAAATGGAAAGAGGTACATTGCCAAGTAGATCATTGCTACATTCTTGAAGAAACACTTCTGCAAAGGAAGCACTCAGGATTCCTTGCTCAAGACATCTTTGGGAAATTCCAACGTCTGATTCCTAACTCCTTGAAGATGCACCAAATGCACTGGAATCCACTAAATGATGGGGGCCCTCGATGGATCTCCAGGTCAGGCACAAGGAATAGACAGAAACAAGCTGAGGGACATTAGCACAGAGTCTCAGCTGACACCTGACCCTTGACCCCTGACCTTGTACCTGTGTCTCAGGCACGATGGAGTGCTCTGCTGGACGGGAGCTGTAGAAGGAGCTGAGCGGCGAGGGCACCAGGAGGGGGTCGGGTCTCACGAATCCGCTCAGGTCGCATCCCGCAATGGTGTTCTCCTCCGTCTTCAGCACCAGCGTGTCCATGGCAACAAACGCGTTCCAGGGCAGCCATAGCGTGTGCTCCTGACTCAGGAATGGAGCGCGCTCAAAGCGCAATGTCAGCGAGCCACCCCCATTGGCCACCAGGTCAAATCTGCAGGAAACAGGAAACAGGGAAGAGGTGGTGATTCAGCGCTCATCACACTGGCTTACTCTTCATCTCCGTCTTCCTGTTCCTCCACTGGGAAAGAAATCAACTGCCTGCCATATTTAAGGACATTCCCTAAATGAGGTGTCTTTGATTCCCCCATCTTCACGTCCTTTTCTCGCTTTGTTTCCTTGCCTCCCCGGCAGGAGAGACAGAGAGCAAGAGAAGGAAAAAAAGGAGGTAAAATTAAGCAATCGGATTTGAGCTACGCGACAGTGCTCCTCCCATTCAGGAAATCTACACCCTCAGTGCTCCTCCCATTCAGGAAATCTACACCCTCAGTGCTCCTCCCATTCAGCAAAACCACACCCACAGTGCTCCTCCCATTCAGGAAATCTACACCCTCAGTGCTCCTCCCATTCGGCAAAACCACACCCACAGTGCTCCTCCCATTCAGGAAATCTACACCCTCAGTGCTCCTCCCATTCAGCAAAACCACACCCACAGTGCTCCTCCCATTCAGGAAATCTACACCCTCACAGTGCTCCTCCCACTCAGATTATCTATACTAGGGGTGGGAACGTGTACAAAAAATTCTAAACGTGTACACGCGCCGTATAATTACGTGTACACGTGTACACGTGTCTTCAGAGTTTGTGGATTTTGACCGCTATACAACCGTTAGAGGGCACTGTCACTATTCCAATAACACAGTCCACACATCCATTAACGCAGTGATCAGCCAGATACGTTTATTAAATCAATAGACTGTAACAGTGAATTTGTAGGTTACTCCAATACAAAATTACGGCCTACATCAGATAAAATCACAACTAAATGAATAATGTCAGGCCCTTTCACATCGTAAATGAATTAACCATAAACGAAAATCATAATTTTGACAAGCAAGAACATGGACATGAATGAATTCTAACAGTTTAGCTCTGCTTTTTTGTCATTGTCCTTATTATAATACCTTGTTCTTGTACAATTTGATTTGTAAACTTAAACAGCAAACTGCATCCCTCACTCACAGCGGGAGCTGCGTCTCACTACCGTTACGCTTCATAGCGTCATTCAAGTGAATTGTGGCCTAATTGAGGAGGAAACGCAGCTGATAAAGTAAAACTAAATTGAGAAACACTTTTTGCATCCACAAAGCTAAAACAAAAAAAGAAATGTAAACTGCGTTTTACGTATTCAAATAACAAAATGAATATGCTTTTCTTTTAACGAGCAGACGCGCAGATGACACTGTGCATGCAAATATAGGCGGCCGACAGAACGTCCCCCAAAAATGCAAAAAACACATAGTGAACAATATGTGAGATAAAAATAATAAGCTATTAACCAATCGTGTTTAAAAGCAGCATAACGAGGAATTGAGCGTGGAGACGATGGCTGCGTCCGAATAGTCTTTTTTGCTTAGGAAAGTTCCTAAATCCTAGAAAACGATCTGTAAGTATTTACGTGGCAGTCATGATAAGTGTGTTCGGATTCTTTAAATGTAAAGGAAAGGTGCTACAATGCTTCCTAATTAATTACCTTTAGCATAGGGTACACTGAACCACCCTCGTCGAAAAGAAAGGCGGAAATGCTGTCCCGCAATTCCGCGATGACCGGCCAATCACAAGAACAAACAAATATGACGAGCAGGAGGCGGGTGATCACTGTGCCTGTAAGTGCATTCGGATTCTCTTATTAGCGCGGGTCTCTTCCTAAGCTGTAAAAGAGTCCCCTTTACACCTTTCCTTTACCTCATGACGTTTTACACAGGTTAAAGAAAAGTGGTTAGGAATTAGACGATAGGACGTAATTTTTTTAAACTTTTCAGACGCAGCCGATGAGCACGTGTACACAGTTAGTGATTTTTTTTAGAAACGTTTATGATTGACTAACCGTGTACGCGTGTACACGTTTACAAGTCCCACCCCTAATCTATACCCTCCATGCACCTCCCATTCAACAAAACCACGCCCACAATGCTCCTCCCATTCAGGAAATCCACACCTTCAGTGCTCCTTTCATTCAGTTAAATGATTGTATATGACTCATTTTGAGTTAAGTGCCTAACATAGTCTGTGTGGCTTTTCCCCTGAACAAACGGTGGTGCATCGTATATGAGCACTAAACAGAGTACTGCGCTGATGTTGGAGTAAAACAGCTGAAAACAAAGGCTCAGGAATGTGAAGGTAGTCCAAAAAGAGCGTGGAGGGGCACGTGCACATATCTGCTGATTCGTACGAAGCTGCCTTCTCCAATGATATAAGCAAATTACTTACATTAATGGCTTTATTTATGGACGGTTAATAGTTTTTTCCGTCATGTGCACATGTTGCTGTAGTTCATTGGTTACCTGATCGCGGGAACAGCCTGCTCAGCCAAAACACATTAAATTCTCTCTTCAGCAGGGATTTCCAACACTTTTCCTGGAGAGCCATCATCCTGAAGGGTTTTGCTCTACCCCAAATTCAGCACAGCTGATCTGGCTAATTAGCAGCTAGCTCATCAAGATCTTTAAATGAGAAATGATGGGTGCTTTGCTTTGCATGGAGTGAAAACCATCAGGCTGGTAGTTCTCCAGGAACGAGGTTGGAGACCCGTGCTGTACAGTGACACCTGGTGCGTTCCTGTGGAAATGGGATCACAGAGGGTCCGTGAACATTAGCACATGATGTGATGTGGGCGGAGTCACTCACGTTCCGTCCTGGCGTGTCAGCGTGTAGCCGTAGCGGGGGTACCCAACAAACGACACGTTCACTCCTACAAGAGGCGATCCGTCTGGAGTAAGGACCTGCCCCCGAATCAGGCAAGCTAAACTGCACAGAAACATAACGCACCTGTCAATCATCCGCAAAACAACCAACCAATCAATCAGCTTTTTACAGCACTCAAGATAACAGGAAGACCCTTTGAGCCACATGAACTTAACAACTGTGGCTGTAACAGGATTAGAAAATGACCAGTAGAAATACAAATTACTGAATCCACACAAAGCAATGAAGAAGAATGTTGAAGCAGCAATGGTGAAACAAATCTATGGATTGTAATAAGCTATTTGTCCATTAAAGAGAACCGACAACATTGGAAATTTTACAGAAAATGCATGAAAAGGGCAGGGTCACCCAAACGCAAATGCAGGCAAATGACCATCACCTGCTGAGGCAAAGTTCGTATATTGTCATGTTGAATGTGTGGAGTATTTTTCGGGTACCTAGCCATAAAGGGATCTGGGCGTGTTTGGAACACGTGGTATTTTTGGGGTACCTGGCATTAGAGGAGCCTTGGGTGACGGGGTACCGGGCATTACAAGGGTCTTGGGCATAATTTGAGCATGTGATACTTTCAGGGTACCTGATGTTATAGGGGTCTTGGGAATGTTTGGAGTATGTGGTACTTTCGAGGTACCTGGCGTCAAAGAATCTTGGGCGTGTTTGGACTATGTGGTACTTTCGAGGTACCTGACGTTAAAGGGGTCTTGGGAGTGTTTGGAGTATGTGTTAATTTCGAGGTATCTGATGTTAAAGGGGTCTTGGGAGTGTTTGGAGTATGTGGTAATTTCGAGGTATCTGATGTTAAAGGGGTCTTGGGAGTGTTTGGAGTATGTGGTACTTTCGAGTACCTGGCGTCAAAGAATCTTGGGCGTGTTTGGACTATGTGGTATTTTCGAGGTACCTGACGTTAAAGGGGTCTTGGGAGTGTTTTGAGTATGTGTTACTTTCGAGGTACCTGACGTTAAAGGGGTTTTGGGAGTGTTTGGAGTATGTGGTATTTTTGAGGTACCTGACGTTAAAGGGGTCTAAGGCATGTTTGGAGTATGTGGTACTTTCGAGGTACCCGGCGTTAAAGGGGTGTTGGTCGTGTTCGGAGTATGTGGCACTTTCGAGGTACCTGGCAACAAAGGGGTCTTCGGCGTGTTTGGAGTATGTGGTACTTTTGAGGTACCTGGCATTAAAGGGGTCTTCGGCATGTTTGGAGTATGTGATACTTTCGAGGTATCTGATGTTAAAGGGGTTTTGGGCATGTTTGAAATATGTGGTACTTTTGAGGTATCTGATGTTAAAGGGGTCTTGGGCATGTTTGAAATATGTGGTACTTTTGAGGTACCTGATGTTAAAGGGGTCTTGGGCATGTTTGAAATATGTGGTACTTTTGAGGTACCTGATGTTAAAGGGGTCTTGGGCGTGTTTGGAGTATGTGGTACTTTCGGGGTACCTGGCGTTAAAGGGGTTCTCTGCAGGAATGATGTGGGTGCCGTCCCTGCCCACCAGCATCCTAATTCTCTGGTAGAAGGAGCTTGCTCCCTGCGAGGGGACTGGGTTGTGTTTTATGAGCTGCAGGGGGTCCCGGGCCCCGCGGCACAGGGGACTGCTCTGACAGGGGCCCTGCAGGCAGCAGTCGGGGTCCATGCAGTCCGTCAGCCCATCTACACATAAATTACAGTACCTCTCAAATCTCAATACTCTTACAGTTACAGAAGTGTATTAAACTGAACTGATCAAACAAAAACACTGATGTGCAGGATATGGGTGAGTGGAGGATGATGGGATATGGGGCAGTGGAGGATGATGGGATATGGGGGATGATGGGATGATGGGATATGGGGGAGTGGAGGATGATGGGAGAAGGGGCAGTGGAGGATGACGGGATATGGGGGGATGATGGGATATGGGGCAGTGGAGGATGATGGGACATGGGGATGGGATATGGGGGATGATGGGATGATGGGATGGGGGAGTGGAGGATGATGGGAGGGGGCATGGATGGGATATGGGGCAGTGGAGGATGATGGGATATGGGGCAGTGGAGGATGATGGGATATGGGGGATGATGGGATGATGGGATGTGGGGGAGTGGAGGATGATGGGAGAAGGGGCAGTGGAGGATGATGGGATGTGGGGGAGTGGAGGATGATGGGAGAAGGGGCAGTGGAGGATGATGGGATATGGGGCAGTGGAGGATGATGGGATATGGGGCAGTGGAGGATGATGGGATATGGGGGATGATGGGATGATGGGATATGGGGGAGTGGAGGATGATGGGATATGGGGGGGTGGAGGATGATGGGATATGGGGGAGTGGGGGATGATGGGATATGGGGGAGTGGAGGATGATGGGACATGGGGCAGTGGAGGATGATGGGATTTGGGGGAGTGGAGGATGATGGGATATGGGGGAGTGGAGGATGATGGGATATGGGGGAGGAGGATGATGGGATATGGGGGGGAGGATGATGGGATATGGGGGGTGGATGATGGGGATGGAGGATGATGGGATATGGGAGGATGATGGGATGATGAGGATATGGGGAGTGGGGCAGGGAGGATGGGATATGGGGCAGTGGAGGATGATGAGATATGGGGGTGGAGGATGATGGGATATGGGGGAGTGGAGGATGATGGGATATGGGGCAGTGGAGGATGATGAGATATGGGGAGTGGAGGATGATGGGATATGGGGGAGTGGAAGGGATGATGGGAAAAGGGGCAGTGGAGGATGATGGGATATGGGGGAGGGAGGATGATGGGATATGGGGGAGTGGAGGATGATGGGACATGGGGCAGTGGAGGATGATGGGATATGGGGCAGTGGAGGATGATGGGATATGAGGCAGTGGAGGATGATGGGATAAGGGGCAGTGGAGGATGATGGGATATGGGGGAGTGGAGGATGATGAGATATGGGGGAGTGGAGGATGATGAGATATGGGGGAGTGGAGGATGATGGGAAAAGGGGCAGTGGAGGATGATGGGATGTAAGGGGTTTGTCTTACCTCCCTCATTGTCCTTGTTGTCAGCGCAGGATGTTTCCATGGCGACGCTGCAGCCTGCACCCCTCCAGCCCATATGACACTCACAGTACCAACTGCTATCTCCCATAATGCACCTGCCCTTACCACCACAGCCATCAGGGCACCCGTCTGAGAGATAGAGAGAGGGAGCAAGAGAGAAAGAGTGAGAGAGAGAGATGTGAAGGAGAAGACAGGGGGACTGGCAGGATGAAACTTAAGGAAAAATGTTTACTGGTTGAGTTAACCTTGCACCCACACACCTACTAACACACACACACACACACACATGCTCACAAACAAACATATGCAAACACAAATGTAAGCATACAAATGCACGCACAAACATACGCTTACACATACAGTCATCCACTACTTGCCTTTGAACACAAACAATATACTTGTTTTCCTTTTTGAAGATACCCCATTGTGAACAGCAGCTGCAGAGCGCTGGGACAATTTCTCTGCAGTGAGTGACATATACAGGGCGAGCACAGAGCAAGAGCTACAGTGAGGCCCTCTGCACTCTGGGTGATAAACAGCTTCTCTAAATTCATTTAAAGGGAGACAAATTTGATAATCGCACATAAACGCGCTCTCAGTCCTTTAATCTTCCAACAGAATTAGATTGTGAAGGCTGACCTGTGGTCCCTCTGAAGAGGATGTGAAAAACAGAAGAGCGGAGACTGGGGATGTAATTATGTGCCACAGAATGTCTGGGATCGGCTGCTTCAGTCTGAGTCAGCACTGCTTAGAACTGTTTATTCTGTAGAAATTTCTGGCGCACTTCTGTCAGTAAACCATATTCAAGGGCCTTGTATCACAAAATGGCAGGCATGGAGAAATCCAATAATGAATCTCTCCTCAATGTGAAACTTCACATAATAATGACCACCTATTTTTACGTAAGTTTTACTCATAATTTATTATTTTTTGACTCATAATTCTTACTGCTTGAGTGCTTACCTCAGCTTATCAGGCCTCCCACTGAGTATTACAGCTGCGCAGTCATTTAAATGTTTTTTCTAATCCCTTTTAAAAACTCAGTCATGTGAGCTTGTTTTTAAGGACTAATGCAGTATCACATGCTTTCATTGGATTATTGTTATCTGGTTTTGCTTTATGCGTGTCAATTATTATAATCCTTATTCTCATTTCAGTGCTTAATTTTTTAACCTTTTAGTAATAGAAATGTATCACTATTTATCATTAGTTTCCAGACTGGAGAAAGCAGCTTCTTTAATTAAACCATCTTTTTCCAGCAAGAGGGTCAGAATTTCACATTAACAAGCAAATCTGCATCGATTCAGGCGCAATACTGAACTAAGGGGGGAAAAAAAGGCATTTAGCCATGTTCACCTTTTCAAAGGAGCTGCCATTTCATGTAGCTAAATGCTTATGAAGTGCTCGGACAGAAAAATCCATGGCAGCATCGATCGCTCAGCAGCTCACAAGCTCCGAATGAAAAAGGGCACTCAAACCTAACTATAATACAGTGGAATATCATTAAATCCACTCAGCTATGAAATGCTGCTTTCATTTTCAAATCATCCTCTAAAGACTCGGGACGAAATAGAGAGCAGGACGCAGGTCACCCGGGAGAACTGCCTACCGAAGCAATAATTCTGCCCAATCAGAGAGAGAGAGAGGAACTGCTCCCAAACCTGGAATCTGGCCAGAAACACCTTCCGGATGTGCACACGCATATGCATACTGTATACACGCATGCACACATGCGGGCACGCACACACACAGGCATATGCACTCACACACATACACACATACTGTACTGACACATACACCAAACATCATACACGCACATACATACAAAAACACACATCAGGGTTGATTTAGCTACACATGTGAGCACACTGTGTTAACTTACACTCATTCTGTACAGCCCTTCTCGAACCGTAACCATGCAAAATTATGCCTGACCCTAACCTTAACATTAAACTATCCGTGACCCTAACTTTAACTAATTAGTTGTCATCCTCAGTGAATACCACGTAAAAACTTGTTTCTCGAGAGTGGTTCACACAGGTATAGCCATACGAGCGACCCGCCCCCCTTCCCTGTACACAGCACAAAATAATTTCATAAAAACTGGGTGACGCTGTTCGGTCAGTGTGGAAAATGTGGTTTTGCAATTGTATGTAGAGACTAAATCAAAAACAGTAGTTCTCAACATTATCCATGTCTTAGCTGTATTCTTTCAATTAAAATTCAATTCATTTCATTTTTACTCCTACAACACTTTTCGCCAAAGAACTGTCACAAAGAACAGCAGCCCCAAAATAGCGTATGAGGTAAAGAAATAAATAAAATAAAATAAAAATAACGGTCCCAATAGGGAGAAAAATCCTCAAACAGTGGTGAGAAAAAACTCCCTAATGGGAAGAAATCTCAGGACGAACCCAGCTATACGTAATGCAGTGTGTGTGCATGTGAATGTGTGTGTGTGGGAGCGCGCGCATGTGCATGTGTGTGTTCTTACCTATAGTACAGTGCTCTCCGTTCCAGCCCGGCTGGCACACACACTTGCCGGCTCTGCAGGTTCCGTGTTTGCTGCAGAGTGGGTTACACACACGCTGCTCACACCCGGCACCGGTCCAGCCCTCCTCACAGCGACACACCCCGCCCAAACACACACCGTGTGTCCCACAGTCCTCCGCACAGACCTCTGTGGAGTGTACACACACGCCCACACACAGAGTGAACATCCTCTCCCAAGTTATAAACAATAACATATAATGACAGTAGATAAAATAGGACAGCGCACAAATTGCACACACTGTGCACATAGCAGAGTGCTTTTTACACATGGATACTGAATTTAGAATTGATATTGAATTGAGTGAGAGAGAGAGAGAGAGAGAGAGAGAGAGAGAGAGAGAGAGAGAGAGAGAGAGAGAGAGACAGAGACAGATTGTGTATGGTGGTGTACTGACCTGTGGCGCAGAGAGAGAGAGAGAGAGAGAGAGAGAGAGAGACAGAGAGAGAGGCACACAGATTGTGTATGGTGGTGTACTGACCCGTGCTGCAGTCGGGGCCCATCCAGTTGGGCTGGCAGGAGCAGAGGCCGGACTCGGGGAGGTAGGTGCCGTGCCCGTGGCACTGGTCAGGGCACTGTGGGCGGGGCGTCTCACACAGTCGCCCGCCCCAGCCGGCCTTACACAAGCACTCCCCCGATACACACACCCCATTACTGGAGCAGGAGGGGTCCAAGCAGTCCACTGAAGCACACACACACACACACACACACACACACACACGCACAGAGACACGCACGCACACACGTCCACACACAGAAAAAGAGAGCATGTTACCAGACCAGAAGTTCTAGCAGGTTCAGTAAAGGGTGAAAACAACATTCAGGCCAGATGATAAAGTCTTCTTGGGCTGAATTATTCATCTTGGAATACATCTCGCAACACCCTTTCCCCACCTCTTAGCACTCCATCATATTTCATTAGTGTAACATTGTTCTTGCACGCTGTTATTTAATTTCCTAATGTATAATGAAGTGTATGATCTGTGCTACGTTCACTTGTTGTTTGTGTTGCATTGAGACCAAGGCATTGCAATCACGGCCGTCCCCACCACTGAGGTCACCGAGGTACAGACACCGATATTTTTTCCAAGGTGTGCAATGAAAGACATGCAATAGGCCAAAAAAGCTTTACTTTAGTGCAGCAAACCCAAGAGTAGCCATTCACCATGATGCAGTAGTTTCACTAGTTCATTAACTCACCAGTAGCCTGCTAACATTATTTTCATCCATCCAGTAGTGGACTTTCAGCAAAAGGTGCAAAGCTTTTCTTTCAAATACAGTTTGTGTAAAGGATTCATATTCAAATTAAAATGAGGTGCGCCTTTATAGAGGATCTTATACGAGGTTGCGTCATATGAAAGCTACAAACGAGTTGAGTAAACTTTGGGTTTGTTGCAGGCTTTTATGAGATGACTAAGAGCATAAGATTCTGTTGATCACATAACTGAATCGCGTAATTTAATGGAAAGCAAACACAATTTCCGGTGGTGCCTTAATGGTAATTCTTATTATATTTAAGCACTAATCTAACTCCATCACTCTGCTACTCAGTCAGACTTGCGGCTAGAGATGGAGCGTCATCCTTGTCTGTAGCCGCAAAACTAGCTAATGTGAAAGTAGCAAGCTGACAACTAATGCAAGGTGTGTGGAACTTTTTTTCCTCAGGCAGGCTCTGTTCTCCAATCCCCTCCATTCTCTCTGAAACTAGCACTGACATTTAACAAGAATAAAACTATATCAGCAAAATAAACATGAGGTAGCCAGCTAGCAAAACCTCTGTCACTAGGCCGCAAACAGCTAGTCATCTGGCAAACTAGCATACTACATTTCTGGCAGCCAACTAGAATAGTTAGCCGAGTACAGCTTGCAAGTATTCTAACATAATTCAAATGATAAAAATAATTACACCCAACAATCTCCAAAAACTGATGAGAGAAAATGTTAGCTGTGGCTAACAAATATAACTTGCTAACAGTCTGGACAATGAAGACAACTAAATTAAGTAAATCTTTACAAACTAGCTAGCTTGCAAAAATAACACCCTGTCTCCTGCCGGAAGTGTCGGTCACTGAGTCACAGATATTCACTTTTAAACTAGCAACGCTATCTAAGTTCACAATCAACTACGATGCCAGCTAACGTTAGCTGGCTAGCTAACAAACTAATGTAACATAATTTCGATGGAAAGATACTGCATGCATGCTGGCTACCTTGCTTGATAATGTTTACTTAGTTACGAGAGTGACAGTTAGCTTGCACCTGAGTTAAGCCATACCAATTTAATCAACGTTACACTTGGTATTCAGTTTGGCTAAATATTAACAGCATGACGTAACATAGAGCAATTTTCTTCCTGCACTCTCAGCCAATGAAATTTTCACAAAAGTGGTAAGTACCTAGGGTAATATCAAAATTATGTCATGAGCTGGGACGTGGGAAAAGTTATGTGATAAATATTTCTATTTTCACTGCAAGATTATCCTTACAAATATGGAAATACAAATATAAATTGACCCTGTGTTTACTTCATTCTCTCAGACAAAATAATAGGACAACTGCAGCCAAAGCTTAGCTTTCGGAAAGAAGAGATTGACAAATTGAGGAGACTGAGGCAAAAAGACAGAGACAAGGTGATGCTGATGAGCAGGTATTGTCCACTGTGCCCACAGGATTAGCATTTTGACATTTATCTTGGTCGTCATGTATTGCTGCTAGACAGATAATTCATACTACTGCCCACAGCCATCATTTTGACGGTATAGTTATCCAGTTTTTTTCTTTCCAAATAGCTTAAAATGCAGACATAAGTATAAATCAGGGAAATTAAAACATTTTGGAGGGGACATTCCTCCACACCCCCCTAGCAGGCTGAGTTTTTGGACCTCAGTATTTTTACTACTCTGTGTTTGGCCCTGATTGCAATTACACTCCTACTTAATGGCCAGGGAATGTCCCTGAGGGAATGACTTCAGTCAGACTGGAGCAGATAGGGTGCAGCAGGTGATTACTGCAGACTGAGGACCTTAAATGGCACCAAACATAAGCTAATGTGGTGCAGTGGCCAAGCTTGGCTGTTAATTCGACCACTTCTTTAAAAATCTATCTCTAACGCGGCCAAGATGTCGGGTTAGCAACCCACCCAAACTCACACAGACAGCTCCTCTGCAACTGCAGCTAAGTTTGCTTCAAAACTATTTCTGCCGCTATCACTCAAGATAAAGAAGACTCCTTCCACAAGACATCACGGCCCGTTACTGTCGTTACGGTATCACTGCGGGTAACATGGTTACCGTACGAATGTGTATGGGTTGCGATGTGGATTCCTGATTCTCAGGTGTAAAAACCCAGAGTTTCTATTCCTGCTACACAGGTGTCACAGTGACGACCTGTGGTCACAGTGATTGCCCGACAGAAGGACGTTCTCGCAGTGATTGCCTGATGGCAGCATATTCTCCATGGTCCTGCAAAATGTTCTGCAAGGCTCCGCCCCACTCACCTTCAGCACAGGTCTCTCCCTTAAAGCCTGGCTCGCAAACACATGTTCCGTCGCTGCAGGTTCCATGGTTGCTGCACTGCGGATCCATGCACTGGCTGCTCAAAATATCACATTCCGGACCTTTCCATCCACTGTAGCACACACAAGCGCCCTTCTCATACTGACCATTCCCACTGCAGAGTACTGGGCAGGCCACTGGGAGGGGGTGCGGGATGTATGAGAGGAGGAGAGAGAGGAAGGGCTGTGACTGGGAAAGGTAAGCTATCCAATGCAAACACATTGTAAGAATTCGGATTAGTCATTGATTCCCCATAGTAATGTCTCAGTAAGAGTGTCACATGCACATGCTCAATCCCTCGTGGACGTTACCTTTAGTGCAGTCCATATTACTAACACTGTGAGCTTTACCTTTAGAGCTGTCCATATTACTGACACTGTGAGATTTACCTTTAGTGCTGTCCATATTACTGACACAGTGAGCTTTACCTTTAGTGCTGTCCATATTACCGACAATGGGAGCTTTACCCTTAGTGCTGTCCATATTACTGACACTGTGGGCTTTACCTTTAGTGCAGTCCATATTACTGACAATGCGACCTTTACCTTTAGTGCAGTCCATATTACTGACACTGTGGGCTTTACCTTTAGTGCTGTCCATATTACTAACACTGTGAGCTTTACCTTTAGTGCAGTCCATATTACTGACACTGTGAGCTTTACCTTTAGTGCCATCCATATTACTGACACTGTGGGCTTTACTTTTAGTGCTGTCCATATTACTGACACTGTGAGCTTTACCTTTAGTGCTGTCCATATTACTGACACTGTGGGCTTTACCTTTAGTGCTGTCCATATTACTGACACTGTGGGCTTTACCTTTAGTGCAGTCCATATTACTAACACTGTGAGCTTCACCTTTAGTGCTGTCCATATTACTGACACTGTGAGCTTTACCTTTAGTGCTGTCCATATTACTGACACGGTGACCTTTACCTTTAGTGCAGTCCATATTACTGACACTGTGAGCTTTACCTTTAGTGCTGTCCATATTACTAACACTGTGACACTGTGAGCCTTTAGTGCAGTCCATATTACTGACACTGTGACCTTTACCTTTAGTGCAGTCCATATTACTGACACTGTGAGCTTTACCTTTAATGCTGTCCATATTACTGACACTGTGAGCTTTACCTTTAGTGCTGTCCATATTACTGAAACTGTGAGCTTTACCTTTAGTGCTGTCCATATTACTGACAGTGTGGGCTTTAGCTTTAGTGCTGTCCATATTACTAACACTGTGGGCTTTACCTTTAGTGCTGTCCATATTATTAACACTGTGGGCTTTACCTTTAGTGCTGTCCATATTACTGACACTGTGGGCTTTACCTTTAGTGCTGTCCATATTACTGACAATGTGAGCTTTACCTTTAGTGCTGTCCATATTACTGACACTGTGAGCTTTATCTTTAGTGCTGTCCATATTACTGTGGTCTTTATATTTACTGCTGTCCACTAACACTGTGAGCTTTATCTTTAGTGCTGTCTTTACACTGTGGTCTTTACCTTTAGTGCTGTCCATATTACTAACACTGTGAGCTTTACCTTTAGTGCTGTCCATATTTGACACTGTGAGCTTTAGTGCTGTCCATATTACTGACACTGTGAGCTTTACCTTTAGTGCTGTCCAGATTACTGACACTGTGAGCTTTACCTTTAGTGCTGTCCATATTACTGAAACTGTGAGCTTTATCTTTAGTGCTGTCCATATTACTGACACTGTGGGCTTTACCTTTAGTGCTGTCCATATTACTGACACTGTGAGCTTTACCTTTAGTGCTGTCCATATTACTGACACTGTGGGCTTTACCTTTAGTGCTGTCCATATTACTGACACTGTGGGCTTTACCTTTAGTGCTGTCCATATTACTAACACTGTGGGCTTTAGTGCTGTCCATATTACTGACACTGTGGGCTTTACCTTTAGTGCTGTCCATATTACTGACACTGACACTGTCCATATTACTGACACTGTGAGCTTTACCTTTAGTGCTGTCCATATTATAAACACTGTGGGCTTTACCTTTAGTGCTGTCCATATTACTGACACTGTGAGCTTTACCTTTAGTGTCACTATGGACTGTCCAAATTACTGTGAGCTTGTGACTTTAGTGCAGTCCATATTACTGACACTGTGAGCTTTACCTTTAGTGCTGTCCATATTACTAACACTGTGGGCTTTACCTTTAGTGCTGTCCATATTACTGACACTGTGGGCTTTACCTTTAGTGCTGTCCATATTACTGACAATGTGACCTTTACTTTTAGTGCAGTCCATATTAGTTTACTTTTAGTGCAGTCCATATTACTGACACTGTGCGCTTTACCTTTAGTGCTGTCCATATTACTAACACTGTGAGCTTTACCTTTAGTGCAGTCCATATTACTGACACTGTGAGCTTTACCTTTAGTGCCATCCATATTACTGACACTGTGGGCTTTACTTTTAGTGCTGTCCATATTACTGGCACTGTGAGCTTTACCTTTAGTGCTGTCCATATTACACTGACACTGTGGGCTTTTACTTTACCTTTAGTGCTGTGTGGCTTTACCTTTAGTGCTGTCCATATACTGACACTGTGGGCTTTACCTTTAGTGCTGTCCATATTACTGACACTGTGGGCTTTACCTTTAGTGCCATCCATATTACTGACACTGTGGGCTTTCCATTTAGTGCTTTTACCTTTAGTCCATATTACTGACACTGTGGGCTTTACCTTTAGTGCTGTCCATATTACTGACACTGTGGGCTTTACCTTTAGTGCTGTCCATATTACTGACACTGTGACCTTTACCTTTAGTGCTGTCCATATTACTGACACTGTGAGCTTTACCTTTAGTGCTGTCCATATTACTGACACTGTGACCTTTTACCTTTATATTACTGACACTGTGAGCTTTTACCTATTACTGACACTGTGAGCTTTACACTTTAGTGCTGTCCATATTACTGACACTGTGAGGCTTTACCTTTAGTGCCATCCATGTGAGCTTTACCTTTAGTGCTGTCCATATTACTGACACTGTGGGCTTTACTTTTAGTGCTGTCCATATTACTGGCACTGTGAGCTTTACCTTTAGTGCTGTCCATATTACTGACACTGTGGGCTTTACCTTTTACTGTCCATATTAGTGAGCTTTACCTTTAGTGCTGTCCATATTACTGACACTGTGGCTTTACCTTTAGTGCTGTCCATATTACTGACACTGTGAGCTTTACCTTTAGTGCTGTCCATATTACTAACACTGTGGGCTTCACCTTGTCCATATTACTAACACTGTGTCCATTTACTGACACCTTTACCTTTAGTGCTGTCCATATTACTGACACTGTGAGCTTTACCTTTAGTGCTGTCCATATTACTGACACTGTGGGCTTTACCTTTAGTGCTGTCCATATTACTGACACTGTGAGCTTTATCTTGAGTGCAGTCCATATTACTGACACTGTGAGCTTTACCTTTAGTGCTGTCCATATTACTGACACTGTGAGCTTTACCTTTAGTGCTGTCCATATTACTGACACTGTGAGCTTTACCTTTAGTGCTGTCCATATTACTAACACTGTGAGCTTTACCTTTAGTGCTCCATATTACTAACACTGTGAGCTTTACTTTAGTGTTGTCCATATTACTAACACTGTGAGCTTTACCTTTAGTGCTGTCCATATTACTGACACTGTGAGCTTTACCTTTAGTGCTGTCCATATTACTGACACTGTGAGCTTTACCTTTAGTGCTGTCCATATTACTAACACTGTGGGCTTTACCTTTAGTGCTGTCCATATTACTGACACTGTGAGCTTTACCTTTAGTGCTGTCCATATTATTACACTGTGAACCTTTACTGTCCATATTACTGACACTGTGAGCTTTACCTTTAGTGCTGTCCATATTACTGACACTGTGGGCTTTACCTTTAGTGCTGTCCATATTACTGACACTGTGACTTTACCTTTAGTGCTGTCCATATTACTGACACTGTGGGCTTTACCTTTAGTGCTGTCCATATTACTGACACACCTGTGAGCTTTACCTTTAGTGCTGTCCATATTACTGACACTGTGAGCTTTACCTTTAGTGCTCCATATTACACTGACACTGTGCTTTACCATAGTGCAGTCCATATTACTGACACTGTGAGCTTTACCTTTAGTGCTGTCCATATTACTTTACACTGTGGGCTTTACCATTAGTGCTGTCCATATTACTGAACTGTGAGCTTTACCTTTAGTGCTGTCCATTTAGTGCCATCCATATTACTGACACTGTGGGCTTTACCTTTAGTGTCCATATTACTGACACTGTGGGCTTTACCTTTAGTGCTGTCCATATTACTGACACTGTGAGCTTTACCTTTAGTGCTGTCCATATTACTGAACACTGTGAGCTTTACCTTTAGTGCTGTCCATATTACTGACACTGTGGGTCCATTTACCTTTAGTGCTGTCCATATTACTGACACTGTGGGCTTTACCTTTAGTGCTGTCCATATTACTGACACTGTGAGCTTTACCTTTAGTGCTGTCCATATTACTGACACTGTGAGCTTTACCTTTAGTGCTGTCCATATTACTGACACTGTGCTTTTACCTTTAGTGCTGTCCATATTACTGACACTGTGAGCTTTACCTTTTAGTGCTGTCCATATTACTGACACTGTGGGCTTTACCTTTAGTGCTGTCCATATTACTGACACTGTGAGCTTTACCTTTTAGTGCTGTCCATATTACTGACACTGTGAGCTTTACCTTTTAGTGCTGTCCATATGCTGTCCATTTACTGTCCACTGACAGTGCTGTTACCTTTAGTGCTGTCCATATTACTAACACTGTGAGCTTTACCTTTAGTGCTGTCCATATTACTGACACTGTGAGCTTTACCTTTAGTGCTGTCCATATTACTAACACTGTGAGCTTTACCTTTAGTGCTGTCCATATTACTGACACTGTGAGCTTTACCTTTAGTGCTGTCCATATTACTGACACTGTGAGCTTTACCTTTAGTGCTGTCCATATTACTGACACTGTGAGCTTTACCTTTAGTGCTGTCCATATTACTAACACTGTGGGCTTTACCTTTAGTGCTGTCCATATTACTAACACTGTGAGCTTTACCTTTAGTGCTGTCCATATTACTAACACTGTGAGCTTTACCTTTAGTGCTGTCCATATTACTAACACTGTGAGCTTTACCTTTAGTGCTGTCCATATTACTAACACTGTGAGCTTTACCTTTAGTGCTGTCCATATTACTAACACTGTGAGCTTTACCTTTAGTGCTGTCCATATTACTGACACTGTGAGGCTTTACCTTTAGTGCTGTCCATATTACTGACACTGTGGGCTTTACCTTTAGTGCTGTCCATATTACTGACACTGTGAGCTTTACCTTTAGTGCTGTCCATATTACTAACACTGTGAGCTTTACCTTTAGTGCTGTCCATATTACTAACACTGTGAGCTTTACCTTTAGTGCTGTCCATATTACTGACACTGTGGGCTTTACCTTTAGTGCTGTCCATATTACTAACACTGTGCTTTACCTTTTAGTGCCCATATTACTGACACTGTGAGCTTTACCTTTAGTGCTGTCCATATTACTAACACTGTGGGCTTTACCTTTAGTGCAGTCCATATTACTAACACTGTGAGCTTTACCTTTAGTGCTGTCCATATTACTAACACTGTGGGCTTTACCTTTAGTGCAGTCCATATTACTAACACTGTGAGCTTTACCTTTAGTGCTGTCCATGTTACTGACACTGTGGGCTTTATTTTAGTGCATCCATATTACTAACACTGTGAGGCTTTACCTTTAGTGCTGTCCATATTACTAACACTGTGAGCTTTACCTTTAGTGCTGTCCATATTACTAACACTGTGAGCTTTACCTTTAGTGCTGTCCATATTACTGACACTGTGAGCTTTACCTTTAGTGCTGTCCATATTACTGACACTGTGAGCTTTACCTTTAGTGCTGTCCATATTACTAACACTGTGGGCTTTACCTTTAGTGCTGTCCATATTACTAACACTGTGAGCTTTACCTTTAGTGCTGTCCATATTACTAACACTGTGAGCTTTTATTTTAGTGCTGTCCATATTACTATTACTGTGGGCTTTACCTTTTAGTGCTGTCCATATTACTGACACTGTGGGCTTTACCTTTAGTGCTGTCCATATTACTAACACTGTGGGCTTTACCTTTAGTGCAGTCCATATTACTAACACTGTGAGCTTTACCTTTAGTGCAGTCCATATTACTAACACTGTGAGCTTTACCTTTAGTGCAGTCCATATTACTAACACTGTGAGCTTTACCTTTAGTGCTGTCCATATTACTAACACTTTAGTTTTTACCTTTAGTGCATTCCATATTACTAACACTGTGAGCTTTTACCTTCAGTGCTGTCCATATTACTGACACTGTGAGCTTTACCTTTAGTGCAGTCCATATTACTAACACTGTGGGCTTTACCTTCAGTGCAGTCCATATTACTAACACTGTGGGCTTTACCTTTAGTGCTGTCCATATTACTAACACTGTGGGCTTTACCTTTAGTGCTGTCCATATTACTAACACTGTGAGCTTTACCTTTAGTGCTGTCCATATTACTGACACTGTGAGCTTTACCTTTAGTGCTGTCCATATTACTAACACTGTGAGCTTTACCTTTAGTGCTGTCCATATTACTGACACTGTGGGCTTTACCTTTAGTGCTGTCCATATTACGAACACTGTGGGCTTTACCTTTAGTGCTGTCCATATTACTAACACTGTGGGCTTTACCTTTAGTGCTGTCCATATTACTGACACTGTGGGCTTAACCTTTAGTGCTGTCCATATTACTGACACTGTGGGCTTTACCTTTAGTGCTGTCCATATTACTAACACTGTGAGCTTTACCTTTAGTGCTGTCCATATTACTAACACTGTGAGCTTTACCTTTAGTGCAGTCCATATTAATAACACTGTGAGCTTTACTTTTAGTGCTGTCCATATTACTGACACTGTGGGCTTAACCTTTAGTGCTGTCCATATTACTAACACTGTGGGCTTTACCTTTAGTGCTGTCCATATTACTGACACTGTGAGCTTTACCTTTAGTGCTGTCCATATTACTAACACTGTGGGCTTTACCTTTAGTGCAGTCCATATTACTAACACTGTGAGCTTTACCTTTAGTGCAGTCCATATTACTAACACTGTGGGCTTTACCTTTAGTGCAGTCCATATTACTAACACTGTGAGCTTTACCTTTCGTGCTGTCCATATTACTGACACTGTGAGCTTTACCTTTAGTGCATTGCATATTACTAACACTGTGAGCTTTACCTTTAGTGCTGTCCATATTACTAACACTGTGAGCTTTACCTTTAGTGCTGTCCATATTACTGACACTGTGGGCTTAACCTTTAGTGCTGTCCATATTACTGACACTGTGGGCTTTACCTTTAGTGCTGTCCATATTACTAACACTGTGAGCTTTACCTTTAGTGCTGTCCATATTACTAACACTGTGAGCTTTACCTTTAGTGCAGTCCATATTAATAACACTGTGAGCTTTACCTTTAGTGCTGTCCATATTACTGACACTGTGGGCTTAACCTTTAGTGCTGTCCATATTACTGACACTGTGGGCTTTACCTTTAGTGCTGTCCATATTACTAACACTGTGGGCTTTACCTTTAGTGCAGTCCATATTACTAACACTGTGAGCTTTACCTTTAGTGCAGTCCATATTACTAACACTGTGGGCTTTACCTTTAGTGCAGTCCATATTACTAACACTGTGAGCTTTACCTTTCGTGCTGTCCATATTACTGACACTGTGAGCTTTACCTTTAGTGCATTGCATATTACTAACACTGTGAGCTTTACCTTCAGTGCTGTCCATATTACTGACACTGTGAGCTTTACCTTTAGTGCAGTCCATATTACTAACACTGTGGGCTTCACCTTCAGTGCAGTCCATATTACTAACACTGTGGGCTTTACCTTTAGTGCTGTCCATATTACTGACACTGTGTGCTTTACCTTTAGTGCTGTCCATATTACTAACACTGTGAGCTTTACCTTTAGTGCTGTCCATATTACTGACACTGTGAGCTTTACCTTTAGTGCTGTCCATATTACTAACACTGTGAGCTTTACCTTTAGTGCTGTCCATATTACTGACACTGTGGGCTTTACCTTTAGTGCTGTCCATATTACGAACACTGTGGGCTTTACCTTTAGTGCTGTCCATATTACTAACACTGTGGGCTTTACCTTTAGTGCTGTCCATATTACTAACACTGTGAGCTTTACCTTTAGTGCTGTCCATATTACTGACACTGTGGGCTTTACCTTTAGTGCTGTCCATATTACTAACACTGTGGGCTTTACCTTTAGTGCTGTCCATATTACTAACACTGTGAGCTTTACCTTTAGTGCTGTCCATATTACTGACACTGTGAGCTTTACCTTTATTGCAGTCCATATTACTAACACTGTGAGCTTTACCTTTAGTGCTGTCCATATTACATTGTTAGCTTTACCTGTAGTGCAGTCCCGACTCCTGATGCTGTGGCCCTTACCTTTAGAGCAGTCCATGCCGTGGAACCCTGGGAAACAGTGGCACACCCCAGACACACATTCTCCGTTTCCATGGCAATTACGGGGACACTCCTGCACAGAATCTGCCGTAAGACACATGGTTTAGACACACACACAGGTGAGAAAGGACAGTCATGGCATCAGAGTTCCCGCTGATTGTGAATATAAATGCCTCTATTCCCTCCAGGGGCTGTAGACTCTCCTAATAGTGACGGAAGTTCTTTTGACGGCACTGAATCACTAGAATCCGTTCATTTAAAAGGTTCGTTCAAAAAACTTCAGTTTAGTGCTTAGCAGGAGTCCTGACTGCATAGTTCTCCAACTCCCTGAACTGGTAAACAGCGAAACGATCCGTCATTCAGTTCATGATTCAGCCTTGAGGTTCACATTCACTCCGTAACACGTTCACCGCACGTACTGAGGGACGGTGCGTTCACGGACCACAGTTATTGGCGGGAGACGCAGCGCTACTTCGAGTGGTATACATGCATTAAACTTACTACACGGTGAACGGAGTCCTCAGCTCTGTGCGCAGTACATTCACTTAACGTGCTACACGGGTGTCAACAAGTTGACGTAGCAGTAGGCTACGGTTATGCACGTGAATGAGCAGTACGTGAACTTGAATCACGTTCTCAGCGACAGTTGTCTGTGTGCGAGTGAGTGACACAGAGCGCTACTGTCGGCAGTTCGTTCTTTGAACGAGAATGCCCCCCGACAGACTCCCCTCTCTGTGTGCAGTTTGGGGTCATTCCACGCCAAACTGAACAAAGCTTCCCCCCGACCGTCTCCGATTCCCATGAAACTTATTTTGCGAATAGCCCTTAGGACCAATAGTGATCTGCCAAAATTTCAGAAAAAACGGTGAAATAGCTTTTAAGATATGCATGATTGAAATTTGCTGACCACACCCATTTTGCAATTTTGCTTGCTCCGGGTCCAATGTTTAGAGCCCAGTATCAGCTTGCACATCAGTGAGAATCTCAAGATTTTTTTTCTACGTCATCTATGCCTTGCTCGCTTTTAGGCTTCACCATCAGAAGCACTGAGGAATATTTCACATCCATTTTAAAAATTGTTGTTTTTTTAAGGACTTTGCCATGCGCTCTTCTCATCTAACAGATATGGTATTCCAAACCTTGTCATTTTCAAACTCGAAAATTTTAATTTTTGTAATTTGCTTGCGGGCGAAAAATTTAATTTTTCGATAAATTTTCGTATATTTACATTGGTATTTTTCACATATCCATAATTATTCGATAGCAACTGTTTTGAATACCGTATCTGTTAATGGGAAGAGCGAGCAATAAGCCTTAAAAAATTACAAATTTATTCCATTTAAAAACAATTTTTCAAATGGATATGAAATATTCCTCAGTGCTTTGATGGTGAAGCAGAAACTGGCACAGATTTTCTTGAGATTCTACCGATCTGTTAGAATACTGGGAAAACATTGGACCCGAGCGGTCAAAATAGCAAAATGGGTGTGGTCAAATTTCAATCATGCATATCTTGAAAGCTATTTCAATGTTGTTTCTAAAATTTTGGTATATCACTATTTTCCTAATGGCTATTCGCAAAATAAGTTTCATGGAAATCGGAGGGGATCGGGGGGGAGCTTTGTTCAGTTTGGCGTAGAATGACCCTTTGTTCAATGAACGAGAATCACTCCCCCGCCCTGACAGAGTCATGGAGTGCTGACCTCTCCGCCCTCTTTGATTAGCTCAGGGGTTTCCCACCAGGTTTCAGAGCTTTTCCCGCCTAGGGCTGCTTGATAGCTTTCTGCGTTTCGTCCAAGATTGGTGGGTCAACAAGAAATGACAGAAATGGCAGCTGAGGCATGTCCTGGATAGCCTGCTGGTTGTTATGGGAAGGTTTGTTGAGCAACAGGCTGAAATGGTAATTCTAGTGCTGGACTAAGTTGCTCTTCTCTGTAAGCAGGGTACCATCAGCAGATCGAACTGGGGCCATGTCGTTGGAAGAAGGGCCGTACACAGTCTTGAGGCCCTCAAAGAACTGCTTGGAATTGTGCTGGACTGCATACGGTTAGCTCTGCAGCCTTTTCGTCCCTCCACTTGTCCTTCAGCTGCCTCAGCTCATTCTGGACTTTGCTTTGGAGATGCTTAAGAAGGTCTTGTTTGGCATCTGAGGTCTTGTCTTGGAGCCAGCATGCAAAAGCTTCTTGCTTCTGTTGTAAAATCAGTCTTGATGCTTCTGCTTCAGGTGTCCAGGAGTGAGTGTGACAGAGCTGTAGACCACTGTTCTGAAACCAGGTCAGGCTCTCTCAGAGCTTCAGTGAGGAGCTTCATACCAGGTCAGGCTCTCTCAGAGCCACCTTCAGTGAGGAGGCTCATCATCTGGTCCCTAAGGTTGGAGAAGAGAGTCGCCTTTGTGTCTGAGTGGACTGGCAATGGAGACGGAGTGCTTGCTTCAACAGCACATGATCAGTCCAACAGTCTGTTTGCCTCATCGCCCTTATAAGACAAACATCTTGAATGTCCCTGTGCCTGGTGATCACACAGTCAAACAGGTCCCTCTGTTTACAAAGAGGGCGCATCCAGGTGGCCTTGTGGATATCTGGTAACTAGTAAAGAGTGTTAGTGATAGTCAGACCATGCTCGGGAGAGAATGTAAGAAGCATGTGGTCGTTGGAGTTCTCCTGCCCAGTTCCGTGAGACCTGATGACATCTGGCAATGACTGGGAGTCCCTGCCCACACGGGCATTAAAGTCACAGAAAAGCAGGAGCTTGTCATCTTCGGGGACGAGTGAAGCAGATTAGAGACGTTGTGATAAAAGAGTTCTTTCTGTTCCTGAGTGTAGCTCATGGTGGGGGGCACAGGCATCGGTAAGGGTCAGCTGTCTCTTCCCCCTCGTAGGCATTAGCATCACCGTCAGATGGCCACCGACTCCCTTCGTCAGGGACTCCAAGTTCTTAACAACTGAGGTGCGTACAGCAAAGCCAACTCCAGCTTCCCTAGGCTGGCTTCCTGACCAGAAGAAAGTGTAACCAGTTCCCACCTCGGTGATTTCCCCTGTATCAGCAAGGTGCATTTTGCTGAATGCGGCGATGTCAATGTTGAATTGATGCAGTTCATGCCCTATGATCGCTGCGTGGCATTTAAGTCTATCGCAAGTCTTTTTGTCCATCATGTTTCAAAAATTCCAGGTTCCAACGCAGAACGTGTGTTCGCAGGTGGATCTTGGGTCCTTTGATTTTCCTTTTGAATTTTGACCGCAATAGTAGATGTCCACTCAGCAGGATGAGTTAAGGCAAGCTTTGTTTAGGCCATCCTTTCTGTGCCCAGAGTGGGGAACAGTGCTGTCCCTGAAGAGGGTTGCTCCGATGTCATGGCGACTGCCGAGCCCTACCCTTGCCCCAGTGAGGAGAGAACAACCATCCTGCCCTAACTGCCTGAGAATAGGTCTGTGGCAAGCCTGCTACTGTTGCCACTTACCCATCGCCCCAGGACGTGGGGTAGCGGAAAGGAAGAGTGAGTCACTAAATCCTGGGCAGGTGAATTTCTGGAGATCGTTGGTTGCCCGAGCACCACGACCCCCTTCTCAACCCAGCTACTGCAGCTAAGAGGGATACGAGGCAAAATGCCTTAGCCATGACTGGACTGCATGGGCTAACAGTATGATGGTGAAGTTCACCACCAAGCCATCTTTGGGGCCCCTCTCAAGATTTTCTATCAGGGTTTACTTCCTTAGCCTTTGGCTTTCCCAAACTGGCCTGCAAGGCAGCAGGAGACTTGAGAATGGGTGAGGTCACCTGACTCCCCGAGCAGATGCAAGAATTTGCCCACTGCTCAAGAAATTACTCAGTATTCAGCCAGAAATTACCCTGTTTCAGTCTGAAACAATCCTGTCTGCAGTGTGAAATAGCCCTGTTAGCAAACTGAAATGACCCTGTGTTAGTCCGAAATTATCTCGCTTGCAGCCTGAAATGACCCTATCTGAGCCTGAATACACCTTGGTTGTAATCTAAAATTTCCCTCTTTGCAGCCAGAAATGACCCAGTTTGCGTGAGAAATAACCCTGTTCGCAGTCACCATGACCCTACTTGCAGTCTGAAATGATGCCGTTTACACATAAATAGCCTTGGTCGAATGTAAAATGACCCTGATTGCAGTCTATCATGATATTGTTCAAGTCTGAAATGAATGGGGGGCTAATGAGTGAAGAGGAGGTGTAAGTAATGACTGGGGGATTGGGGTGTGAGGAGGGGGTGTAAGTAATGATTGGGGTGTGAGGAGGGGGTGCAAGTAATGATTGGGGTGTGAGGAGGGGGAGTAAGTAATGATAGGGGTGTGAGGAGGGGGGTGTAAGTAATGATAGGGGTGTGGAGGAGGGGTGTAAGTAATGATTGGGGTGTGAGGAGGGGGTGTAAGTAATGATTAGGGTGTGAGGAGGGGGGGTGTAAGTAATGATTGGGGTGTGTGTGGAGGGTGTAAGTAATGATCGGGGTTGAGGAGGGGGTGTGTGATTGGGGTGTGAGGAGGGGGTGTAAGTAATGATTGGGGTGTGAGGAGGGGTAAGTAATGATAGGGGTGTGAGGAGGGGGGGTAAGTAATGATTGGGGTGTGAGGGGGGGGGGTAAGTAATGATTGGGGTGTGAGGAGGGGGGTAAGTAATGATTGGGGTGTGAGGAGGGGGGTAAGGGTGTGATTGGGGTGTGAGGAGGGGTGTGGGGGGGGGTGTAATGATTGGGGGTTGGGTGTGAGGAGGGGGTGTAAGTAATGATTGGGGTGTGAGGAGGGGGGTAAGTAATGATTGGGGTGTGAGGAGGGTAAGTAATGATTGGGGTGTGAGGAGGGATTGTAAGTAATGATTGGGGGGTGAGGAGGAGGTGTAAGTGTGAGGGGGGGAATGATAGGGGTGTGAGGAGGGGGTGTAAGTAATGATTGGGGTGTGAGGAGGGGGTAAGTAATGATTGGGGTGTGAGGAGGGGTGTAAGTAATGATTGGGGTGTGAGGAGGGGGTGTAAGTAATGATTGGGGTGTGAGGAGGGGGTGTAAGTAATGATTGGGGTGTTAGGAGGGGTGTAAGTAATGATTGGGGTGTGGGGGGGGTAAGTAATGATTGGGGTGTGAGGATGGGGTGTAAGTAATGATTGGGGTGTGAGGATGGGGGTGTAAGTAATGATTGGGGTGTGAGGAGGGGGTGTAAGTAATGATTGGGGGTGTGAGGAGGGGGTAAGTAATGATTGGGGTGTGAGGAGGGGGTGTAAGTAATGATTGGGGTGTGAGGAGGGGGTGTAAGTAATGATTGGGGTGTGAGGAGGGGTGTAAGTAATGATTGGGGTGTGAGGAGGGGGTGTAAGTAATGATTGGGGTGTGAGGAGGGTGTAAGTAATGATTGGGGTGTGAGGAGGGGGTGTAGGTAATGATTGGGGTGTGAGGAGGGGGTGTAAGTAATGATAGGGGTGTGAGGAGGGGTGTAAGTAATGATTGGGGTGTGAGGAGGGGTATAAGTAATGATTGGGGTGTGAGGAGGGGGTGTAAGTAATGATTGGGGTGTGAGGGGGGGGGGGTCAAGTAATGATTGGGGTGTGAGGAGGGGGGTGTAAGTAATGGGGTGTGTGGAGGAGGGGGGTCAATGATTGGGGTGTGAGGTGGGGGGTGTAAGTAATGATTGGGGTGTGAGGAGGGGGGTCAGTAATGATTGGGGTGTGAGGAGGGGGGGTAAGTAATGATTGGGGTGTGAGGAGGGGGTGTGAGGTGGGGGTGATTGGGGTGTGAGGAGGGGGGGTCAGTAATGATTGGGGTGTGAGGTGGGGCGTAAGTAATGATTGGGGTGTGAGGAGGGGGTGTAAGTAATGATTGGGGTGTGAGGAGGGGGGGTAAGTAATGATTGGGGTGTGAGGAGGGGTGTAAGTAATGATTGGGGTGTGAGGAGGGGGTGTAAGTAATGATTGGGGTGTGAGGAGGGGGTAAGTAATGATTGGGGGTGGAGGGGGGGTAAGGATTGGGGTGTGAGGAGGGGGGGGGGTAATGATTGGGGTGTGAGGAGGGGGGTAAGTAATGATTGGGGTGTGAGGAGGGGGTAAAGTAATGATTGGGGTGTGAGGAGGGGGGTGTAAGTAATGATTGGGGTGTGAGGAGGGGGGTGTAAGTAATGATAGGGGTTGGGGGGGGTATAAGTAATGATTGGGGTGTGAGGAGGGGGTGTAAGTAATGATTGGGGTGTGAGGAGGGGGTGTAAGTAATGATTGGGGTGTGAGGAGGGGGTGTAAGTAATGATTGGGGTGTGAGGAGGGGGTGTAAGTAATGATTGGGGTGTGAGGAGGGGGTGTAAGTAATGATTGGGGTGTGAGGAGGGGTGTAAGTAATGATTGAGGTGTGAGGAGGGGTGTAAGTAATGATTGAGGTGTGAGGAGGGGGTGTAAGTAATGATTGGGGTGTGAGGAGGGGGGTGTAAGTAATGATTGGGTTGTGAGGAGGGGGTGTAAGTAATGATTGGGCTGTCAGGAGGGGGTGTAAGTAATGATTGGGAGGTTGGGTTGTAAATGAGTGGGTAGTTGGGTTAACTGACCCAGCACCGCAGTGCTGAAGGACACAGCTTCACTGTCTCGCCCGTCATTGTAGAAGGCCAGGTGCCATGTGCCAGGGTCCAGGTACTGCACGAACACGGCCTCGTTCAGAACCACTGTCTGTACGCTGCGGCGCTCGCGTCCTGAGTCGACCACGCTCCACTTCTCCTTCCCGTCCAAACGCTCCATGTAATCATACTGCCACAGAGGGAATAAAAACTATACCCATAAAAATAAATAAAAATGCTCTCCAAAACTTCTTCAAATGTGTGTGTGTTTGTGAGAGAGAGAGAGAGAGAGAGAGAGAGAGAGGAAGGACAGCAATACCTGAGTGTGTGTGTATGTGTGTGTGTGAGGGTGAGGAGAGCAGTACCTGAGTGTGTGTGTATGTGTGTGTGTGAGGGTGAGGAGAGCAGTACCTGAGTGTGTGTGTATGTGTGTGTGTGAGGGTGAGGAGAGCAGTACCTGAGTGTGTGTGTATGTGTGTGTGTGAGGGTGAGGAGAGCAGTACCTGAGTGTGAGACGGTGGAAGGCCTTTGCGGATATATACTCCGAATAGCGCCTCCTTCCCCAGCGAGATGTTAAACTTGAGGAACTGTGGCTGTGCGAGCTGCAGCACAGATCTCCAGAACATTCCAGGCGGGACTTCCTGAACCACCCTACGGCCGACCTCCAAATCACCCCCCTCTATGCTGCTGTTCCGCGCGGTCCCAGCACCTGAGGGGGGGACATGCTGTTATTCATCATAATCAATTCTCTGCACTCCAAAAGGGGCCAAACGTGTCAGAGGTCATAGTGAGGCCAGATCGAGGCCTGGAGCCCTCACCTCAAACGTCCCAGACGAGCGAATCAGCATCTGAACAACGTTAGACGGCAGATAAACAGCCAGTCAGTACGAGCCCCCTCACAACTGCAGTAAGGAACGAGCCCTGCCTACCAGGACAAACAACACCCACCTCAAACAACACAGGCACCTGACCCAGGACAAACAAAGCTCAGCTCTTATAGCACAGGCACCTGACCCACGACAAACAGAGCTCAGCTCTACAGCACAGGCACCTGACCCAGGACAAACAAAGCTCAGCTCTTACAGCACAGGCATCTCGAGGACAAACAGAGCTCAGCTCTTATAGCACAGGCACCTGACCCAGGACAGACAGAGCTCAGCTCTTACAGCACAGGCACCTGACCCAGGACAAACAACGCCCACCTCAAACAACACAGGCACCTGACCCAGGACAAACAGAGCTCAGCTCTACAGCACAGGCACCTGACCCAGGATAAACAGAGCTCAGCTCTTATAGCACAGGCACCTGACCCAGGACAAACAACGCCCACCTCAAACAACACAGGCACCTGACCCAGGACAAACAGAGCTCAGCTCTTATAGCACAGGCACCTGACCCAGGACAGACAGAGCTCAGCTCTTAT
Source organism: Gymnothorax javanicus (assembly GCA_029692085.1). Taxonomy (NCBI): domain Eukaryota; kingdom Metazoa; phylum Chordata; class Actinopteri; order Anguilliformes; family Muraenidae; genus Gymnothorax; species Gymnothorax javanicus. Next base: position 5,741,189 of record CM056204.1, read on the forward strand.
AGCACAGGCACCTGACCCAGGACAAACAGAGCTCAGCTCTTACAGCACAGGCACCTGACCCAGGACAAACAGAGCTCAGCTCTTATAGCACAGGCATCTGACCCAGGACAAACAGAGCTCAGCTCTTATAGCACAGGCATCTGACCCAGGACAAACAACACCCACCTCAAACAACTAAGGCATCTGACCCAGGACGAACAGAGCTCAGCTCTTACAGCACAGGCATCTGACCCAGGACAAACTGAGCAGAGCTCTAATAGCAAAGGCACCTGACCCAGGACAAGCAGAGCCCAGCTCTCACAGCACAGGCGCCTGACACAGCTCAGCTCTGTGTTATGGTTCTGGGAAATGATCTGAGTACTGCTTGTGAAGCCTATAAATGAAAGTTCAGACCTAACAGTCCGGGTAAAATAATTCACTTCCCCGTACACTCTCACACTCAGGGACTCCTTGTCTAAAATCTAAGTCTTACCCAGAGCCGTTGAAAAACAGAGTTACAACACTTCAATAGACTCCAATAGGAATCTACAGCTACATGGACCACGTGACCACGTACCGACGAGATCTAAGCGTGTCGTAACTCTGTTTTCAACGGCTCTGGTCTCACCAAACTCTCAAACTGTGATGTCACAAAGTAAACAGCATTATCACTGTCCCTCCCTTTAGTTTCTCACATATTTTTCACATTACAGATGGGGTTTGTTGTAAGTTTTAGCCCGAACCACCTCGATGAAGTTTCTTTTTCTTGGGTGTGTTAAGGGTTACAGCTATGTTTCGGTTTTTACCATAACCACCTCAAGAGGTTAGATTGTTCTGGTTTTGGGCACTTTCATTGAGGGAATTTCATTGAGCAGGCATGGCTGACAGTAAGGCCACTTAGGACACAGATGATACTCTTAACATCTCTAGCGAGCTCATGCTAATATTGCAAAGAGGGAAAACACACCTTTTGGAACTGAATTCACTCTAAAGATAAGACTTTAATCTAGAAGGGATTAACTGCTTCAGCAGTTCCTGGGCTTCCAAACAGTGTGATAATGACGTGTGGAGAAACTCATTCATGAAATCTGAGCATTTTTTTCTTAGCAAACAGGCTGCTGGCTACAGGCTGTGCGGTGTGATGTCCAAAGCCCTTCACACCAAAGCGCTAGTGATTAATGTACCTGAGTAATCTCAGAGGCTTTGAATCTCACGCCGCACCTGTGATACTGTATCTGTAGTTTACAAACCCGTCGCTGTGCGAGGATGTCACGTGGCCTGTGTCTCTGCCGCTGAATTTCAAACGTCACATCACCGAAAGATGCAGTTTTATAATTTTTCTCCTTTCCAATTTGTCACAGGATTCTGCTTTTAGCAGCTTATTTCACCCGCTGATCAGAGTAGACCCTGCGTGCCTGCACTAGTTTACCTTTTGCAATCGGTTTCTTACATTAACTTGCGTAGGCACTGTGGCTTCTCATTGACTCCTTAAAGAGGGTTTTGCCACGGATACTCCCGAAATTCGGGAAAAACCCTCGTTAGGACTGTCTCTCGCCACACTTCTCCTTTGTATTGTCCAAACTTCGCCGGTAAATCCATTAAGTACGTGATTGTTCGCCTGAGTTCACCATAAATTGAACTGCCTCGTAGAATGGAGGAAAGTGACCTCACATAAACGACGGAAATGGCTTATCTGAATGTACAAGGAGTCCTCTAAAAGCCGATGCAAAAACCTTTTTTAATTAACCATACATTACCCATTCATATATAGGGTCCTAACAAGGATTTTTGATGGATTTTGGAAGGATTCGGAACATTTTGCAAGCGTGAGACGAGATTGTGCGAACTCTTTTAAAGGAGTCAATGGGGAGCCACGTGCCTACGCTAGTTAATGTCAGTACCCCATTGCAAAAGGTAAACTCGCGTAGGCACGCAGGGTATATGATCAGAACTGGCGCAGTAAACATCAGACACAAGTTTTAGTTTTACTCTCAGGGCATACAAGCCGCATCTTAACTGCACATTTATGTTTATAAACACATATCGCGATAGAAGTAGCTCACTCAGTCATTTATTAACCAAGTTAGTCCTACTGAGAACCAGAAACTCACTTTCTTGGGAAACCAGGCATATTTACATGTTACAGGCAAATAAAAACAGTGCCAAAAAAAAAAAAACTGAGCACCCATGAATATCCATTGACCGCCGAGAGACAAGACAGGTATGTTAAGAGCCTGCGGTTCTCACCTTTACCTCTAGATGGCACTGTTGCCACATCCCTGTTAGGCAGGCCAGGCTCGAGGCCGGCGGTGATGATGTGTGTCTCTGTAGGCTGGAGCCGCCAGGTCAGACCCAGCAGGTTTATCGCTGCGGGAGAGACACGGGGATCTGCTGAGAACAACCGGCTATAACGACAACCTGTAATATTCTACACAATTCATCCACTGCATTAAGCTCTTTAATGAGCTCAACACATCAGCATTACCAGTGAGGTAAATAAGAAAGAGTTTTTTTGTCCAATCTAATGTCTGTACACAGGTATGTGGTTACCTTAGAAAAAAACCACTGCTGCCTGCTCCTAAATTCCAGCCCCTGAGACAGAAAGCCTGGGTAATTTCCCCATCAGTGGAGCAGTTATTGTGCCTCTCAGTGCACAGTTGTGTTCAGCGTGCACACAAACTGAGCTGGCTGGTGATTGGCTTGTCTGCATGATGTCACTGTGTGCCTGTGTTCTTTACTATGTGTTTTGTTTTGGAGCAGTGGAGTTAAGCATCCAAATAACTAAAGAAGAGAAAGAAGCTGAGTCACATGAGGAGACTCTAACAACACAGAAACACACGCACACATGGCACTCTCATACACACATGCAAGGATACACACACAAACACACACACACGCTCCAACACATGCACGTACACATGCACCGATACACACACACACACACACACACACACACAAAAGACCAGCTCAGCACCTAGACAGAACTCTGCACAGCTATGACAGAACTGGGTTCTGTCCCTCAAACTGCAGCCCTTCCTTCGGTTTGCAAACCGGCTGATGGACAGTTGAGTTTCCTGGTGCTGGTGAAGTGTGAGCTTGATAGGGGTCTGGGCATGAAGTGTGTGTATGAGGGGGACAGGGGGGCTATATATACAGTTCTATAAATATGAGAAAAAATAATAGTTTCACGTGATGTAATTTTGCGATGGTTATTTTGGGAGTCAAATGATTACTCTGGTAATGACAACCAAGTTTGCCGATTCAAATGCTTTGATCTTGCCCATTGCCGCTGGTGGCTATATTTTTCCAGCAAATTCAAGCTATACTGAACACTTACGCTATACGAATGCTTATGCTTGATGATTGTAGGGAAAAATGCTAACATTTGGCCGACTGGAGAGGGGTGGCCTAACGTGATCTAACTGTTAGTGTTAGCCCGGGTTTACGTCTGTTTGCTGAGGGCAAAACATCTTTTTGGGGTGTCGGTCCCTCATAGTTTCCTGCCTTAATGTGGATTTTGCAAGTGAAAAACATACAGGAGCTATCGCCTGGCATCGATGGTGTAACACTTTAAATAAACTCCTTATCAGCCTAACGAAAAATATTAATTACAAGGAGATGTTCGACAGGAACAAGACATTCAAGCAAATTTAAAATAAAATGAAATAACCTGAGTAAACACAGTTTGATAATTGAAATGATTCAAAACATCTAAAACCAACAGGTCTTGTGTGAAAACGAATTTCTCTTTCAGTTCTTCAAGAGGGAAAAAAGGTGTCACACTATGGCTTGATCAAAAGAAATTCTGAAAGAGATGAGAAAGTTATTGAAATATAGTATATCAGTCTGGAAAGGGCATAAACGATAATTTCTAAGGCTGTGAAATTCCAGCAAACCAAAAAAAGGAAATGAGAAAACTTTTTGGGAAAGCAGTGCAGAATCTTCCCAGCCGTGGCCAGCCAACCAAGAAGTATCTTCAAGAGAGCAATAAAGACTCAACTGAGAAGTCACAAAAGAATAGAGAAAATATCTAGGAAATTGCGAGCCTCACTCGACTCAGATGTGGACTGTGTACATGATGGTATCCATGGAAAACCACCGTCACCCAACAGGAACATACAGGCTCATTGCTCTTTTGCCAAAAAATATGTCGATGACTCACAAACCTTCTGGGATAATTTTCAAAAGTGGATTTTTTTGGAGGACATGTGTCCCATTAAATCTAGAGTAAATCCAAGACAGCATTCCACAGTGAGAACATCGTACCAACATGATCATACCTATAGTATCATACCAACGGCATTATACAAGCAGCATCACATGGATTGGGTCATACAAGCAGTATCATACCAAAACCATTATTCCAACAACATCAAACCAACAGCAACATACCAACAGTATCATACAAGTAGCATCATCCCAACAGAAACATACCAACAGCAACATACTAAGAGCATCATGCCAACTGTATCTTACCTACAGCATCATACCCACAGCAACAGCATCATAAGATCATACCTACAGCATCATGCCTCGAGTATTATACCTACAATATCATACCAACAGCAGCATACCAACAACATCATAGCAACAGCATCATACCGACGGCATCACAATATAATTATGATTTTGAACACAAAAATATTACAATAGAATAATAATAACTAAAAAACTTTTCGATTATGTCAGCTTTTCTTAGGCCGTCCCAGGCCCTCCTGTGGCCTGTTCTGAATTGCGTATATTAATGAAACAGAGCAGTGTGACTGGGAGTGTCGACACTGATGAAGAGGTCAGCACGGCAGTTCTCACCAATGACGTAGCTGAGCAGTATGGCCAGCAGGGCGGCAGCAGCGAGCGCCGACAGCGCGGCACACTTCCAGCTGCAGTACTTGGCTGGCTTCTTCAGCTTGAAGGCGCCGCGGGAGAAGGTGTTTCTGGGTAGGAGGCGCGGCGGGGGCGAGTACACGGTGCCCGAGGGGAGCGGGTATCCCTGGGACGAGCTGCTGAAGAGGGGCGTGGTCCCCGAGGAAGTCTTAAACAGGAAGTGCCTGCAGGATGCGGGAAGGAGGGAAATACGGCAAATTACAGTCATTCACCTGATGCTTTTGCACAGTTAATCAGACCAGGTGTGGGGCCTAGTCTGCTCGTGCTCACTCACTAACACACAAATACACACACACCCGGACAAACAGTTGTGTATGTGTGCATGATTCCAAATACATTTCCGAGGGGCACTTGTATCTGCCGTTTAAAATCAGCCGATGGCAGAATTACCCTTATATTTCAGCACACTGAAATAAACTGAGCTGCTAGCATGCAGGTAAAGTATCTCTGGGTTTCTGCGCAGGTAAAGGCTCACCTGGTCTCTGTGCAGGAACATCCCACAGCTTGTCTGCACAGAAAAGGGCTGACCTGGTCTCTGTGCTGGTAAATCTCACTGCTTGTCTGCACAGGTCAGGGCTCACCTGGTCTTTGTGTAGGTAAATCTCACAGCTTGTCTGCACAGAAAAGGGCTCACCTGGTCTCTGTGCAGGTAAATCTCACAGCTTTTCTGCACAGGTAAGGGCTCACCTGGTCTCTGTGCTGGTAAATCTCACAGCTTGTCTGCACAGGTAAGGGCTCACCTGATCTCTGTGCTGGTAAATCTCACAGCTTGTCTGCACAGGTAAGGGCTCACCTGGTCTCCAGCGGGACGTTGCTGTTGAGGACCCAGCTGTCCTGCAGCTGCATGGACTCGGGGAGGTCGGGCCGCCTCCGGGGGGCAGTGGGGGCGGGGTGGGGGTGCTCCGCCGAGGGTGCTGCGATTGAGCGAGTTTGCAGAGGTGTGGAGGTGATGGGTCATGGAGGGGGGGAGGTGGGGCGACAGGGTGTGGTGGTTATGTGGGGGGGGTAGGGGGGACGCAGGGTGGACTGGCTGTGGTGATTCGCAGAACCTGAGAGAGAACATGGACAGGTTTAGTGTCAGGAACCTGTTTGGATCAACACAAATTAATGGACACTGCTGTAAAGCAGAGCGACCCCCTGTAACTGTGCATATCCTGTTAGCTCATTCCCATCAAAAGCATGTCACATTTCTCATAACTGGAGAAAACACACACACACACACACACACACACAAGAGGAGAACTGCCAACTCATTACGTGACCGGTCTTCAACTTTCTATCGAAAGCGACTTAAAGTCTCAGTTAGATTCCATAGCCAACGGGCTTCAGGCTGCCCCAGGGGACCAGTACTGATGACTCTGCTATTCGCTGCTGTAAAAACACAGAGATTAGAGGGTCACAGGCAGGCTAATTCAACTCACCTCACCTCTCAGTTAGCATTAGCATGACTCTGCATCTTAAGCCACTACTGCCAAACTACAGCAGAGCTGGAAGACTGTGCTATCCAAGGGTGATCTGCTACAGTGCTTCAGAGACACACATCAAATGACCTGGAAATCAGAGGCCCAGACTGTAAAAGCACCAGTGCACACAACCATTCACACAAGCACACACAGATTTCATCACCTCCGGATTAATGCCAACAACGGGAGGAACACTGAAATCACACACACACACACACACACACACACACACACACACACTCACACTCACATGCAAAAACACACACACACACACGCAAAGACACGTACACATACATTCACAAAATGCACACTTACACATAAAAACACACACACAAATATGCAAAAACATTCATGCACTAACACACACACTTGCAAAAACACACGCACACGCACACACAAACAGACACACAATCACACAGGATTCCTGAGGCTTTGTGTGGCTGTGCTAGTGATGTTCTTTGTTACATTACAGAACATTACATTTATTTTGCAGACACCTTTATCCCAGGCGGCTCGCAGTAAGTGCATAGGATTACGTCATTGACACCGTAACACACCAGACAAGACAAGGCACAATCCATATAGAGCATTAGTGGCCTTTAGTCATAAACACTGTCACGCCACTCCAATCAGACCCATGAGCAAACCAGCTTTCTCTCGCTGTGCAAACAGTCATTTCATCTTCTGCTCACAGACAAACAATGGAAAACAATCTGAGATTAGAAAACATGAAGCAGTGGCTGGTTTTATTTGCCAAGTAAAATAAATCAAATTTACTGAGAGCAAACAGAAACAAAATGGACGTGAACAGAAACCATGGGGATGAAAATGGAGATTCTATGGCAACAACTCACTCCATTTCTTTTCTCCAAATGTGCATGTTATTCACTGCGCCCACAGATTGCAGGCCCTACCCTCATGGGGGAAATATAGTTCCTGGTCCTGCTCTCGCAAAGCATTTCTCTTTATCCTTTTTTATTTTGCTGTGTCAACAGAAACAATACATAATACTCGCTCCAGCTGTCATATGCAGTAAAAACAAAACTAAAACATAAAACAGGAAACAGAAGGGAATATGTGAAGCACAGCAGGACTGGGCTTTGAACGAGTACTTTCCATGCTGCACTTTTCATTTCTTCGGCTCCACCTGTGCGAGCACCGATAATTAAAATACACCGATAATTAAAATACACCGGGAATTAAAATACTCCGGGAATTGAAATACACCTTGAGTAGAAATACACTGAGAATTGAATATTATGGGAATTGAAATACACTGGGAAGTAAAATACTCTGGGAATTGAAATGCACCCGGAATTAAAATATACTGGGAATTAGAATACACAGAATTGAAATACTCTGAGAATTGAAATACACAGGGAATAGAAATACACCAGGAATTTAAATACTTGTGGAATTAAAATACAGTTGTACACCAGGAATGGAAATATACTGGGAATTAAAATACACTGGGAATTGAAATAATCTGGGAATTGAAATACACCCAGAATTAAAAATACTGGGAATTAAAATAAACCTGGAATTAAAATACTCTGGGAATTGAAATACTCCAAAAATTGATATACACTGGGAATTAAAATACACCTGGAATTGAAATAAATCGGCAATTGAGATACACCAGGAATTAAAATATTGAGAATTAAAATAAGGGCAGGATGGATGAAACTGGGCAAAGATAAAAGCATAAGCCTGCTGATTTGGGAATGAAAGGCACAGTCTAACATCAGCTGACAGACTGTGGGAGGTAACCGAGGCAGTAATGTTACTGAGTCCGGCTGCTTCATAATGAGCGAAATTGAGCAAAGCGCCTCTGCGTAATCCTGCCCATCATCTCGTAACCCTGGCTCATTCTCCAGTCACTCAGCTACACGAAAAGAAAGGCTGTCCAGGAATGTTAAAAAGTACATTTGTTTTAGCGGGTGGGTTACGGAAAAACAGCGATTAAACATTCATCGCGCTGTCGACTTCTGGCCATTTCCTCGGCAGCAAACACACAGCCGGCATCGATGCCCAAAACAGCGGAAAATCCTGCTGAATTATGAATGGAGTGGAAGAGCAGAATGGATATTGGAGCTATTTCTGGTGCAGCGCGTGCCAAGCGAAGCAGTTGCCATCGTTTTCATGATGAGAGGAGCCTTCAGTAAGTGCAGTTGGATCTCATTCTGACACTCAAGTGTGATTTTAATGTTTTGTCCCCATTTAATGAAAGATAAAGCTCAGATTCTTTCATTTTTTTTACAGGAGGCGCACGAGGCTTGTATCACTCACCTGGTTTGACATTGTAACAGTTCTGTTCAGTTATGCAGTAGCAGAAAGTGAACACCAGTGAACTGTACGACATGCAGACAGTTCTATTATCATCTACAGCGAGTGAGGAAGTCATGATAAACCGTGAAAAAACAGTTGTTGTGATTAATGCTCAATTAACTTGATCTGAGGCCACTGTAACATAAGACAATGAGGGTCAGCGAACCAGTTAGAAGATGTTCTACACTAAACTGCTTTTTTAATCCATTCACTGAAAAAATATTAACTTTTCAACTTTATCTGGACCAAGACTTAGAACACTTTAGCATATTTGATCCAAATTTACCCACTGGAACTTGAGAAGAAGTTGAAAATATGTCAACCAATTAGATACCAAGATAACCAGACAGCATTCTAAATCAACCCAATATATTTGAACTGTTGATGAAGGATTAGAGGTGAACATTTGTAGGCTGGGGTGGTCATCTTGGATCCCGCATCAACCTGAAAATTACAACACTTCGGCAGTGCCACAAGACATACATTTGCATCCAGTGTAAGCATTATCTGACCACTTCAACAGCAAAGGTTGAACATGCATCACCCAATCGTTGGATTTTCAATTCAGTCGAACAAAAAAAAAAACCCAACATTTAGTCAGCATTTGTACCAAGTCTAAACTTGAGTAAAGGAAATGCAAAAGTTGAACATGCATCAGCCAATCAACAGCCACAGAGGCCATAACGGATGCAAACCGAGGCAAAAAATAACAGCACTTGGTCAGGGCCTTAAGACAAACATATGCACGAAATGTAATCCAAATCTGAGCAGTGGAACTGGAGAAGTCGCCAAAAATGTGTCTGCCAATCAGAGACTCGGCAGCCAAATTGAATATTGAATTGAGCCAAGCAATAACAACACTTGGTCAAGGCCATTAGACAAATAAACGCACACAGTCTCATCCAAATCTCCCCAGTGGGACTGGAGAAGAAGTCTAATATGTGTCAGCCAATCAGAGACCAGGGAGGCCATTTTGGATTCTGAATCGAGAAGAAAAATAACAAAGTTTGGTCAGGGCCAAACATTTATATCGAGTCTGATCAAAATCTACCCAATGGAATTTCAGAAGAAGTCTTTTAAAGAAAAGGTTGATGGAAGAACAGTGGATGGGCAGATGAACGGACAGATGGATGCACGATGGATGCCGCGCCATCGCAAAAGCTTATCAGGTGAACTAAAAAATACAATATTTTTTTCCACAAAAAGTTTCTAGGTGTATCAGAATTACTAGTCTCCAAATTTAGCAATGAATGTATGGCCCTGCCCTCTTTCGCACTGAGAGACACCCTGCTCATGTGTTCTGGCCACACCTCCTCTCTGTGAGTGACACTTTCCCTGATTACAGAACATTTTCACCAGTCCAGATATGGAACAAATGTTCAGACAGAGAATCCCATCACTTAGACAGATGAGCCACTCGACCTGACAAGCTACATAAACTCAGTCCACAGACTCATGACTGCAGGATCAGCCCACAGACTCATGACTGCAGGATCAGCCCACAGAATCATGACCGCAGGATCAACCCACAGAATCACAACTGCAGGATCAGTCCACAGAATCACGACTGCAGAATCAGCCCACAGAACCATGACTGCAGAATCAGCCCACAGAATCATGACTGCAGGATCAGTCCACAAAATCATGACTGCAGGATCAGTCCACAGAATCATGACTGCAGGATCAGTCCACAGAATCAAGACTGCAGGATCAGCCCACAGAATCACGACTGCAGAATCAGCCCACAGAATCACGACTGCAGAATCAGCCCACAGAATCACGACTGCAGAATCAGCCCACAGAATCACGACTGCAGAATCAGCCCACAGAATCACGACTGCAGGATCAGCCCACAGAATCACGACTGCAGGATCAGTCCACAGAATCACGACTGCAGGATCAGTCCACAGAATCATGACTGCAGTTTCAGTCCACAGAACCATGACTGCAGGATCAGTCCACAGAATCATGACTGCAGAATCACTCCACAGAACCATGACTGCAGAATCAGTCCACAGAATCATGACTGCAGGATCAGTCCACAGAACCATGACTGCAGAATCAGTCCACAGAACCATGACTGCAGGATCAGCCCACAGAATCATGACTGCAGGATCAGTCCACAGAACCATGACTGCAGGATCAGTCCACAGAATCATGACTGCAGGATCAGTCCACAGAATCATGACTGCAGGATCAGTCCACAGAATCATGACTGCAGAATCAGTCCACAGAACCATGACTGCAGGATCAGTCCACAGAACCATGACTGCAGAATCAGTCCACAGAACCATGACTGCAGGATCAGTCCACAGAATCATGACTGCAGAATCAGTCCACAGAATCATGACTGCAGAATCAGTCCACAGAATCATGACTGCAGGATCAGTCCACAGAATCACGACTGCAGGATCAGTCCACAGAATCATGACTGCAAGAGCAAGCAGATTACTCAGAGACCAGCGTCACACCTTTAAGAGTAATGAGTGTGCTCTTACTGAATACTAATGCCATGGAGTATATTTTACTCACATGGGGAAAAAGCATGATGGAGTCCAAGGTCTCGAATTTCCTGTGAGTTTTGTCACTGACTAACCACCAAAGTGTGTGAGTGTGCCTAAATGTGTGTGTGCATGTTTATGTGTGCGTGAGTATGTGTATACATGTGCGTGCGTGTGTGTCTGTGTGTATGCGTAGAAATGTGTGTGTGTGCGTGTATGTGTATGTGTGTGTGGTTGTGTGTATAAATGTATGAGTGTGTGTGTGTGTGTGTGTGTGTGTGTGGTTGTGTAAGCGAAAGTGCGTTACCGGACACAGTGGTTTGGGAGGCCCGCATCAGGTAGCAGGAGTTGGGGTTCTGTTCGGGGGATTTGGGGCAGAACTGGGCCTCTGGGACAGGCTCCAGCCCAGGCCGGGGGGAGCTGCTCTCCAGCAGGGGCATCTGACAGTCCCGCGCCCCTGGGGAGCCAGCCAGGGAGCCAGGCGGTCCTGGGACACCGGGGTGCAGGAGGCTGGAGGATGGCGTGGGGGGGGAGGGGCCGACCTGGAGGGGGGGGACAAACAGGAAGTGGCAGGTGACTGCAGGAGCAGAAGAGGGAACAAATATATTTACAAATATACGCACACACACACACACACACACACACTCGCGCACACATGCAAACACACACACACACACAGAGTTTGATTTACAGTACAAGCACATACACACAGCGTATCATTACAAATACCGGGGATCAAACACATTTTCACAAAAAAACACACACACGCACAAACTCTGTTTTACATGCACAAAAAACTATAACACACTCAAGGAAAGGGAAAACCCGAAAAAGCAAAATACTATGACCCCGTTAAAGATGTCTGAGGATATAATTAGAAGAGGAGACACTCAGAGTATTCATAATGAGCAATGAGGTTATATTTAAAGTATTCATAAAGACCAATGAGGTTAAATTCAGGGTATAAATGACACTCAAAGTATTCATAAAGACCAATGAGGTTATATTCAGGGTATAAATGACACTCAGAGCGTTCTTAAAGACCTTTGAGGTTATATTCAGGGTATAAATGACACTCAGCATATTCATAAAGAGCTATGAGGTTATAATCAGGGTATAAATGGCACTCAGAGTATTCATAATGACCAATGAGGTTATATTCAGGGTATAAATGGCACTCAGAGCGTTCTTAAAGACATTTGAGGTTATATTCAGGGTATAAATGACACTCAGCATATTCATAAAGAGCTATGAGGTTATAATCACAGCATAATGACAAAAAGAGAAAGAGATATGCGGTTATAATCAGATGATGACATTGGGATGTGAAAGCAGTGGGAAAGGAAAGGAAATTAAACCTTATTAATGATAAAAACATGCATTCAATTTCAATTAGGTTTCAGAATGTATTTAATATCCTTGTCATTTTGTCTCTAGGAAATTTTTAACTTTATTTTTTAGACAGATTCATTCTGGTCTGTAAATTTTCCTTGGAGCTATTAGAAGAAAGGCATCAGTTAGCGATAGCATGTGCTTCAGCAGAATACTGACTCTTGTCAGTACTCTCCATTAACAGACACACTGCTGGAACACAGCACAACATCTCACCCTCAGAAACAGCTAGCAATGCTACAACATCACACGGACGGTCGCCTCTGATTGGCTGGGTAGGGACCACAGCTCTTCCTCATCTACATTCCTGACCTCGACAGAGAAACGACTGGCACATGATGCTAAATGATATTAAATTGTTAAACTGTGAGATGTATGTGAGCCTGCTCTGAGTGTTTACAGTCTGCTATGGTGATTCGGGATAATCTGGAAAGAATGCTGAAGTGGGTAGAAACTAGGCAAATTAAATTCAGTGATACTAAATGTAAACTTTTACATGAGGGAAGTGAAAACATTAGACAGGATTAAATTGAATGTGCTGAACATGAAAAAACTTGGGAGTAATAGTTGACCTTATACTTGGTAGTTTAAAGCCTCGGTCACCACCGGACGCACGGATTTTTTAATCGTGCGTTCTCTGTGTTTTTTTGCCGTTGGTCAGAGTCGTAGAGGACGTGGAGGTAAAGAAAAAAAAGTAGCAGTCAACTCGTAAGGCGGGAGTGCTGCCCTTCAGGGTGATGCAAGAAGTTCGCAGCAATACTCTTGCGATTTGGCACGCGCGTGCTTCGTACATGTAGTAGGGAGGATGTGCAGCAGACTTGGGACAGCCGCACGGCAGACACACTTACCAGGCACGAGTAGAAAAGACCGCACGATGAAAGTGCGGCGCACCTGCGTTACCCTTACATCCCTCTCAGTTTCAACGCTCATTTGGACGCAATGGCCTTACTGTCGCCGTACGTGTTTTGTATTTTTTTGGTGTTGAATGCACACATATAAAGGCAGAATGAGCTTCATCTTTATCCACCGTCACCCGGGAGCAGGTCCTCTGGCTGGGACGTTGTTCCTTCAGCATTTCCTGCATCTTCTTGTCTCTTTCTATTCTTATCCCCTTTCCCTTTTGGAGGCATCTACGTAAATATATATACGTGTAGGTTTATCAGAATCCAAAGTCGAAATGAAAACGCGCGAGCTGCGCACGCCTTTCTATACCCCAGCCGTGCTCGGACACTCTTTTTCTACGTTCTATTTATTTCATACATTGTGTTTGCGCCCGTCTTATTTCACACTCGCGGGAAACTTGCTGCCAACTTGCGTCCACCTTGCGGCGACGTGCGTCTTGGACAAACGGTTTTATTTCCACGACCAGTAAAAAAAACACACGTCTGACCTGCGTGTTTCTCGCGTGCTCCTTGCGTCAGGAGCAAGGGAAACTTGCGTGCTTGGCCTTTCTCCGGAAATCGTAGAGTTTTTTGTGCATGAACAAAATCCATCGTACGAGCTTACGTGCAGTCTGCAGGCTTAAAATTTCGCAAGAAGAACCTGCGTGGCCCGTGAGATCCTTGACGTTTTTTGCTGTAGATACGCCGTGGAGTGGAAGTACGGCCGGCTGTGACCGAGGCTTAATACAGTCTTTCGGACTAGGGCTAACAGGATGCTGGGATATATACTGTAGGTATACGTACAGAGCATAAATCTAAGGAGGTTATACTTCTCTCATATCACCTATTTCAAACTATCACAGGGCACTTTAGTCACCCACGACCAGAAAGTATATCTTTGGACGCATGTATTACTCAGTCACCCAAGCAAAACTGAATCATAATCATTTTACCTTGATCCAAAGGTCAAAGCTCAAGTCTTAGGTCAAAAGCTAATTCACAGTAAGTACATTCCAATTAGCGCCTGATACAAATCTAAGATCTACGTGCAGAAATAAATTCCGTCATTACCATCCACCTCAGTTTACTGGTTACGAGACCAGTGATCCTGATAACAGACTTGCTTCTCTGAACCAGAGGTCATAAATGGAAGTTAGCTGAAGGGAAATTCAGCACAGTTGTTAGGATGCATTTTTCACGCAGTGGTGACAGTGTGGCAAAGCTTGCCAGCTCAAAGTTGAGGCCGGCTCTTCAAGATCATGCTCGACACAGAAATACTCTCTCATTCCTGAGTGAGTGTTTGGTACACTTTAGTGGAGGGAAAATGGCAACCTTTCTCGGACGCAATGGCCGTTCAGGCAACCCTGTTAGAGGAAGGATATGAAGAAATAGCCAGAAAACAAAAAAAGGAATAGATGGAGAAGAGGGAGAGATGGAGAGTGATAGAGAAATGCGCCAGAGGAGGGAGATGGAGGGACAGGAATGGGAGACTGGAGGGCGACGGCGACAGGGACAGAGAGAGAGGTGCACATGGATGGATAAAATGGACAGAGGAACAGCTGGATCGCAGTAAGAGGGAAAGTGACAAATTACCTCTGTAATGAGAGCCATACATCACCTGACAGCTAACCTCCCCCCCACTTCAATTAAGAGCATCACATTACCTCCTACAATTAACTATTAACACACGATCCCCAATTCCCCATCCCCTTCCATCTACCCCACACCCTTCCAAACACCCCACATGTTTAATCAGAGCTGGGAGATGCCAGATCAGGGTGTGCGTGCTGGAGATTATCGGGGCGTAAGAGTGTGTGTTGTAGGTGTGTTTGTGAGCACCAATAAAATGAGAGCTGAGTAAGAGAGGCTTACATTTACCTGAACAATTTAAATGACCAATGATGATGAACCATGCGTCAGACAAACCCCCCTCCCTCTCTTTCTCTCTCTACCTCACTCACACACACACACACATATACACACACACGCGCGCTCACACACACATTCACACACTCACACGCACACACATACACACGCGCGCGCGCGCGCTCACACACATATGCACACACTCACACACACACGCGCCCGCGCTCACACACACGCACACGCACACACACACATGCACACAAAAACAAACGGTCTCCCTCTGTTCTTGTCTCTGCACTGGTGTCAGGTAAGGTGACAGAGGTACATTGTAGGTAAAGCTGACTCAGTGTTTATAGAACTCGACTCGTCTAGAGCTCATTACTGCACAGTCGCACAACAGAGTTCCGCCTCTCCTGTGGCTCATTACTGCACAGTCACACACAGCACAGAGCACCAGCTCTCCTGTGGCTCATTACTGAACAGTCATATAGCACAGAGCACCAGCTCTCCTGTAGCCCATTACCGAACAGAAACGCAGCACAAGACACCAGCCCTGGTGAGAATCCTTGCAAGCAGGATCTTGTGAGGAAATCTGACAGGGTCTTTGCAAAGATCCTTAAGGACCCTTATGGATCCTGTGACAGGACCCTTCAAGATCCTTAAGGATCCCAAATGATTTGGTGACAGGATCCTTAAGGACCCCAGTAAAATGCTTGAGGATTATCAACGATCCTGGAAAACTCCTTGGGGATCTTCAAGGATCCTTAAAAAATCCATGGGGATCTTGATAATATCCTTAGGGTTCCTTAAGAATCCTGGCAGAACCTTCAGGGATCCTCAAGGATCCTGGGAAAACACAATTTATTTATGCTTTACTTAGGTCAAAAGGGAGAGGAAGAATTGCATAGCCAATCAGATCAGGGGATGACTAATTGGCAGGTTGGAAATTTAGCCATGACACCAGGGAACCACCTACTCTTGTCAGGACATGTCATAGGTTCTTAGATGAGCATAGTGAGTCAGAACCTAGGTTTTGCATCTCATCCGAAAGACGGTGTCTCCTTCAGTACAGTGTCCCCATCGCTGCACTGGGGCATTACGGATTATTCCACCAGAGGGAAGATCGCGACCGACTGGCCACCAACACCTCTTCCAGCAGCAACTTGGTTTTCCCAAGTGGTCTCCCATCCAGGTACAAACCAAGCCCACACCTGCTTAGCTTCAGCCACACATCTGGAGCAGATCAAGTTGTGGTATGATTGCTGACATGAGGATCCTGACAAAGTTCAAAGACCTGACTAAAAAGCTTCCACTCACAAACCTACTGTTGTAGGGTTCACATTCCAAACATGCCAAGAAATAATTTGAAGCAGACATCAATTAGGGGTGTACTACATTTGGTCTGGCAACATCTGGGCTTAATTTACCCAGGACAGCAAAGGATTTTTCAAGGACCCTTTAGGATTTTCTGGGATCCTCAAGGATCCCCACAGATTTCGCAAAGATCCTTGAGGATCACAAAGGATTTAACCAGGATCCTTAAGGATCCCCAAGGATCTTGCCAAGGTCCTTTAAGATGCCAGAGGATTTTCTGGGGATCTGTAAGGATCCCTTAGGAGATTACCAGGATCCTTGAGGATCACCAAAAATTTTGCTAGGGATACTCAAGGATCCTGTTGAAGATCCTTCAGGATCCTTAAGGATCTTTTCAAGGATCCTGTCAGACTCCCTTACAGGATCCTTGCAAGGATTCTCACCTGGGAGATCGCAATGATCTTTGTCTTCAAGGATCCTTCAAGAATTTTTGTCAGATCCTGCCAAGATCTTGGTTTATTGTGAAAGATTCTGCAAGGATCCTTGTTTTTCAAGATCCTTGAAGGTTTCCTGAAGGATCCTGTCCTCGCAGGATTCCTGCAGGATCCTCATGGATCCCCAAGAATTCTGCGAGTATTCCCACCAGTGGGCTCTCCTGTAGCATATTACTGAACACTAACACAGCACAGAGCACCAGCTCTCCTGTAACTCATTACTGCACAGTCACACAGCACAGAGCACCAGCTCTCCTGTAACTCATTACTGCACAGTCACACAGCACAGAGCACCAGCTCTCCTGTAACTCATTACTGCACAGTCACACAGCACAAAGCACCAGTCCTCATGTGACTCATTTCAGCACAGTCACACAGCACAGAGCACCAGCCCTCAGGTAACTCACTTCAGCACAGTCACACAGCACAGAGCACCAGCTCTCCTGTAACTCATTACTGCACAGTCACACAGCACAAAGCACCAGTCCTCATGTGACTCATTTCAGCACAGTCACACAGCACAGAGCACCAGTCCTCACGTAACTCATTACTGCACAGTAACACAGCACAGAGCACCAGTCCCACTGTAACTCATTACTGCACAGTAACACAGCACAGAGCACCAGTCCTCATGTAACTCACTTTAGCACAGTCACACAATGCAAGCACCAGTCCTCATGTAACTCATTTAGCACACAGTCACACAATGCAGAGCACCAGTCCTCATGTAACTCATTACTGCACAGTAACACAGCACAGTGCACCAGTCCTCATGTAACTCATTATTGCACAGTAACACAGCACACCAGTCCACCAGTCCTCATTTCATTATTGCAGTCACACAACAGAGCACCAGTCCTACTGTAACTCATTACTATACAGTCACACAATGCAGAGCACCAGTCCTCATGTAACTTATTACTGCACAGTTACACAGCACAGAGCACCAGTCCTCATGTAACTCATTTCAGCACAGTCCCATAGCACAGAGCACCAGTCCTCATGTAACTCAATACTGCACAGTCACACAGCACAGAGCACCAGTCCTCATGTAACTCAATACTGCACAGTAACACAGCACAGAGCACCAGTCCCACTGTAACTCATTACTGCACAGTAACACAGCACAGAGCACCAGTCCTCATGTAACTCACTTTAGCACAGTCACACAATGCAAGCACCAGTCCTCATGTAACTCATTACTACACAGTCACACAGCACAGAGCACCAGTCCTTATGTAACTCATTACTGCACAGTAACACAGCACAGAGCACCAGTCCTCATGTAACTCACTTCAGCACAGTCACACAATGCAAGCACCAGTCCTCATGTAGCTCATTACTGCACAGTCACACAGCACAGTGCACCAGTCCTCATGTATCTCATTATTGCACAGTAACACAGCACAGAGCACCAGTCCTACTGTAACTCATTTCAGCACAGTCACACAATGCAGAGCACCAGTCCTCATGTAACTCATTACTATACAGTCACACAGCACAAAGCACCAGTCCTCATGTAACTTATTACTGCACAGTTACACAGCACAGAGCACCAGTCCTCATGTAACTCATTTCAGCACAGTCCCATAGCACAGAGCACCAGTCCTCATGTAACTCAATACTGCACAGTCACACAGCACAGAGCACCAGTCCTCATGTAACTCATTTCAGCACAGTCCCACAGCACAGAGCACCAGTCCTCATGTAACTCAATACTGCACAGTCACACAGCACTGAGCACCAGTCCTCATGTAACTCATTTCAGCACAGTCCCACAGCACAGAGCACCAGTCCTCATGTAACTCAATACTGCACAGTCACACAGCACAGAGCACCAGCTCTTCTCTCTCATGGCAAGGAAACATTACTGTTCTCTCACATGAAGGAAAGAATCTCTTTCAAAGTAGGTGAGCATCACTTTCTCACAGTAAGGAAACATCACATTCATCTCTCTTACAGTGCAGAATCCTCACTCTTCTCACACTGCAAGGAAAGATTATCTTAAAGCTCTTAGAGCCAAAAAGTATATCACTTTCCTCCACCTCAGAGACATCTCAAGCTAAAAGCAGGCGTTTTAAGTTTTATGATGATAAAATCCTGCTCTATGTCCGCAAGTTTTTTTTTTTTTTTAGTTAGTCAGACAGAAGCGCATCTCCACTGAACCATGTGATTAGAGCTAATAAACCTCCCAGGAGTTCACTGGGTATGGGGCGCTTCATTAAGCACAGAGTGCGGGAAGCACTGCTTTCTCATGAACACCCCAAACACAAACACCCCCATCCCACACACACACACACACACACACACACGCACTGACTGCCATTCCAGCCACTGGGCCATTTTAACGGCCAGAGGGGCAGGTAAATATGGAACAACCTCTGGCCAATCATCCAGCATTGATGTCACCTCTGACTAATCATTGAACAGTGATGTAACTTTTGGCCAATCGATGATGATATTTTAGACCAATCAAATAACAGAGATGTCACCTCTATCCAATCCTCAGAGAGATGTCGTCTCTGAGTAATGTTTACCAGCAGAGTTTAAGCTCCTCCCATCACAGATGCATGAATTCAAATCTCAATATTCTCCAAACTATGCCTGTGAAAATGATAAAATATGCGCACGTCATTTTGTTCGTGAGATGGATTGATTCCCCACAGAAACCACAGAATCAGAGAGGTGCTCCCAGCAGAGCGCCCCCTGCTGTTCTGTTATGCAGACACAGTATCTGCAGGGTCTGCTGCCCCCTCACACATGGGCTTATGTGTGTTTCGCTCACTCCCTGGCCCGTACATTTCTACATTTCTCTAGTTTCAGGGTACTTACACCATTGTAACAGCATGAAAATGAGGGAGAGTTGAACAAATACAGACAGAGCTACTGACATGGACCAAGGCACTCATTGCTAATAAATCCTAAAGGCTCAGTTAAAGCAGTATCTTAACACACACAATCAATGTAAGAGAAATTTGATGAGAAATACTGAATTTTTAAATTTCCTGCTGGAAATCCTGGCCCAGTATCTCAACGTGATGAAGAGGGCAGATGTGACATCACAGCGACACACTCCTGCTGAGTGTTCTTGCTTCAGTGCTCTTCAATCAAATACAGACATCCTAATTACCCACAGACTGAAATACGGTCATCCTAATTACCCACAGACTGAAATACAGACATCCTAATTACCCACAGACTGAAATACGGTCATCCTTATTACCCACAGACTGAAATACAGACATCCTAATTACCCACAGACTGAAATACGGTCATCCTTATTACCCACAGATTGAAATACAGACATCCTAATTACCCACAGACTGAAATACGGACATCCTTATTACCCACAGACTGAAATACAGACATCCTTATTACCCACAGAGTGAAATACGGTCATCCTAATTACCCACAGACTGGAAATCCATCCTAATTACCCTGAGTCATCCATCCTAATTACCCACAGACTGAAATACAGACATCCTAATTACCCACAGACTGAAATACAGACATCCTAATTACCCACAGACTGAAATACATCATCCTAATTACCCACAGACTGAAATCCGGACATCCTACACCCAAACAAATCCAGACATCCTAATTACCCACAGACTGAAATACGGACATCCTAATTACCCACAGACTGAAATACAGACATCCTAATTACCTACAGACTGAAATCCGGACATCCTTATTACCCAAATACTGAAATCCGGACATCCAAATTACCCACAGACTGAAATACGGACATCCTAATTACCCACAGACTGAAATACAGACATCCTAATTACCCACAGACTGAAATACGGACATCCTAATTACCCACAGACTGAAATACAGACATCCTAATTACCCACAGACTGAAATACAGACATCCTAATTACCCACAGACTGAAATACAGACATCCTAATTACCCACAGACTGAAATACAGACATCCTTATTACCCACAGACTGAAATACAGACATCCTTATTACCCACAGACTGAAATACAGACATCCTAATTACCCACAGACTGAAATACAGACATCCTTAACAGACTTACCATACCCACAGACTGAAATACAGACATCCTAATTACCCACAGACTGAAATACAGACATCCTAATTACCCACAGACTGAAATACGGACATCCTCATTACCCACAGACTGAAATACGGACATCCTAATTACCCACAGACTGAAATACGGACATCCTTATTACCCACAGACTGAAATACGAACATCCTAATTACCCACATACTGAACAAAAATAGGTCAGAAATAATGCATATGCATACATGTCAGGACAGCTCAGAAACAGCACTCATCTCCCAGGTAAGGCAATAGGCTGCTTACAGTAAAGAGCTGCAGTTTCCTGTCTCCCGAGAAAGTAATTTACCAAATTATGGTACATATGGAAAATTTTTTTTAATTCACCAAAGACAATGAAATTCAAAAACAACTAATGAATTATCCTATTAGATAGCATCAATCATAGTTATTAATTTCAATTTTTTATGGGAATCAGGGCATGATTAATTAACTATATTTTAACAATTGAAAAGCAGACTATAGAAATGATATTTTCTCGTTTAAACAATTACTGTATCAATATACCTAAATATGTAGTCTGTTGCAAATGTTTACACCTATTTGTGTTTAAACAGCCACCCAGTTGTATAATAATAAAAGCAAAATAAAAGGTAATTTTGAACAATTCAGTCAATATTAGGTCTTTGTGGCCATTTGTTTCCCTAAAACTTTGTGTTCACATTTTTATTGTTTTGTTACTCATTCATTCATTCATTTTCTATACCCGCTTATTCCTCACTAGGGTCGCGGGGCGAGCTGGAGCCTATCCCAGCTGACTACAGGCAAAGGCAGGGACCCACCCTGGACAGCTTGCCAATCCATCGCAGGGCACACACACCATTCACAGACCATTCACTCTCACACTCATACCTATGGGCAATTGAGTGTTTCCAATTAACCTAACATGCATGTCTTTGAACTGTGGGAGGAAACCGGAGTACCCGGAGAAAACCCACGCAACCACGGGGAGAACATGCAAACTCCACACAGAACGGCCACAGGCTGGATTCAAACCCACAACCTTCTTGCTGTGAGGCAGCAATGATAACCACTGCGCCACCGCCCTTGTTACTCTTTTGCCCGAAAAGTGTTTGCACCTACGAAACTTCATCCCCGAGCAGCCAAGCTTGGCAGTTCAACTCCAACAGTCACCCATACCTCTCTGTTTAGAAAAATACTCCAATTGGCCACAAGGTGGTGCTAAAGCAAGCCAAAACGCATTTTGGTCTGTAATTCTCAAAGTGGCCTTGTATTGGATTGAAACTTTATTTTAAAAAAATTGTCGAACTTGGTATCATCCTTAAGGGCATGCAATACTCTTTCAAACTATCAACATTTTTCACCCGGAGATGATAGAGGAATAGAGTAATCATGGATGCAAAACGGGCTTTTAGCAACCCCCAATATCGTCCTTGAACAGCACTGTGAATCGGGCCAAGAGCTGTGATGTCACTCGTGGGAATATTGTGACACATAGGCTATCGTATGTGTATTTCACATTGCAAGCAAGACATCGAAATCCAAAAAAAAGAGTTTATTCAACCCCTGCTAGAATCCATTATTTCAACCTGCTCATCAATCAAATGGATGGCCAATTACTTGGATTTAACGCTAATCCTCAATACACTTGTTCACTTGAAAAAATTTCTTCTTAATTTCTTACTTTTTTGCATATTTGTCATGGTTAAATGTTTCGGATCAAACAAATTTTAATATTATACAAAGATAACCCGAGTTAATACAAAATGCAGTTTTTAAATGATGATTTCATTTATTAAGGGGAAAAAGCTATCCAAACCTATGTAAAAAAGTAATTGCCCCCGAAATCCTAATAACTGCTTGTGCCAACCTCGGCGACAACAACTGCAATCAGTTTGCAATAACTGGCAATGAGTCTTTCACATTGCTGCGGAACAATTTTAGCCGACTCTTCTTTGCAGAATTGTTTTAATTCGGCCACATTGGAGGGATTTTGAGCATGAACGGCCTGTTTAAGGTCATGCCACTGCATCTCAATCGGATTTAAGTTCGGACTTTGACTACGCCACTTCATTTTTTAAATTTTTTTAAGACAGTCAGAGGTGGACTTGCTGGTGTGTTTCGGATCATTGTCCTGCTGCATAGCCCAAGTGGACTTTAGCTTGAGGTCACAAACTGATGGTCGGACATTATCCTTCAGGATTTTCTGGTAGAGAGCAGAATTCATGGTTCCATCAATAATGGCAAGTCGTCCAGGTCCTGAAGCAGCAAAGCAGCCCCAGACCATCACACTACCACCATTATGTTTGACTGTTGGTATGATGTTCTTTTTATGAAATGCTATGTTAGTTTTACGCCTGATGTAACGGGATGCACACCTTCCAAAAAATTTTTGTCTCGTCAGTCCACAGAATATTTTCCCAAAAGTCTTGGGAATCATCAATATGTATATTGGCAAATGTGAGACGAGCCTTTGTGTTCTTTTTGGTCAGCAGTGGTTTTTGCCTTGGAACTCTCCCATGGATGCCATTTTTTACCCAGTTTCTCTCTTATTGTTGAATCATGAACACTGACTGTAACTGAGGCAAGTGAGGCCTGCAGTTCTTCAGATGTTGTTCTGGGTTCTTTTGTGACCTCCTGGATGAGTCGTCGATGCGCTTTTAGAATAATTTTGGTAGGCCGGCCACTCCTGGGAAGGTTCACCACTGTTCCAAGTTTTCTCCATTTGTGGATAGTGGCTCTCACCGCAGTTCGCTGGAGTCCCAAAGCCTTAGAAATGGCTTTGTAACCCTTTCCAGACTGATAGATGTCAATTTCTTCGTTTCTCATCTGTTCTTGAATTTCTTTAGTTCGCAGCATGGCATGTTGCTTTTTGAGATCTTTTAGCCTACTTCTCTTTGTCAAACAGGTTCTATTTAAGTGATTTCTTGATTCAACAGGTCTGGCAGTAATCAGGCCTGGGTGTGGCTCGTGAAATTGGACTCAAAAAATGTGGTTAATCACAGTTAATTTATGATTTAAGAAGGGGGGGGGGCAATTACTTTTTCACATAGGGCCAGGTGGGTTTGGATAGCTTTTTCCCCTCAATAAATGAAATCATCATTTAAAAACTGCATTTTGTATTTACTTGGGTTATCTTTGTCTAAGATTAAAATTTGTTTGATGATCTGAAACATTTAAGTGTGAAAAATATGTTAGAAAAAAAAAAGTAAGAAATTAGGAAGGGGGCAAATATTTTTTCACAGCACTGTATATTATATATATATATATATATATATACACACACACACACACACACACACAC
This sequence comes from Gymnothorax javanicus, assembly GCA_029692085.1. Taxonomy (NCBI): domain Eukaryota; kingdom Metazoa; phylum Chordata; class Actinopteri; order Anguilliformes; family Muraenidae; genus Gymnothorax; species Gymnothorax javanicus. Next base: position 5,765,652 of record CM056204.1, read on the forward strand.
ACACACATCTGGAACTGCCTTAGTTATCGTTCTGAAACCTGAAAACTTATTTGCCAGATGGATGGTTTGTTTGTCTTGATTACATTTGTTAGGATACACTAACACTATGGGCAGCATAACACATGACCCTTCAGTGTAGAACAGCAAGGAACACCACTTCTGAAAACGTATTAAACTTCACGAGAAATCATGACTCCATCTCGATCATGAAACCGCTATTTGGACCCATAAATGGAATTCACATCCTGTCAACACCATCTTCAACCGGCAAAATTGAGCAATAACTTTTAAAAAATCCTAAAATCCCATAAAAGCAACCTACGACATTTAAAAAAATATTTTATAATGATTGTGCGAATATACAATGTATTAGTGAACTTTGTGACGCTGAAAATACTAAATTTCTTCCGAATAACTGCCGCTCGAGTGGTATGATGCTATAGCTGTGTACTGATTGGCCTCTGGGAATTTCCCTCTCTAGCATCAGGCCGATTGCGATATTTTCCCGATGGGAAGCGAGCGATCGCAAAGGCTCGCTGGTATTTTGCCAAAATTATAAAAGTTATAAAGCAAAACACACATAACAGGTATTTATTTCCGATACAGTAGGGCACAGAGTATCAAACTTGGCACTTGGCAGCAATTTTAAAATGCGCCTCGGCGGCGCTTTAAAGGTATTCAGAGACCGGCTAATGTTTTTGCTCATTAAAGAAAGCATCGCTCAGCGATTCTGGTGGCAGCTCGGTCCAGAGCCAGCCAGCTTTCCTTTCTGTTTCTTTGCTACCTTTGCTCATCGCGTTTGCGCATCCATTCACACACGTTTACTTTGTGCCGCGAACGGTAATCGCCCTGCTGCGAGCTGCTTCTTATTCATGAGGCACAACCTTTATTTAAATTTTAAATGGATGATTTTGACACTCCTGGACCCAATTTAATTTCCTGCTGACTGTTTTTTAAACTAAATAATGGAACTTTTTCACCCAGATTGACGGAGCCTCTAACCAGATATAACCGAACACTCCACAGCCCCCAGGCCACGGGGCTCTCTCTGTACCGTCATTAATTATGTTTACCGGCAGGTTCGCCCCTCAGACACAGAGAATGTGGCGGTGCCATCTGCAGAGGCTGCCATTGCAGCTACACTAAACCCCTCCGACAGAAAACCAGATTTATGCACATTCACAGTGCTGTGAAAAAGTATTTGCCGCCTTCCCGTTGTCTTCTATTTCTGCATATTTGTCACACTTAAATGTTTCAGAACATCCAACTAATTTTAGTCTTAGACAAAGATAACCAAAGAAAACACAAAATGCAGCTTTTAAATGATGATATCATTTATCGAAGGAAAAAGCTATCAAAACCTACCCCACCCTAAGCGAAAAAGCTATTCACCCCTTAGTAATGTAAACAAACAATTAAACACATTTCATCGATAATTGAGCTCAATTTCTCTAGACACACCCAGGCATGATTACTGCCAGTCCTGTTGAATCTTAATATTATTTAAACAGAACCTGTCTGGCAATTTGAAGTAGGCAAAAGCAGCACAGGATGCTGTGATCTAAAGAAATTCAAGAACAGAAGTGAAACAAGCCACAGTGACAGCCATTATCTAAAAATGGAGAAAATGTAGCATGGTGGGTTCCTTCCCAGGAGTGACTGATCTATCAAAATTCCTCCAAGAGCACATTGGTGACTCATTCTGGAGGTCACAAAAGAGCCCAGACTAACATCATAAGAACTGTTGGCCTCACTTGCCTCAGTTAAAGTCAGTGTTCACTATTTCACAATAACGAAGAGACAGAGATTTCTCCGGATTCCCTTAATCTTTTAATATTATGTACCTGAGGTGATGAAATCTTAAAATTCTCAGCAATTTTACATTCGGAAATATTATTCTAAGATAGTTGCATTATTTCCCCACGCAGACTTTCATGGAGTGTTGAAGCCCTCGCCGTCTTCACTTCTGAAAGACTTTTCATATCAAATCATGTAATTGACTTGTTGCCAATTAACCTGATAGGCTGTGAGTTGTTCCACCAGGTGTTTTTTTTAATTTAATTTTATTTTTTTAAGCGGCATACAACTTTTACAGTGTTTTCTTGTACCCATCCCAACTTTTTTGAAATTTGGTGCTAGCAGCAAATTTAAAATTAGCAGATATGTTTTTTTAAAAAAATAATAAAAATTTGCAGTTTCAGCATCTGACATGGTGTTTTTGTAGTATTTTCAATGATTTCAATGTACAGTTTTAATGATTTGCAAATCATAGCATTCTGTTTTTATTTGCATTTTACAGTGTCCCAGCTTTTTGGAAACGGGGTTGTACCTGCGCCCGTGTGATTATTCACTGAAAGCCCCGCAGTTGTGTGCATTTATCCTGGGACTGCACCCCCTCGCTGCAGGTGCGTAAACATGCGTGACTTCAAATGATGGTAATATTTCTACTGGCGTATAAAAGCTCAAGCTTTGAATAGCCATTGATAGACGCTGTACATTTCTTTGTTGCGGTCAGTAATGATTCTGAATGTGAGTTTCTTCCTCTCAGGTACTCAGCAGATCCAGGTGAGAGGGCAACAGGCCAGCAGGTGGACAGAGGAGGACAGGCATGAAAAGGTAATTCCTTTGTTCCAATGATATTTCCTAAACCCAGGAAAGGATAAAATCCGAGAAAGCACCTTGAGTGTTTATCGGTATAAATAAAAGTGTTCACAGTGCGAGCTTGAATTTAGCAAACAAGCGTAAACTATGAGGACGGCATGAACATCTCCTGAAAAAAGTTACTTAGTTTTCACCAAAGATAACAGAGCAATGGGCAAAAGATGGCTTACACAAACAAAAATAAATGCAAAAGGGTGTAGTACGGAATGGTGTTGAAAGTCCGCCATTTTAGTAAGCCACTCCAGTGGTCACATCGCTTATTCTATGAGCTTTAGCAATTCTCAGGTAATACCATGCATTCACTTTCTAAATTACATCTTGGAGAAGTACCTGAACAAACTTGGGAGCAGCCAAACGCCGATCTTGCTTACTAAAATATCTTGCTAACTAAGCCCGTGCTTGTAGCTACTGTGGAAGTGTGCGAGAGTCAGCCATCTCGCTTTATCATCTTTGGTTTTCACTCGACTCTAAACTGAGAGGCCGTATTTTTTAAGGGAGCCCCCACCTGTACTGCTTCAAAATAAATGTCTCAAATTCAACAATAAAATTCAAAATAAAAGATCTACCAATATTTACTTGGCCAAAATATAAACCTAATCTTTGTTCAATTCAAGGCCTCATACAATGTTTCATGAGGCTTCCAATGGCTTCTATAATATTATTTCAGTAGCATCAAGTTTATAATCATGTTTGAAGAGGAAATGCAGTGCAAACACCCATGCACAGTACAAGGCTTATCGAGCACTCCTGACTGTGCTGTGTGTGTAAAGAACTATGAGCCGTCATGATAATCACAAACTTGGAGGCAGCAGTGCAAAGCAAATGGGAATGGACTGGGATTAACTCTAGATGTGCTGCAATTCCATAACGTCTATCTCAGTCCATAAGACTTCCATTCCATAAGAGCTCATAAAGAAATTATACAGCCTCAAGAGCATCTGCCCTTATTCATCCCATTACCACTTCCTCGAAACCTCACACACACTGACACACCCCCTACAGCTCAGACCTGAGCTCGGACAGCTGTAGAGCCAAACTCCGCCCCATAATATGCACAGTCAGGCTGACAAAATGTGTCCATCAACCCACTAACTCCACCCTCAGCTTCCAACACAGTATAAGATGGGAGGAGCTTAACTTACAGAACGTGGACACGCCCCCTGCGGGTCAGCTATGTCAGGGGAGATGTGAAAATGGCAGGCCATAGGACTTGTGTTGTCCACAGCCAAATGCGTCAGTCTTCACTGGGATAAAAAAAAAAAAAACGTGCTCACAGCCAGCCAAGATCATGGAGCATCGCCCGAGAAGGAAGACTGACAGTGTTGGACTGAAATTGCGCATCATGCCATCTTGCTAATCTTAATGAACAGCCAGTAGCTAATATTGATGCATAGCACAAACACATACTGCATAAGTTGTGCGGAATGGTCCAGTATGGTGGCCCTTGTGTCAGACTGGCTCATTTAACGCTACCCCAGCCCCGTATAGCCTGACCCGAGTTTAGAGTGCTGGCTCTGGGCTCGGATCAGTGCAACAGTGGCCTATCAGAGAAGAGGGACATCCTGCCTGCACTGTAATCACACTGGGAAATCAACTGAATATCATAAAACACAATTAGCTCCTGGGCTCAATTTAACAGGTTATTAACAAGGACATAAATGATATAATGATGCATGACTCCATTAAATCATTTCAGAAGTGCACTGGCAGCCAAAAATTTTGTTTTTTACTGTAAAGGAAGAAATTATTCTGTTAACCTGACTGTTCACAAGCTTTTCTTTTCCTGCACGTAACACTGCGCCAAAATTAATGGGGCCACGATAAAAATCGATGCTGATTTTATTATTGAAGAAACGGTCTGTGAGAGGTCTTACAAATTAACCAGCCATTGATGAGTAATATTTCCATCTATTTAGCAGCCCTAAAACATACAGCTGCCAGTGTGCTGACAGAATTGTGCTGCTATTTCTGGATGCAAACGACACAAAAGAATTGGCACTCGCTACCTTTTGCGAAATACCCCCAGAGGGGATTTTGTGACGGTGAAATGAAAAGTAATTCAAATTCAAACTGTCTTTGGCTACAACATCTTTTCCGCTCATGCAATTTGGATTTGTAAGTTGTATCAACAAATGGCCCTCTAAAATGCTTTCTGCCATAGGTAAACCAGAAGACCAAATTTGAACAAGGATATCCTTAAATGTAAACCTTATGCTTTCTTCGATACAGTGTAGTATAAAGTATAATAGGTTACATTGAAACGGGTGTTCTATTAATACTCTGAGAAAGGAGAAAGCCTGGCTCACTTTTAATGAGTCAGTGTGAAGCAACCTTTTAATTATAAAGCTAATGTTCATTGACACAAACAAGTATAAACTGTATAGTAGGGGAGACTGGGGTTACTTCGGCCACGAGGTTAGGTTTGTCACCCCAGTTTTTTTCATTGCAAACGCACTGACGGGAAAAAGAAAATGTACAAATTATTTGACATCCCAGCGACATCATCTTTTGGAAAGAAGAAGGACTTGTAGTGTCATGTAAATGTTTTCTGTCTAAATAACTGATTTTTGACCCGAATTGTAAACTTTAAGTTTCTGAAAGAAATGCGTTTAGTTTCTTTGAAGACAAAGATTTCCACAGTGTTTTTACTGTTTCATAAACGTATGTAACTAGAGTTATTAACAACACATAAGATAAAGGCCTGCTGCGATCATGAGATGAAAGATGCGGCCTGATTTCCAAAATAGCCGCACGGGGCTACACTGGCCAAGCAGCATGGGGTTAGTTTGTCAGGGTGCTGAGGTTGCCCCGCTTGTAGGTCCTGTGTTAGGCCTATATTAAAATATTCCAAAGTCAAATATAGGAGCCGATTTATTGTTTTTCAGACGCCTATAGTGTCTTAGTAACTGTAATATTTGCATTTATTTTATGTTTATGATAGAGGACCCATTGGGGCCTTTGTTTGGAGGACACAAGTATGAATGTGTAAGGGTTTGCTCCTTGCGGCCCCTCCCCTTTCTCATTCTTTCACCTCCACCTTAATGGGCTAGAGGTGGGGCCCATTAAAGTGGAGGTGTTGGCAGAGTATTTAGGGTTGGCAGGTGCCAGCCTTGGGGCCTCTGCATTTCATTCCATTCCTTTGTCAGTGGGAATGTTTGCTGCTCCTCTTTGGTGCCTTGGTCCTTACTCATCATCCAAAGGTGGAGAGGAGTGGGTCCAATGCTTCTCATGCAAAGGGTGGGCACATGAGGACTGTGCAAATGTCAGTGCGCTCGCCTACGTATGTCATAACTGTAACTCTGATGGTGATTATGCATAAGTCATAGCTTGTGTTGGTTCATTGTAAAAATAAAACATTTCTCACCATTTCTGTTATGAGAATATTGGACTTATATTTTTGGATCGGTCTTTTTCAGCTTCAGCTGATTGCCAACTATGACGATTTTACCCCACCCATCTGACAAAGTAACCCCGGGTATGGGGTTACTTCGGCATGTTTCTGATATATCGAAAATTGAATATTGTGACGTAAATATATGTTATATTGAGATTGTATCAATACAAGTTTTGTAGGCGACATTCCGCACTAAACATATACCATAAAGGTATTTCTCTAAGTTTTAGCAACAAAGAGTAATGGAGCCAAATACAAAATCATGACGAGGTAACCCCGGTCTCCCATATGCCTAGGTGTCCTAAAAGTAAAGACAATGTTACTTCTGACTTAAAACACAAACTAACCACTAAACAAATTTTGAAAACTGATGTTAAGTGAATTTGTTAATCAATAAAATAGGAACCTAATTTTATGGCACTGCATCATCCACCCTGTCCAGTAAAACCCTATTTGGACGGGATTAGTTCAACGTGGGGACTTGGGGTAAAGTAACTTTACCACAGGATGTCTGATAATATGAATGGCCTATTCGCACGGGACAAGAAATCTCCGTAGTTCTGTCAGAAGTAGGAGTAAGGCTGCTTTTACACCAAAAGCGAAGCGAATTTTTCACACCATAGATTACATTCAAAGTCAATGCAAATGAATGTAATCTGTCGTGTGAGGAATTGGTTTCGCGTCCGGCGTAAAAGAGGCTTAACTCGGTATACGCTATGCCGTCACTCCCCTGTCGGCATGTGCAGAAGGATAATAATAATACTAATAATAATAATAATGATAATGGTTAGCCTAGAACGTTTTCCCAAAAGCAAGATCGTGTATAACGGTTATGTATTAACATTTAGGACTACCTAAAACCAGAAGTCTCGCTCCTCTGAAGAGTGCCTTCGACCTTTTTTTAATTTGTCTTCCACGTCTTCTATCGAAAAAGAATGCGTCGGACTATTGGTAACCGCTAAACCGAGTGCTTCTTCAAGCGCATCCATCTTCGAAAAAGGGAGGAAAAATACTTTTAAAACAGGATATGACGGAATATTTACATACGTAGTTTCTACATTTACAGAAGGTCGCATTCGCACGGGATTAAGATTGCCTAGGGTACTGTCTGTAGAGCGTTTTACAGAAGGTAAAACTAACTTGGCGCGTTCGGACGGGTATAAAATTCCTGGTAGTAATTACATTACCCCATGTCACCACGTCAAACTAATCCCGTCCAAATAGGGCTTAAGATACACAGCTACTTGTCAAGGTTGTCAAGGCCCATATAACATCCAGTCTCCCCACTACACTTGACCCATTCCAGTTTGCATCCCGTCCCAAACGTTCCACTGATGATGCCATAGCAACAGCACTCCACCTATGCCTGGCTTATCTGGAGAATAAAAACAGTTATGTGCGGATGCTGTTCATTGACTTCAGCTTCGCCTTCAACACAGTCATCCCCCAACACCTGGTGAATAAACTCAGCGCAATAGGCATCAGCACCTCATTATGCAACGGTTCCTTTCCGACAGACCGCAGACAGTAAGAGTTGGCAAAAACTCCTCAAAGACCACCATCATGAACACCGGGGTCCCCCAGGGATGTGTGTTGAGCCCTCTGCTGTTCACACTGATGACGCATGACTGTTGTGCCAGACACAATTCGAACCACATCATCAAGTTTGCAGACGACACAACAGTGGAGGGCCTCATCAGCGACGATGACGACTCAGCCTACAGAGAGGAGGTACATCTACTTATTAACTAGTGTGACATCAATAATCTTCAACTCAACGTCAACAAAACCAAAGAAATAACTGTGGACTTCAGGAAGAAACACATGCCACACACCCCGCTCACCATCAGTGGCAGTGCTGTGGAGTCTGTGAAAAGCACCAAGTTCCTGGGGGTGCATATCACAGATGACCTGACATGGTCCACCAACACCACCTCCCTAGTCAAGAAGGCACAGCAACGCCTTCACTTCCTTCGCCGGATGAGGAGAGCTGACGTCCCCCCTTCTGCCCTCACCACCTTTTACAGGGGTGGTATTGAGGGCATCCTTACCAGCAGCCTCTCAGTCCGATACGACAGCTGCTCTGTTGCTGAGCAGAAGGCCCTACAGAGGGTGGCGAGGACAGCAGAGATCACCAGATCAGCCCTGCCATCCATCCAGCACCTCTACCCGTCCCGCTGCCTCAAGAGAGCCACCAATATCACCAAAGACCCCACCCACCCAGCACACAAACTGTTCACCCTCCTACCATCTGGCAAGCGCTACCGCAGCATGCGGTACCAGACTACCAGACTCAGCAAAAGCTTTTTTCCACAGGCCATCAGACTACTCAACTCACTCAAGTAAATTCCATGATCATGACAACCCCAGCACCCACAAAGACCAACTGAATGTTAAAATAATTTAAACTCAATGTCTGTGCTATGCTCTTTATTTGCACAATATCATACGTTTACATACAAATGCATCTCCGTGCTGCTATCCTACACTTGCACTTTGCTATATTGCACTTTTTTATTACTGCACCTTAGAAACGTACCTCAGAACTGAATCAATTCAGGCACACTGTGAATATTCTCTTCTGTATAATGCGTCTGTCTGTATATGTTGTGTTTATTTGTTTATATCTGTGTGCACTTTTATGTTACATGTTGAGCGTTAAAATATTATTTGCACATTTGGAGTATGGGGAAATGCAATTTCGATCCTCTGTGTAATTACTTGCACTAATTACATGGTCTGATTGACAATAAAGTTCACTTTGACTTTGACTACTGTCTATTTGTCAAAGTAAACTTTGAGCTTCTTGATTTTTAGCTTGCTCATTTCGTGGATAGAAAACTCTGATGGATTTTGATCGCTGGACCTGTGCCTAGGTGAGCACATCGATATTAGCAGGCTTTGACTGATCTCTACAGAGCTATCCAAGCAAACCTATAGGACTGTTTGGCTCTGGCATTACCTTATATTGCATTAATTTTGCAAGGCTTTGATCCAAAGAGATGTAACCAACAGCGAGAGCAAAGAATATGGTTACTAAAACAAACACAACAGACCAGACAAGGTACAATTCATATCGAGCATCAATCAACTCCGTCATGAGCAACTAACGTGTAGAGTAAACAAATGGTATACATCAACTACATTTAACTATCACAAAAGAACAAGTGAGTTTACAAGCTGAAAATTTCTATAAAAAACAAATATTATTAAGCATGAACTGTTATGATACAGGGATAGACCAGCCGTTTTTCATTTGGGGGGGGTGAGTCATCATTAAACTATCTGAAGTACCCCAAATATTTCTACTGCCGTATAAATTTATGCTACAGTATTTTCATTATGAAGTTGTGATGTTTGCCAACAAAAACCAGATGCAGATTAAATATCGAATTGCTGTTGTATATCACACTTAATAGTGTCCGCCAATATGGGAATCTGATGCGAGTGCGAACTCTATCGAACATCAGTGCTGATGAAACGGGAAATTATTTAACACATGCGCAGTACAAATTCATCCCACAACAACATTCCATTTACATTTCTTCCTAACTGCGCATGTGTTCAATAATTTTCCCGTTTAATAAAAATTGTAGGTTAATCTCCTAACTGTACAACATTACCCAGCACGCCTCACACTGCACACATGCGTTATTACCCAGCGCACCTCACACTGCAGACACATTACCCAGGACTGACCGCGGCATCAGGATAGAGTGGGACCCTCTGCTCTGGTGTGGAGCGGTTGGTAATTGGTGTGATGGATGAGCTGAATTTCTGTATGGTGCACTGTGTCTCAGGTCTAACCAGCCGCACACACACACCACACACACACACACACACAGTCCTCACACACACAAAGCACAGACACATTTTCTCTCTCTCTCTCTCTCTCTCTCTCTCTCTCTCGGTGATGGAGTGGTTGCTTGAGAGAATCTGTTTGACTGCGGTTGACGGACATTCTTCCCTCTTCACAAACACACAGTGAGGGAAAGCTGAAATGGGCTCATTTATTAAGTGAAATATGGCAGTGAAAAAGCCCATTAAGTAAAGAGATAACAGAAAAACCTGTGTAAAGGTCAAAAGCTGATTGAATTCGGTGTAGCTTGTATTTTCATATAGCTACCATTTGAATGAGTGTTGTGTTGAAAAGGGAGCAGATAAAGAGGCATGTGGATGGTGCGGATTAACACCCATGCAGTGTGATCTCAGCCATGAAGAATCTGCAGTGCCCTGTCCCTGTGTGTCATGTTTCGCTCTGAGATGACCAGGGCTCGTGCTTTAATGATGATCTTACAGTCAGAAAGACCCCTGCTGCTCCGTATGAGAAACGCATCTGTGTGTGCGTCATTTTTCTGTTCCAGAAGTGTCGACCTATATTAGGAAACGCTCATTTCTCGCAGTGTCACTGATTAATGTGACATACCTGTTTGCACCACTAGGGGGCAGTGCTGTGTTTTGTGTGCTACCGTGGTGCCTGAGCCAATAGAGCCGTGCTGTATCATATTTGTGCCAAAAGTAACTGGTTTTCGTCTTACCTGGTCATGTGTTACACTCTTGTCCGATCCTGCCAATATCATGCAGGTGGCGGATTATGCGCTCTATTTAACTTCTCTTTTAGTTGCTCTCTGAGGGAGACGGGTCGCACTAAATGGGTTTACTGCATGTCGTCAAATCCAAGACAGAGTCACTCCAGCAGGTGGAGTTTTAAATACCAGACATGCGAGCCAATCAAATAAAAAAGAAAAGAAAAAGAGTGCAGTAGCTGCATTCTCACTGGCTGCACCATGTTGGCACTGCCATCAGCAGGCGATACCTGACATGGTTTTACTCCCGCCGGATATAAACAGCAATCCGGCGGGAGCTAGGACCATGGCCTAAATGAAGGGAAGGACCCAAACGCCAAGGCTGGTAAAAACAGGAGGTTTTAATAAAAACAAGAGGCTCCTCAGAGCCTGTACTCGGGTCGGGTCTAGGCCTGGGCCAATCATGGCCGCACAGCGCATGAGCAGGACAATCGAAACCCGAAAAAAAAAAAAAAAAAGAAGAACGGAGCCGAAACTTAAACTCGTGGCCTGCCGGCCCGAGTAATAAAATAAAAACAAAACAGAGCCAAAAACACAGGAGCATAACGGATCTCACAACAGAATAAAAATGTAGCAGCAAAGGGACTGGCAGCTGCCGGCCCTTTATACTCTGCAATCACCTCCACCTTATCGGGCTGCACCTGTTGACCGTTAAGGTGGAGGTTAAACAATGAGACAGGGGAGGGGCTGTAAGGCCAAACCCTTACAATACCAACCTTGTTTTGCGTAATTATTCAACCAATTGACACTGGCGCTCAATGGCACGGGGAGGCAGCCATTTGTGAATAAAAATGCTGTTAAAAGGAAGCCGTAAGCGATGATGCACTCTATTTTTTGCCATTCTGAAAACTGGGGATATATTTTTCAAATTACATAAAACATTTTGCATGTATTTGGCTATATTTTTTGGCAATTTAGAAGGAAGAGCTCCTCTGAGACCACATATTATCTGGTCATTTAGTAGCTGTTCATCATTACTGCGGATTCTCTGAATTATATAGATTTATATCTATCTATAAAGCAAGAAGCGTCTGTCTGTGTGTCTGTCTGTGGCTCGCATATCTCTCTGTTTGTCATGTTGGCCTAAGCTTTCGGATATGGCTTGCGCATGGCACGATGGTGTGCATCCTTCATTTTAAAGCTTTTTTGATTAATTTTCAAGAAGTTACAATCCCATACGCCTGTGTAACCTATCTAGCCTGTCGCACTCTCAGCTATAGCCACGCCTCAGGGAAAAAAGTTAAAAGAATCCCATATGCTACTGCTATACCGCTCTTGCTACCCGGAAAGTTTGCATAGGCTTATGGCATTCTCATCTGTAAGTAGGCTAAAGTTTCACCACGCTGTTCTCATCTGCTCATCGTGCTTGCTGACATGGCTAGAACATGGTCTGATTGACTGAAACATTGCCTAAAGTTCCCATACCAAATCATGTTTTCAATATTTTATTTTCATGTCCAGATCTTCTTTACAATTCAAAGTACTGCGTATGTGCAGTCTTGATTGATACTCCCGCAGTTTTTTATAGCATGCGCTTGTGCAAGCGCTCGGTTTCAAATGAAATTTCCAGGTATCTATCCTACAATAAATACCTCGTGCTCGAAAAAAACGGTAGGTTTATCTCCATTCTACCATGACTCTTGTCAACACCCCTACGAAAATATTTTTTTTCAGCAAAGTTGGGATCAATTTCCTCTAAAGTTCCGAAGTCGAAGTTTGAAGTGGGAATGTCAGACGCCATAGCGGGCGCCTTTTTTGGACACGGAAATTAATAGCCTACGTTTTCCATTGAAGCGGCTCGATAATCATGCTCTTCGCGCAGCGCGAGGTCTTGACCCAGTGCGAGGTAGTTTACCGGTGAACAGATACGTGGTGTTAACCAATCAAAATGCAGAATTCGCTGGAATGAATGGTAGAATGTGAGGTGCACTGGGTAATGTAGTGCAATGAGACACACTGGGTAATGTGTCTGTAGTGTGAGGGGAGATGAGCAATGTGTGTGCCGTGTGAGGTGTGCTGGGTAATGTCGTGCAGTGTGAGGTGTGTTGGGTAATGTTGTACAATGTGAGACACACTGGGTAATATGTCTGTAGTGTGTGGGGAGCTGAGCAATGTGTGTGCCGTGTGAGGTGTGCTGGGTAATGTTGTGCCGTGTGAGGTGTGCTGGGTAATGTTGTGCAGTGTGAGGTGTGCTGGGTAATGTTTTTTTTTTAAGATTATTTTTTTGGGAATTTTTCCTTTATTTGATAGTTATACAGTGTAGAGAGACAGGAAAGTTGGGGAGAAGAATGGGGGAAGACATGCAGCAAATGACCTGCGCTGGAATCGAACCCAGGTCGCTGCGGGAAGGACACAGCCTTTATGGTACGCGCGTTTAGACCGATGAGCCACCGGGGCACCCCTGGGTAATGTTGCACAGTGTTGCGCAGAGTGAGGTGTGCAGTGTGAAGCGTGCTGGATAATGTTGTGCAGTGTGAGGTGTGCTGGGTAATGTTATACAGTGTGAGGTGTGCTGGGTAATGTGTGTGCAGTGTGAGGCATGCTGGGTAATGTTGTGCAATGTGAGGTGTGCTGGGTAATGTGTGTGCAGTGTGAGGCATGCTGGGTAATGTGTGAGGTGTGCTAGGTAATGTTGTACAATGTGAGACATGCTGGGTAATGTGTCTGCAGTGTGAGGGGAGCTGGGCAATGTTGCACAGTGTGAGGCGTGCAGTGTGAGGTGTGCTGGGTAATGCGTGTGCAGTGTGAGGCATGCTGGGTAATGTTGTGCAGTCTGAGGTGTGCTGGGTAATGTGCAGAGTAAGGTGTACAGTGTGAGGTGTGCTGGGTAATGTGTGTGCAGTGTGAGGCATACTGGGTAATGTGTGTGTAGTCTGAGGTGCACTAGGTAATTCTGAACAGTGTGAGGCATGCTGGGTAATGTGTGTGTAGTGTGAGGCACACTGGGTAATGTTATGCAGTGTGCGGTGTGCAGGGTAATGCGTGTGTAGTGTGAGGTGCGCTGGGTAATATGTGTGCAGTGTGAGGCGTGCTGGGTAATATGTGTGCAGTGTGAGGCGTGTTGGGTAATGTGTGTGAAGTGTGAGGTGCGCTGGGTAATGTACAATGTGAGGCGTGCTGGGTAATGTGTGTGTGAGGCGTGCTGGGTAATGTGTGTGTGAAGCGCGCTGGGTAACGGTAGCTCTCAGTACAGTCACCAGCAGCACGCGCCCCTCTCAGACTGCAGGCTGAGTGTAGTCTTGTTAGAATCGGTCTGCAGCCCCAGTAAATGACAGAATATTCAATCATACCAATGCCTAATTAATGCTGCCCTGAGCGTCTGCAGCACAGAGCAGTAATGAGAGACACAGTAAAGAACACACTCCCTGTGTGAGGGTAACCCTCTGGCAGAGTCTGCATGGAGTTGAGAGACAGCGAACTGTGACCAGTGATGACTGAGTGAGATCTCGTCTGGTTCAGAGCGTGTTCCCAGGGCTCATGCTTGATGCAGAGATCACTCTGAGTGCACACAGATTGCCCACTTCACAATAATGGTGACATAACTGTCCTTCTCTTGTGCCCGCGGCAATGCTGTGCCCAGTGTTACCCATGCCCAGTCGCTGAGTGGGCAAATGCGGGTCCAAGCCCAGATAAATAGAGAGGGTTGGTGTCAGGAAGGGCATCCAGCTGTTTAACCCTGTTTAGACCGGGGGAGCACTTTTTATGCCCGCGCCAATTTTCATGTCGTATAATTTCTGAACGGCTTGAGCTAGGACCACCAAACTGGGTGACTTTTCCTAAAACTTGTCTGGGAACAATCTTATACCAATAAGTCAAGTCCACCTTCTTCGTCGTTTCCATGGCAACGGTTTTCTAACAGGTATGTCTGACAAAAAATCGCCGATTTTGGTTTCATCAATGTAGTTTCCAGATTTTCTTTTTAAAATATACTTATTTCATTATATTCACAATATCTTCCATAATTTAAATTTGTAAAAGATTACCCTATTAAGACAGTTTTGGGCATTTCATTATATTCACAATATCTTCCATAATTCCCCGGCAAAATTTGTAAAAGATTACCCTGGATTAAGGACAAACCTCACCTTTGGGCAATAAAATCAAAACATGATGTCATAATGACGTCAAACCTCATGCAGGTCATAATAATACTAAAATGATTGTAGTGGATTTAGTTTTTACCTGCAGCATCATACAGTGGACAAATTTGGTGGTCAAACCTATGCCACTCAGGCAGAGTCACCTGCTGGGGGAGGACAAACCTCACCTGGAGCACTCATGCAGAGGACAAACCTCACCTGCAGCACTCATACAGAGGACAAACCTCACCTGCAGCGCTCATACAGAGGACAAACCTCACCTGCAGCACTCATGCAGAGGACAAACCTCACCTGCAGCACTCATACAGGAGGACAAACCTCACCTGCAGCACTCATACAGAGGACAAACCTCACCTGCAGCACTCATACGGAGGACAAACCTTACCTGCAGCACTCATACAGAGGACAAACCTCACCTGCAGCACTCATACGGAGGACAAACCTCACCTACAGCACTCATACAGAGGACAAACCTCACCTGCAGCACTCATGCAGAGGACAAACCTCACCTGCAGCACTCATACAGTGGACAAACCTCACCTGCAGCACTCATACAGAGGACAAACCTCACCTGCAGCACTCAGGCAGAGGACAAATCTCACCTGCAGCACTCATGCAGAGGACAAACCTCACCTGCAGCACTCAGGCAGAGGACAAACCTCATCTGCTGCACGCATACGGAGGACCGTGAGGGAACATGGGGTGAAGAGACAGGATAAAGTACAATAAAATGAAAAGACAAATGATGTGCTCTTTCTGCAGGAACCTTTGCGTGTGTGTCAGCTACACAGAGGGCACAATTACTGCTTTTTTTGGGGGCTGCTGGGCAGAGGGCAAAGACATGAGCCAGAGCCCCTTTCACAAAACCCGGGTCTTTGCATAAACTGAGCTGGATTTACAGAGGCAGATTTATCTCACTGTGTGGGACTGGAAGATTTAAAAGAGGCTCCTCTGCCCTTAAACATGGGATTCATTACACACAAGCAACAGAATCAGGCACACGGTTTTACCTGGAGAACAGTTTATTTTACCAGGAGAAATCCCCCACCAACACAGGTGAACTATCCTCACCGAGGAATTACCTCACTGACGACACATGTAGCGATGCAGTGATGTCCGTATCCATGATTCATAATTCATATAGACCTCCATGTCAGAGTTTCATTTCATCTGAGTCCTTCTGTAGCATTGGAAACTAAAACAAAATGCCTCTTACAGACAGATGAGGGCAGCAAACACTTAACGACTGTTTTACAACTTCCAGTGGCAGAGAAAAAGGTCTTGTGCCAAGGTGCTTTATCGGAGAGATTGCAACTGACAATCAAATTTTCCCCAAAAGTTTTATGTCAGTATCCTGGAAAGTGAGCAGGTATGTGCAGTGGTCAGTAGTGCTATCGACAAGTCAAGACAAAATTAATTTTAAAAAATAGCTGACATGAAAGTACTTGACATCTATGACTTACAGTTTTCATCTGTTTTATCATTAATTATAACTACTAAGCAAAATACAGTAATCTGCAACTAATTCTTGTTTTGACCGAACATTATTTTCCGTCCCAACATTAGCTGCATTGCGATATATTTCAAGTGGCGCACATTTTGCTGGCGTTAGTCACAGTGAAAGAAGTAGATTTTTGTTGGATTTGCACAGTACATACGACACTTTGATTTTCATTTAATTTATTGAAAGCAAGTTTGCTTCATGGAAATGCTTTCAATAAATTAAATGAAAATCAAAGTGTATAAAAGTTCACAATATGAAGTCATATACTGTTAAAAACTAAATCAAATTGATTGTTACTGTGACCACCCCTCACCTAAATATTTTGGCGCTCTTTCATGTAGTCTGATAGTTTTATGAGAGACTGGATTAGTGGGTTGCTCAGAGCATTGTGATGTTGAGGTCTAGGCTTTGCAGAGGCTGTAACACCAGTTACTTGTTTAAACAAAATATTTTTCAAAAATTATGTGTAAGATTAAATTTTTTGTGATCAATGTTCGAAAATCTCCAACATGCTCATTTCTACAAAAACACAACTGGAAAAAAAATTTTCAAGACCATATTTATATTTAAACAATCCCTAAATATCCAAGACTTTTGCACAGCAATGCAAAAGGGTACTGAGGCTGCTCTGCAGCAAGAAGGTCATGGGTTCGAATCTGGCCAGGGCATCTGTGTGGTTCCCTCTCACAGTACAAAGACCATGCATTTCAGGCTAACTGGAGACTTTAAATTGTACCGAAACCTGACTGTCATTGATAGGACGTAAATCAATTCCTATATGTGTTAAGTAGAATGCGACTGATGACATGATAGCCTATACTAACCTAACAAGAATGAACAATAAAAACATAGCTAAATTAATGAGTGTTTCCCTGGTGGTGATGCTGTCTGCTAGACAGATTAACCAACAGAGTAAACCAAAGTAAAGGGCCTGCCAGCGGTAGTGTGTCTGAGCCTGTAAATACTGATACATTACAGTTACCCATACTGCTTACTACAAACTGCATCTGAAAATAGCACACCATGCTGCATACTGCATCTAAAAATGGCACACCATGCTGCATACTGAATCGGAACATTGCACATCATACTTCTTACTGCAACTAAAAACAGCATACCATACTACATATGAAAATAGCACACCATCCCACAAACTAAATACTGCATCTGAAGACACTACACTTTACTGCATCTGATAATAACACACTATACTGGATACGGTATCTGAAAACAGCTCCCAATACTGCATACTGCATCTGAAAACACCACACCATACTGCATACTACAAACTGCATCTCAAAACAGCACCCCTTACTGCATACTGCATTGGAAAATTGCACACCTTACTGAATTCTAGATATTGCATCTGAAAACAGCATACTTCACTGCATACTGAATCTGAAAACAGTTCATTATGCTGCATACTGCATCTGAAATTGGAACACCATGCTACTCACTTGAGTGTAAAAACAGCATATCACGCTGAATGTGGAAATAGCAAGGCATTCTGCAAACTAAATACTCCCTCTGAAAACAGCACACCATTTTGCATACTGCATCTGAACGCAGCAGTCATTACGGCATACTGCATCTGAAAATAGCAAATCATATTGCATACTACACATTGCATCTAAAAACAGCACAACCAACTGCATATACTACTGAAAATTGGATACCTTATTGTGCATTGCTTGTGAAAATAGAACACATTATTGCAGACCACATTTGAAAACAGCACACCTGACTGCATACTGCTTCTGAAAATAGCATATCATACTGCTTACCACACACTGTATCTGAAAACAGTGCACCTTACAGCACACTGCACCTGAAAACAGCATGCCATACTACATACTACTTCTATAAACTACGCACCATTCTGCACACAGCATCTGAACACAGCAGAAAATACTGTGCACTGGAACTGTAAATGGCACACCATACTGCATACTACGCACTGCATCTTATTCAGAACTGCACCTGAAAACAGCATATCTTACTGCATACTGCATGTAAAATACCATACTGCAATACTGCGTACTACATGCTGCGTCTGAAATGGAGTACCGTACGACACACTGAACCTGGAAACAGCACAAACAGTCCAGTGGGTGTAGCCTGCATGTGCGCTCTGGGTGCAGTGCACTACTTTCAGTCTCTCCTCCGGTCCCTGCCTCTTACCCATAGTCAGCTGGGATAGTCTCCAGCTCCCCCACAATCCATTGAGGAAGAAGTGGTAGATAGAATGGATATTTATACATGTCCCCTATATATATATATATATATATATATATATATATATATATATAGAGAGAGAGAGAGAGAGAGAGAGAGAGATTTCTATATTCCATAAAAATGGCAGTGGTCTGTCTTTCTCTCACACACATAAACAAACTGACCATCTGCAAGCCTGCATCCAGGATAAATAATCTCTCTCTGAGAGAGAGAGAGAGAGAGAGAGACCTCTCAATACTCTTATCACTCAGAGTAACGGGACCGACAGCCAACACTATCAATCCCTGTGAGATAGTATGTTTACTGCATTTATCGCGCCACAGTTTCTGCAGGTGAGTTTGGAGGTGAGGCAGGTGTGTGATGCTCGGGAAGGCTGTTCGTGAATGAGGCCCTCGCTTTAACACTCCTCTGAAGCTGCCCCTGGTGTTTATTTCTTCAGATGACAGCACAGAACTCCAGGCAGCACAATCAGAGAGGAAGAAAGATGCACTCAGAGCACCGAGACCCAGACGTCTAACCCAGCAGAGCACCAAAACCAAAACTAACCCAGCAGAATACCAAGACTCAGACTAACCCAGCTGAGCACTGAGACCCGACGACTGACCCAGCAGAGTGCCAAGACAAATACTAACCCAGCAGAATACCAAGACTCAGTCTATCTCTGCAGAGCACCAAGACCCAAATTAACCCAGCAGAGCACCAAGAGCCAGACTAACCCAGCTGAGCACTGAGACCCCGACGACTGACCCAGCAGAGCACCAAGAGTCAAACTAACCCAGCTGAGCACTGAGACCCCGATGACTGACCCAGCAGAGCACCAAGAACCAGACTAACCCAACAGCGCACAGATACCAATAATACCCCGGCAGAGCACAAAGACCCAGAACAACCCAACAGAGCATAGATAATCCAGCAGAGTGTGGAGATTGAGACTAACCCAGCAGAGCAGTGAATCTGGCACACGCAGTGTTAACTCCATACCAGGGGCAGAGCTGAAGCCATCAGCTTTCCTGTTTTAAGGGCAATGATTGATCATCTTGTCATTTTCTAGAATCAACGAGAGCAGAGACATGAGTGGTATTACTGGGACAACCATCACCACGACAACACGCAACTAAAAACAGAATCACACAACGGGGACAGCACAGCCAATCCTGCATCATGCCACACACCACTAGTTTATGATTGGCCGGGGTATATAAGATCGTGTGTCTGGGCCAATCAGGCAAAATTAAGCCCTGTATCCATGGTAATTCACAACCTATGAGGGTCTGGGATGACCAGCCACTCAGGGCGAGGCTTTACACTGGCTGGTAGGGCTGCCACTGCTGCAGCTGTCTGTGAGATGCCAATCAACTCAAATTTACAGCCTGCCGTTTCCCCGGCGATTAACGATTGACTCTACATCCCGCCTGCTCAGAAACATTAATTAGGTGCTGACTGCTGCCAATCAAGGAGGCGTCCGTGTAAACATGCGCTAATTGAAATGAGAGGGAATTATGGGATGTAGAGAGTGCGGGGGACAGTGGGTCTGCAGTATTAGCAGGATATAAACAGACTGCAGTTTCCACAGGGCAGACGGACCCTGATGAAGAGGCACTGCTATCTGTGGCTGTAAAGAAGGAGCACATTTGCACTCAAATAGAGTTTCTTTGGAATCAAATAAATATCTGCATTTGATTTAGCTTGCCTGGTGCACTGGAATTAATGACATAATCCCAAAAGTGTAAACCCTGCCCACATGCTCCTCTTAGCAGCCTCATTAGCATCAGACAAGAGCAATGGAGTTCAGAAAAGACTCTGACCTAAAAACAAGTCATGTTTGAACCCAGGTCTGGATAAAATCACCCTTGGCCACCAGAGAACTGAGACTCCCCCCTTAATGAGCCACCCCTGCCTAAGAGCTGTCAATCACCCAAAAATCACACTGGATTGGAGGATTTTCAGCTTAATGATAAAGAGGGAGGGCCTTTCTTGCTGATGGTGCCAGAAATCTTATAACCCCAAATCAGAAAAAGTTGGGACAGAATGTGCCATGAAAATTAAAACTGAAAGCAGTGATTTGTAAACTATTTTTGACTCGCAAAACATTTAAAACAATACGGCAGCACATTATATGATATTTAAACACATGAATTTCACAGAATTTTGATTCAAGCAATATATTTAAAGAAGACTTGGGACAGTAAAATATTTAAAAATAGAAGAATTTATTAAAAATTGACGGACTGACAAGCTTCAGAACAACACGGGATTAAGTGTTTCAGGTTTAGCTTTGTCCCATTTTTCTGTAAATATAATCCCACAACCAGAAAGCAGCAGCAGCACTCAATCATCTGACTGTAACAGAGACATCAACATTTTCGCACAAATCAGTCTGTCATCCTGAGGGATCAACATTAGGGCCAGTCTGTTGTCCAGCGCCCACACCTTTGCACAGAATGTGGTTTTGCATTGCTCTGCTGAAATATTCTCGGGCGTCCCTAGAAAAGCTGTTGTATTGAAGGCTGTTTTTTATACACAATGAAGTTTTAACTGACATTTGTGGATGTAACTCTATATTTCACTGCTTCACAAAGTCTTGCCAAAGTAGCTCTGAGCCCATGTGGTCGCATCACTCATAGATAAATGACAGTTCTCGTTGAAGTGCCATCTGAGTGATCAGAGATCACAGGTATTCAGCTCAAGCTTGTGCCCCAGTCTTAAGTAAAAATTCAGATTCCTGAAATTTTCTGATTATACAGTGCACCGTAGAGAGTGAATTGTCTAAATCTCTTCCTGTCTTTCTTTGAAGAACAGTTTTAAATCCATTCAATAATTTTCTTGCATGATGGCAGGTAAATTGTTGATCCTCTGCCCACCTCTGCTCTTACTCAGGTGTTTACTCACAATGTCTTATAATAAAAATAACTGGATGATATGAATCATGTAAATATGTCAAATAAGCAAAAATAGAAGAAATCAGGAACGAGGCAGACAGTAATCTGTCTGTAACAGAGCAGCAGCAGCAGCACTCAATCAGTCTGACTGTAACAGAGACATCAACATTACACACATCAGTCTGTCTGTAACAGAGACATCAACATTACACACATCAGTCTGTTTGTCAGTAACAACATTACACATCAGTCTTTTGTACATTACAAATTACTGTACAAACATCATCATTACACACATCAGTCTGTCTGTAACAGAGACATCAACATTACACACATAGGTCTGTCAGTAACAGAGACACCATCATTACTCACATCAGTCTGTCTGTAACCGAGACATCAAATTACACACATCAGTCTGTCAGTAACAGAGACATCAAAATTACACACATCAGTCTGTCTGTAACAGAGACATCAACATTACACACATCTGCTCTGCCAGAGTTGTCATTTATTTTCATCCATTCAGAATTAAACCTCTGACTGCTGCATTACTCTAATTACTCTCATTCCTCTAACTATTCTGCATTATTCTCATTCTGCTCTGCATTACTCTAATGACTTTGTATTACTCTGATTATTCTGTATTGATTTAATTACTCTGCATAACTCTCATTACTCTAATTACTTTGTATTACTTTAATTACTCTGCATTATTATCATTCTTCTACATTACTCTTACTGCTCTCATTACTCTGATTACTCGGCATTCCTGTCAGCACTCTGTATTACTCTAATTACTCTGCATAATTCTCATTCCTTTGCATTACTCTTACTGCCCTCATTATTCTACGTACTCTGCATTACTCTAATTACTCTCATTACAGTCTCATCACAAACACACAAACACACACACACACACACACATTCATACAGACACACAAACACTAATTCCATTGAAACAGACACTACTACCACCAAAAAACCGAAGAAAGTGCACCTTTTTAGAAATTCTACTTAGAATAATTTACTGAAGATTTGAGGCTAACTTGGTTAACCTCGGAAAAATTTTACCGAGGTATCCCGAAGTCTGTCCAGTTTACTTACTGCTCTCATTACTCTGATTACTCGGCATTCCTGTCAGCACTCTGTATTACTCTAATTACTCTGCATAATTCTCATTCCTTTGCATTACTCTTACTGCCCTCATTATTCTACATACTCTGCATTACTCTAATTACTCTCATTACAGTCTCATCACAAACACACAAACACACACACACACACACACACACACATTCATACAGACACACAAACACTAATTCCATTGAAACAGGCACTACTACCACCAAAAAACCGAGAGAAAGTGCACCTTTTTCCGAGAAATTCCTACAAAAACTTAGAATACACCGAGGTTTACTGAAGATTTGAGGCTAACTTGGTTAACCTCGGAAAAATTTTACCGAGGTATCCCGAAGTCTGTCAGTTTACTTACTGCTCTCATTACTCTCTGCATTCCTGTCAGCACTCTGTATTACTCTAATTACTCTGCATAATTCTCATTCCTTTGCATTACTCTTACTGCCCTCATTATTCTATTACTCTCTAATTACTCTCATTACAGTCTCATCACAAACACACAAACACACACACACACACACACACACACACACACATTCATACAGACACACAAACACTAATTCCATTGAAACAGACACTACTACCACCAAAAAACCGAGAGAAAGTGCACCTTTTTCATTCCTACAAAAACTTAGCACAGGTTTACTAAGATTTGAGGCTAACTCTCGGAAAAATTATCCCGAAGAAGTCTGTCCAGTTTACTTAAGTTTGGACAACACCTCAGTAAACCTCGGTCAAATTTTGTCTGTGTTCAAGACCACATTGGTATTCCTCGGAAAATTTCACTGAGGTAGGCCAAAGTTTGTCTGCTAGGCCTGTGCTCACACCAGAATAAAGGGAGGTGTGAAGACAGTCAAACAAAATGCCTAATTAAAGACCTCCCTCCAGTACTGCAGTCCACCCTTATGAAAAATTACCACAAAATACTACAGTAAAAATACTGTAATATACAGTAATTAATTATTACAGTAATTAATATACAGTAATTAGAGTTTTTACCCCTGCCAAATTTTTTTTACCCTCAGCCAAATTTTGGCCAGAGGGTATTATCCACCTGGTGTCTGTCGGTCTGTCTGTCTGTCTGTCTGTCTGTCCATGACTTTGTCGGGTCAGTACTCAGCAAAATCATCACACTTCAAAATTTGGTATGGTAACTCACTATGACCCATAGATGTGTAGCGTCAGGTTTTGGCTGGATTTGACCTTTGACCTTACTGTAACCTTGATGCAGGAAATCTTGTCCAAACCAGCACTCAGTAACTTATCATAGCTTCAAAATTTGACTATTGACCCATAGATCTATGGCCATGGTTTTGGCTGGATTTGACAGACTGACCTTAAGTCTGCTGTGACATTCACCATGACTTGTCCGGGCCCAACTCAGTAACTATTGATGGCAACAATTTTGGTATGGTAACTCTCTGTGATCCATAGATGTGCACAGGCCGAGGGAATTGTAAACTATACTTTGTTGCAGATATACTCTAGTAATTAAATATCATTGCTATAGTTTACTATAGTAGAGTTTGACTTTTGTGATTCACTTTAGCATCACTATAGTAAACTACAGAGTTACTATAGTATATCTATAGTAATTCCGCAAAAATACCATAGTTACTACAGAACATAACACGTTGCTGAATTCCCCTCGGCCTGTGCATATCTATGGGTCTGAGTTATCATACCAAAATTGAATTGCTGCCATCAATTTACTGAGTACTGGGCGGACAAGATTTCCATGGTGAATGTCACAGCGCTAAGGTCAAAGGTCAAATCCAGCCAAAACCTGGCATTGCACATCTATGGGTCACAGTGAGTTACCATACCAAATTTGGTGAAGCTATGATCAAAGTTACTGAGTGCTGGTCTGGACAAGATTTCCTGCATCAAGGTCACAGCGCTAAGGTCAAAGGTCAAATCCAGCCAAAAACCTGACGTTGCACATCTATGGGTCATAGTGAGTTACCATACCAAATTTGGTGAAGCTGCGATGATTGTTGCTGAGTACTGACCTGGACAAAATCATGGACAGACAGACAGACAGACAGACACGCAGGTGACGACAATACCCTCTGGCCAAAATTGGCCGAGGGGTAAAAACATAGTATTTTTACTGTAGTATTTTGTGGTTTTTTTTTTCATAAGGGTGGACTGCAGTACTGGAGGGAGATCTTTAATGAGGCAAGTGTTTTGACTATCTTCACACCTCCCCTTTGTTCTGATGTGAGCACAGGCCTAGCAGACAAACTTCGGTCTCCCTCAGTGAAATTTTCTCGAGGAATACCAATGTGGTCTCTGAGCTTCAGTGGGCCAGACAATCCTCGGTGTGTCTCAGAAAATTTGACCGAGGTTTACTGAGGTGTTGTCCAAACTAAAGTAAACTGGCAGACTTCGGGATACCTCTGTAAAATTTTTCCGAGGTTTACCGAGTTGGCCTCAAATCTTCAGTAAACCTCGGTGTATTCTAAGTTTTTATAGGAATTTCTCAGAAAAACGTGCGCTTTCTCGGTTTTTTGGTGCTAGTAGTGAGAAGCTCAGAGCTTTGTCTAAGATTGAGATTAACATGCACACCTACAACCCCAATTCCGAAATGGTTGGGATGAAGTGTAAATTGTAAATAAAATCAAAATGCAATGACTTTCAGATCACATGAGCCAATATGTTATTTACAATAGAACATAGATAACATTTCAAATGTTGAAACTGAGACATTTTACATTTTTATCCACAAAATGAGCTTATTTCAAATTTTCTGGCTGCAACAGGTCTCAAAAAAGTTGGCACACAGGCAAAAAAAGGACTGAAAAAGCAATTAATATCCAAGAGAATCAGCTGAAAGAACATTTAGCAAGTAAGTAAGTTAACTGGCATCAGGTGTGTAACATGATTGGCTATAAAAGGGATGTCTTAGAGAGGCTGAGTCTCTCAGAAGTAAAGATGGCCAGAGGCTCTCCAACCTGTGAAGCCTTGCGTAAAAAAATTGTGGAATACTTTTAAAACAATATTCCTCAACGTCAAATTGAGACAAGGCCGAAGACCTTTACTGGATGCCCGTGATCATCGGGCCCTCAGACGCCACTGCATCACTCACTGGCATGATTCTGTCATTGACATTACCTACTAAATGGGCCCAGGAATACTTCAAGAAACCACTGTCTGTAAACACAGTCCGCCATGCCATCCACAGATGCCACCTAAAACTCTATCATGCAAAAAAAAGAAGCCATTGTTGAGCATGATCCAGAAGTGCCGCTGTGTTCTGTGGGCCAAGGCTCATTTAAAATGGACTGTAGCAAAGTGGCAAAGTGTCCTGTGGTCAGATGAGTCCAAATTTGACATTCTTGTTAGAAATCATGGGCATCGTGTCCTCCGGGCTAAAGAGGAGAAAGACCACCCCTCCTGTTATCAGCGTTCAGTTCAAAAGCCAGCATCTCTGACGGCATGGGGATGCATTAGTGCATATGGTGTGGGATACTTGCATGTTTTAAAAGCACCATGAATGCTGAAAGGTATATAAAGGTTTCACAGCAACATACGCTCCCCTCCAGACGACATCTATTCCAGGAAGGCCTTGTGTGTTTCAGCAGGACAATGCAAAACCACATACTGCAGCTATTACAACAGCATGGCCGTAGTAGAAGAGTCTGTGTGCTGAATTGGCCTGCCTGCAGTCCTGATCTTTCACCGATTGAGAAGATTTGGCGCATAATTAAAGGAACAGTCCGTCAAAGGAGACCCAAAACTCTCCAGCAGCTGGAAGTCTGTTTTAAACAAGACTGGGATCAAATTCCAATGGCTAAACTCAAGAAACTTGTCTCCTCAATGCCCAGACGCCTCCACTCTATGTTAAAAAGAAGAGGGGATGCTGCACCATGGTAAACTGGCCCCTGTCCCAACTTTTTTGAGACCTGTAGCAGCTATTAAATTAGAAATGAGCTCATTTAGTGGATAAAACTGTAAAAGTTTCAACATTTGCTATGTTATCTCTGTTGTACTGTGAATAAAATACTGGCTGGTGTGATTTGAAAGTCATTGCATTTTGATTTTATTCAGAATTTACACTTTGTCCCAACTATTTCGGAATTGGGGTTGTATAACTAATCTGTTATCTCAGCAGCGGTGGCTAAAACATCAACAACCTGAAACACCACCATTTAACACAATAGTCTGGAGTATGCTCAAAGCACATTTTAACATAGATGGTTGTAATATTAGAGGGTAGATCAAGAATACACAGTAATATCCAGTGTATAATTAAATCCTCATTTTGATCCAAGCAGGGGTACATTCCCAAAAAGCTTAGCTGCTAGTGATGGTTCAGAGACTGGATGGTGTTACTAGGGGTCAGCAACTGACATAGTTTGAACCAGAGCCATGTAGACAGAAGTATGTAAGTTGCTAACAGAGTTAGCAGCCGCACTAGGAGACATGTACCCCCGGTTTCTCCTACATCTGCAGCTGCTGTTTCATTATGTGCATTACTAGTAGTGTCCAGCAGGGGGAGATGGAGGCTGGCTCTGAGGGAACACAGAGGTACATCTGTGTGCTCTACAGTGGCACATAACAGGCTGAGGACAGCACATTCTCTACAGAAACAAAAACACCACAGCAGATGACAATTCAGATTTAAAGACCATTTTACAGTTGAAATGGCCTTAAAGCTGTGGTAATCAATATCATGCAGTATAGAAATAGAGTCCAGGTAATCGACCGGTCACAAAAAACACCCAATCCTTCCTTCCCCTAATTTATTATCTAACTGTGATTGGTTGCCTCTGTTACCAGGCAAGCAAACCTGAGGCTATGTCCTTTACGCAGCCTCTCAGATGAAGTCGTCCCATTGGTCGTTGGCTGGCTTGATTCACTGTTAACCCACAGGATGAAAGATCTGAGCCAAACCCAATTTACTGCCATATTTAATGAACAGATCTGCTAAATCCACACACAGGTGTGTCTGGCTGTGAGTGTGCATGTGTGTACGTGTGTGTGCTTGAGCGTTTGTGCATTTGTGTGTGTCTGTGTGCTTGTGAGCGCCTGTACACGTGTGTGTTTGTGAGTGTGTACGCATGTAAGGGTGTATGTTTGCGTGCAGGTGAGAGTGTGTGTCAGTGTGTGTATGTTCGTGCATGAGTGAGCACACTGGACAGAAGAGAAGGATACATCACCAGCACTGAAGAGTGGCCGCAGTCCTGCAGGGCTCCTGACCCGTGTGTTAGATCTTCAGTTCTCTTCACTACTAATGTGATGTCAGAGAGCACAGATGCACTGAAGGGCTACAGGATCATATTACAATTAAAGTCTATCTCTCTATTACCCTCTCACTATCTCACTCTCTCAATTACCCAACACGGCAGTGAAGTGTGCAGTCCACTTTCAACACAAGATTTAAACCAGTCGGAAGAAAACCCAACTGAACCCCTGCATACAGATTTTTGTATGAACATGTTTGGAGTCCAAAGGAAAACAACAAACAATACATAGAAGTCAGAATTAAGAAAATATCCATAACTAATAAAAACTCAGAAAGAGGCAGAGAAATTCCGAAAGCAACTGAAACTTAGTGACCCCCGCCACTCACACCATTTTACAGCCCTGCAACAGCAAGAGCTCAGCCCAGAGAACGGTGCCCTCATCCAGCTGGTTCTGAGGCTCAGTTCACCAACAGTAACACAAACTAACACCATCCAGCCTCAGGACAGCCACTAACCCCCACTAACACCATCCAGCCTCAGGACAGCCACTAACCCCCAATAACACCATCCAGCCTCCGGACAGCCATTAATCCCCACTAACACCATCCAGCATAAGAACAGCCACTAATCCGCACTAACACCATCCAGCATAAGAACAGCCACTAATCCGCACTAACACCATCCAGCCTCAGGACAGCCACTAACCACCACTAACACCATCCAGCTTTAGGAAAGCCACTAACCACCACTAACACCATCCAGCCTCAGGACAGCCACTACCCTCCATTAACACCATCCAACTTTAGGACAGCCACTAATCCCCACTAACACCATCCAGCCTCAGGACAGCCACTAACTCCCCCTAACATCCAGCTTTAGGACAGCCACTAACCACCACTAACACCATCCAGCCTCAGTACAGCCACTAACCCCCACTAACACCATCCTGCCTTTGGACAGCCACTAATCCCCACTAACACCATCCAGCTTTAGGATAGCCACTAACCCCCACAAACACCATCCAACCTCAGGGCAGCCACTAACCCCCACTAACACCATCCAGCCTCAGGACAGCCACTAACCACCACTAACACCATCCAGCATTTGGACAGCCACTAATCCCCACTAAGACCATCCAGCTTTGGGACAGCCACTAACGCCCACTGAGACCATCCAGCTTTAGGACAGCCATTAACCCCCACTAAGACCATCCAGCTTTAGGACAGCCACTAACCCCCATTAACATCATCCAGCCTCAAGACATCCACTAACCCCCACTAACACCATCCAGCCTCCGGACAGCCACCAACCACCACTAACACCATCCAGCCTTTGGACAGCCACTAACGCCCACTGAGACCATCTAGCTTTAGGACAGCCATTAACCCCCATTAACATCATCCAGCCTCAGGACAGCCATTAACCCCTACTAACACCATCCAGCCTCAGGACAGCCACTAACCCCCACTAACACCATCCAGCCTCCGGACAGCCACTAACCCCCACTAACACCATCCAGCCTCCGGACAGCCACTAACCACCACTAACACCATCCAGCCTCAGTACAGCCACTAACCCCCACTAACACCATCCTGCCTTTGGACAGCCACTAATCCCCACTAACACCATCCAGCTTTAGGATAGCCACTAACCCCCACAAACACCATCCAACCTCAGGGCAGCCACTAACCCCCAGTAACACCTTCCAGCATCAGGACAGCCATTAACCCCCACTAACACCATCCAGCTTTTGGACAGCCACTAACCCCCACTAACACCATCCAGCCTCAGGACAGCCACTAACCCCCACTAACACCATGCAGCCTCAGGACAGCCACTAACCCCCACTTACACCGTCCAGCATCAGAGCAGCCCCATTCCAAGAGAACCAATTAGAAACAACCAAATTATACTGCAACAAAACCAGGATTATATGACTCACTGGGACACACAAACAGAAAAAGCAAAACAAATAACGTTTTCAATGAATGTTATCAGCCCCAAAATGGAAATACACAGTGGCAGAATATCTGACCATGGAGAAAATTATAAATACTGACAATATACAGACTCAGCGATCACAGTCTCGCAATAATGACCAGCTGTCACCAGCAGACCTAGCTGCCCCAGGAAGAGAGGCTGTACTGCAGCTACTGTGACATCACACTGCTCCCAACTCCCCACAACCCCCCCCCATGCACAGATACACACACACAGTCTCATACACGCACATATACATACTGATACATACACTCATACAATTACATTTGCACACATCACACGCGAGCGCCCGGCCCCACATCACACACGAGCGCCCGGCCCCACATCACACACGAGCGCCCGGCCCCACATCACACACGAGCGCCCGGCCCCACATCACACCCGAGCGCCCGGCCCCACATCACACACGAGCGCCCGGCCCCACATCACACACGAGCGCCCGGCCTCACATCACACACGAGCGCCCGGCCCCACATCACACCACGAGCGCCCGGCCCCACATCACACCCCCGGCACCTGCCCCCACATCACACACGAGCGCCCGCCCCACATCACACAGGAGCGCCCGCCCCACATCACACACCACCCGCCCCACACACACGGCCCCGCCCCACATCACACACGAGCACCGGCCCCACATCACACACGAGCGCCCGGCCCCACATCACACAGGAGCGCCCGGCCCCACATCACACACGAGCGCCCGGCCCCACATCACACGCGAGCGCCCGGCCCCACATCACACACGAGCGCCCCCACATCACACCGGCGCCCCCACATCACACAGGAGCGCCCGGCCCCACATCACACCCGAGCACCCGGCCCCACATCACACACGAGCGCCCGGCCCCACATCACACACGAGCGCCCGGCCCCACATCACACACGAGCGCCCGGCCTCACATCACACACAAGCGCCCGGCCTCACATCACACACGAGCGCCCGGCCCCACATCACACAGGAGCACCTGGCCCCACATCACACACGAGCGCCCGGCCCCACATCACACACGAGTGCCCGCCCCACACCACACACGAGCGCCCGGCCCCACATCACACACGAGCGCCCGGCCCCACATCACACACGCCCCGGCCCACATCACACCCAGCCCGCCCCCGCCCCAGCACATCACACACGACACCCGCCCCACATCACACCGGCCCCACATCACACGCGAGCGCCCGGCCCCACATCACACACGAGCGCCCGGCCCCACATCACACAGGAGCGCCCGGCCTCACATTACACACGAGCGCCCGGCCCCACATCACACGAGCCTTGCCCTCCTCACATCACACACGGCCCCCCCCACATCACACACGAGCGCCTCGCCTCACATCACACAGGCTGATAATAGGCAGGGAAGAGTTTTCCTTAAACTGGGAAAAACAGGCAGTTCTTTCAGGTTTTTCTTCTTCATGGTAATGCAGCAATCAACCTCCCTAAATACCCAGCTCTCTTACAAACAGGAGCTCTAATAATAATAATAATAATAATAATAAGCAGCTGTGTTAGAGTAAAAGCAGTGCAGTCCTGCAGGGAGGTGAAGGTGACAGCTCGCAGTTGCCTTATCTCAGTTCACCTGTAAAGTTTTACAGTGAGAGCGGTGCTCCTGATCACTGCTCCACTGTTTTCACACAAACTCATTAAGAGAGGCAGGAAATGGCTATAATTTCACTGGGAGAAGCTTTATCTGTAGCGTGACACTGAACTCGGAGGCTGTACATCCCATCCCATGCTGTAAACAGCCTGTGAGTGCGGGCCAGTCATGGCCAATCAGTATTCATCTTGCATACGGCCATTAACCTGCAGCACAGATGCTGCATCCAGCTCTGAGCTCCTTCACATGTGCTGTGCATAAATATACATACAAACATATACACTCACATACCTGTACATAAATATATATACAAACTCATAAACTCAAATACCTGTATATGAATATATATGCAAACACATACACTCAAACACGCTAATATCTGCACACTCTCACATACAGTCACTTGTCCTCCCACTCAGTTAACACACACGCTCAGTAGCACACGCACACACATTCAGGCAACACACACACCCAGACATTAAGTGACACACAGCTCTGCCAGTATCTATGAGCCTCTGTGCTCAGGGCAGGGCGTAGGGAAGGGCATTGGGTGGTTTGTCGGGTAGGGTGCAGACCAGGGCATAAGGCAGAGCATAAAGCCTGGTATAAGGTAGGGTGTAGGGTGGGGTGCAGAGCAGGGCGTAGGGTAGGGAAAAGGGTAGTGTGCAAAGCGGAGTGTAGGATAGGGTATACGTGAGGGCGTAGTGCAGGGCGTAGGGTAATGTGCAGAGCAGGGTGTAGTGTAGGGCATAGGGTAGTGTACAGAGCAGGGCATAGTGTAGGTTGTAGGGTAGTGTGCAGAGCAGGGCGTAGGGTAGGGTGTAGGGTAGTGTGCAGAGCAGGATGTAGTGTTGGGCGTAGGGTAGTGTACAGAGCAGGGCGTAGGGTAGGGTGTAGGGTAGTGTGCAGAGCAGGGCGTAGGGTAGGGTGTAGGGTAGTGTGCAGAGCAGGGCGTAGGGTAGGGTGTAGGGTAGTGTGCAGAGCAGGGTGTGGAGTAGGGTGTAGGGTAGTGTGCAGAGCAGGGCGTAGGGTAGGGTGCAGGGTAGTGTGCAGAGCAGGGTGTAGAGTTGGGTGTAGGGTAGTGTGCAGAGCAGGGCTGTAGTGTTGGGTGTGGGTGTGCAGGGTAGTGTAGGGTGTAGGGCAGTGTGCAGAGCAGGGGGGTGCAGTGTAGGGTGTGAGGGTGTGTGCAGGCAGGGGCGTGTGGGGTGTAGGGTAGTGTGCAGGCAGGGCAGGGTGTGTAAGGTAGTGTGGGAGCAGGGTGTAGAGTTGGGTGTAGGGTAGTGTGCAGAGCAGGGCGTAGGGTAGGGTGTAGGGTAGTGTGCAGAGCAGGGTGTAGAGTTGGGTGTAGGGTAGTGTGCAGAGCAGGGTGTAGAGTTGGGTGTAGGGTAGTGTGCAGAGCAGGGCGTAGGAGTTGGGTGTAGGGTAGTGTGCAGAGCAGGGTGTAGAGTTGGGTGTAGGGTAGTGTGCAGAGCAGGGCGTAGAGTTGGGTGTAGGGTAGTGTGCAG
This sequence comes from Gymnothorax javanicus, assembly GCA_029692085.1. Taxonomy (NCBI): domain Eukaryota; kingdom Metazoa; phylum Chordata; class Actinopteri; order Anguilliformes; family Muraenidae; genus Gymnothorax; species Gymnothorax javanicus. The sequence continues at coordinate 5,798,447 of CM056204.1, forward strand.
AGCAGGGCGTAGAGTTGGGTGTAGGGTAGTGTGCAGAGCAGGGCGTAGAGTTGGGTGTAGGGTAATGTGCAGAACAGGGTGTAGAGTTGGGTGTAGGGTAGTGTGCAGAGCAGGGCGTAGAGTTGGGTGTAGGGTAGTGTGCAGGGGTGTAGAAGGCAGTGAGTTGGGTGTGGGGTAGTGTGCAGAGGGGCGTGGAGTTGGGTGTAGGGTAGTGTGCAGAGCAGGGCGTAGAGTTGGGTGTAGGGTAGTGTGCAGAGCAGGCGTAGTGCGAGGTGTAGGGTAGTGTGCAGAGCAGGGTGTAGTGTTGGGTGTAGGGTAGTGTGCAGAGCAGGGCGTAGAGTTGGGTGTAGGGTAGTGTGCAGAGCAGGGCGTAGAGTTGGGTGTAGGGTAGTGTGCAGAGCAGGGCGTAGTGTAGGGTGTAGGGTAGTGTGCAGAGCAGTGTGTAGTATAGGGTGTAGGGTAGTGTGCAGAGCAGGGCGTAGTGTAGGGTGTAGGGTAATGTGCAGAGCAGGGTGTAGAGTTGGTTAAAGGGCAGAGCGTGGTGGGGTCCTACCTGCCTGCTGAGTCAGTGTCCCTTTGCTGTAGCCTGAGCTGTACATCTCTCAGCGTCTCTTTGCGACGCTGCGACAGCTCGCCCAATCCTCTCCAGTCAGCCGCGATCCTTCACTCCGCCGTGATAGTTCAGAGAGCCGCAGGCGAGATTCCGACGACACGGACGGCGTATGAAAGCGTACGAGCGGGACGGCCAGCACAGAGGAAATGAACCCTGAGACGCGTCTGTCAGAGCCTGTCATTCCTCCACCGTCAGAGACGAGAGGAGAGGACAGAGCAGCAGAGAGTCGAGAGATGGGAATGAAAGAAATCCTTTCAGCTCGCTCCGGAGAGAGGGAGCGAGAGGGAGAGAGAGAGAGAGAGAGAGAGGAGAAGAGAGCCACCCTCATCCACACACGACTGCTGCCACAGCAATAACCTGTGCTCTGTGCAGCACCACCAACATACAGAGAGAGAAAGAGGGAGAGAGAGAGAGAGCGATGGGGGAAAGAGAGTGAGGACAGGAGAGAGCGAGGGAGGGAGGAGGAGGGACGTGATACGGTGTGTTGATCAGAGAGACGGGAGGGCTGTGTTACACAGGTACCATAATGTAGTTTCTGTTTTTTCATGGTCCCGACTCCTATTGTTCTTCAGCTGCTGTTAACGCACAGTGTTTCTTTATTGCGTTGCCTGGCACAGCTATAAGCACAGCTGACCGTTTCTGGGTGTAAACTTTGCTGAACCAGCTTCCAGCTAATTAACTCTGAGCCTTGCTAACAGGTTACAGCAACTGGAAGCAAACACTGAACCGCAATCTTAACCCATCTATTTAGAGCATCAGGAAACCTGAGTTTAGACATCCAATAAATGAAGGCAACTGGCCAATCAGGTGGCAGATTAGATCAGGTTGCTATCCTATCAAAATACACTTCCTATCTGTTCATTTCAGTTGGCACTTGGTGTAAGGTGCTAAACACTGTATGTTAGAATTTAAGAAATTATTTTTTTCTGGAAAGGGAGGTCATTTTAATAACACAACACTATTTCCTAAATTGTCCTTCCCACGTTGGCATAAATATTGATTTTTTTCATCAAAATCCAAATCACTCATCAGAACAGAGCCATGCCGCTGAATTGCTTTATTGATTTGAAAGAACACCCACCTGTGAGCAGATGTGAACACAGTATATTAAAACAAGAAAAATGAACATGATAGAAATTAAGAAATAAAGACAAAATTACTACATTTAAATGATAATATAAAAAAAAGGGCTGCTCTCACACAAAAGCTTTGCTAACACAGAATGGGATCTAACCAGAGATAATAGTATCAGAAAAAACTCTAACAGTTTCTGTCTTCATGGTTTGTGTCCTGTTATGCAGGAATACCAGTGAACAGTTAAATTCTGACTCGCGACAGCACCTCTCCAGGAATCAGCCAGTCAATCAATCTCCTGATTTGATTAGGGAGCAACTAAAGAGTAAAATGTGCCAAGACTCGTGTAATCACAGGAGGAGAGGGGGTATAATGAAGGGCTAAAGGGAACACGATCTGCAGTCACACTCTCAGTGTTTAGGGTTTCACTCTGCGAGTACCGATAAAGCAGCGAGTCAGTAACCAGGTGATTTGGAGAGCCAAATCCCTTATATTCTGGTACTGAAATAATGTGAAAACGACCAATGCCAGAATAAGGGATGCTGAGAATCCTATAACCCTTATGAGCAGAACACGCGTCCGTCTGAGAGAATTCAGGAGCAGAACACAAATGGACTCTATACTCAATAAAAAATGTAGAAACCACTGAGTCTTTCTATATTATGTTCTCTTGTTCTCAGCTTCCCCAGATGATCAAATGTTTTGATGCATTTTGAGTCTTGGATTAACACCAGTGACATGAACACACAGGGGATTCCAGCATATTCTCATCCTAACTCGTCATATGGTGACGCTACCTGACCACGCCTCTATGTACGACGCAAAAGGAAGCTTTTGGCGTACTGATTTGATGTTAAGGGTTAGGGTTCAGGGTTAAGGGTTAGGGGTTAGGGGGCAGGGTTCGTTTTAAACTGGCGTCAAATAAGAACGCCAAAAGCATCCTTTTGCGTCGTATATTGATGCTTGGTCAGGTAGCATCAATATATGACACATCTCGATGAGACTGGCTTCAGGATTTACATTCAGTTTTTTACATTTCACATATTCGGGTCAAAACTGAGTGTTCCTTAGCTTTGTCTTGTTAAAAAAAAGAAATACATCAAATTCCGTATCCATATTCCATAAAAAATGATGCATAAATCAGGCATCAGTGCCTGTTAAGTTTCACATTCACCTTTTATCACATGTTTATGATGAAATGTGCAGAGACATTCACTTATGAGTCCACAGTGTTCATGGACTGTGGCCATTTGGAGTTTAATTGGCTCACTTTCTGCAGGTTTGCCACTTAAGCGCAGCATTAACACAAAAAAGGTTTCAAATAACACTGAACACTATATAGCTCCCCCTGAGAGACCAGGTCACCCCCAAAACCCTGATCGCTTCACTCCCTCAACAAACTGCATTTCATTCCTCTAATGAACCCATCAAATATTCAATATTTCAGATCTATACTTGGACAGCATGAGAGAGGTGTGTCAGGATCGATAGCCGTATTTCTGACATGCTGTGATATACGCACACTCTCATTACGCAGAGGATTGGGCCATTATAATCAGGGCATTCGCCGGGAACACTGCACTGAATCAACATGGACATCGACTCTCAAAATGCATCAACGTCGTTCCAAAACGCATCTCTGAGTCATTCAGGAAAACGGTCGTCTCAGAAAACGGAATACATTCCAGCACTTATCTGAGCTGGATCGATACGTGTAAGCAATGGACAAATTAATCGCTTGTGACAAGAGAAGGAAAAGCACAGTGTGTCCGAGCAGAGACGCAGAGAGAGAGGGAGCGCGAGAGCGAAGGAGTAAGGAGAGAGGGAAAGAGAGAGAGAGGAAGAGAGAAAGAGGGAAAGAGAGAAGGAGAGAGAGAGTGAGAAATGGGAATATGTATTTATGTCATAGGGGAGAGGAGACAAGTAACACAAAGTGTCCTGACAAAGAGGATTCTGAGACAGGAGTTTGTCCTTCCCTCCAAACACACCTCAACCCACTGACATCTGTCCTCAGGTCAACAGAAACTCATCTCATTTTTTATGATTCTGAAAACCCAACATTCTGAACATTACGATATAAAATACTCATAAAAAAACAATCACTACAGCCCCACTCACACATGCAGCCCCACTCACATCGACAGCTGGACTCACAAATATAGCCTCATTCACAACTATAACTCCACTCAAAACCAGAGCCCCAATCGCAACTACAACCCTACTCACAACTACTGCCCTACTCACAACTACAGCCCTACTCACAACTACTGCCCCACTCACAACTACTGCCCCACTCACAACTACTGCCCCAATCACAACTACAACCCTACTCACAACTACTGCCCCACTCACAACACAGCCTAACTGCCCTACTCACCTACTACAACCCTAGCTCACAACTACTGCACTACTCACAACTACTGCCCTACTCACAACTACTGCCCTACTCACAACTACAGCCCTACTCACAACTACAGCCCCACTCACAACTACTGCCCTACTCACAACTACAGCCCCACTCACAACTACTGCCCTACTCACAACTACTGCCCTACTCACAACTACTGCCCTACTCACAACTACTGCCCTACTCACAACTACAGCCCCACTCACAACTACTGCCCTACTCACAACTACAACCCCACCTCACAACTACTGCCCCCACTACACTAAACTACTGCCCCACTCACAACTACTGCCCTACTCACAACTACAGCCCCACTCACAACTACTGCCCCACTCACAACTACTGCCCCACTCACAACTACAGCCCCACTCACACATGCAGCCCCACTCACAAATATAGCTGGACTCACTAGCCTCACAACTATAACTCCACTCAAAACCAGAGCCCCAATCGCAACTACAACCCTCTCACAACTACTGCCCTACTCACAACTACTGCCTAACTCACAACTACTGCCCCACTCACAACTACAGCCCCACTCACAACTACTGCCCCACTCACAACTACTGCCCTACTCACAGCTACAGCTCTACTCACAACTACAGCCCTACTCACAACTACAGCCCCACTCTCAACTACAGCCCCACTCACAACTACTGCCCTACTCACAACTACAGCCCCACTCACAGCTACTACCCTACTCACAGCTACAGTCCTACTCACAACTACTGCCCTACTCACAACTACAGCCCCACTCACAACTACTGCCCTACTCACAACTACAGCCCCACTCACAACTACTGCCCCACTCACAACTACTGCCCCACTCACAACTACTGCCCCACTCACAACTACTGCCCCACTCACAACTACTGCCCTACTCACAACTACTGCCCCACTCACAACTACTGCCCTACTCACAACTACTGTCCCACTCACAACTACGGCCCCACTCATAACTACTGCCCCACTCACAACTACAGTCCTACTCACAACTACTGCCCCACTCACAACTACTGCCCTACTCACAACTACAGCCCCACTCATAACTACTGCCCCACTCACAACTACAGTCCCACTCACAACTACAGCCCCACTCACAACTACTGCCCTACTCACAACTACTGCCCCACTCACAACTACTGCCCCACTCACAACTACAGCCCCACTCACAACTACTGCCCCACTCACAACTACTGCCCTACTCACAACTACTGCCCCACTCACAACTACAGCCCTACTCACAACTACTGCCCCACTCACAACTACTGCCCCACTCACAACTACTGCCCCACTCACAACTACTGCCCCACTCACAACTACTGCCCTACTCACAACTACAGCCCTACTCACAACTACTGCCCCACTCACAACTACTGCCCCACTCACAACTACTGCCCTACTCACAACTACAGCCCCACTCACAACTACTGCCCCACTCACAACTACAGCCCCACTCACAACTACTGCCCTACTCACAACTCACAACTACTGCCCTACTCACAACTACAGCCCCACTCACAACTACTGCCCCACTCACAACTACAGCCCCTACTCACAACTACTGCCCCACTCACAACTACAGCCCTACTCACAACTACTGCCCCACTCACAACTACTGCCCTACTCACAACTACAGCCCCACACAACTACAGTCCCCACTCACAACTACTGCCCCACTCACAACTACTGCCCCACTCACAACTACAGCCCTACTCACAACTACTGCCCCACTCACAACTACTGCCCTACTCACAACTACTGCCCTATTCACAACTACTGCCCCACTCACAACTACTGCCTAACTCACAACTACTGCCCTACTCACAACTACAGCCCCACTCACAACTACTGCCCCACTCACAACTACTGCCCTAACTCACAACTACAGCCCACAACTACAGCCCTACTCACAACTACTGCCCCACTCACAACTACTGCCCTACTCACAACTACATCCCTATTCACAACTACTGCCCCACTCACAACTACTGCCCCACTCACAACTACTGCCCCACTCACAACTACTGCCCCACTCACAACTACTGCCCAACTCACAACTACAGCCCCACTCACAACCACTGCCTAACTCACAACTACTGCCCCACTCACAACAACAGCCCTACTGCCCCACTCAACTACTGCCCTACTCACTGCCCCACTCACAACTACTGCCCCACTCACAACTACTGCCCCACTCACAACTACTGCCCCTACTCACAACTACAGCCCCACTCACAACTACTGCCCCACTCACAACTACAGCCCCACTCACAACTACTGCCCCACTCACAACTACAGCCCTACTCACAACTACAGCTCTACTCACAACTACTGCCCCACTCACAACTACAGCCCCACTCATAACTACTGCCCCACTCACAACTACTGCCCCACTCACAACTACTGCCCTACTCACAACTACAGCCCCACTCATAACTACTGCCCTACTCACAACTACTGCCCTACTCACAACTACTGCCCCACTCACAACTACTGCCCCACTCACAACTACTGCCCTACTCACAACTACAGCGCCAGGTGTGCCCAGCAGCACCATGATAATTGATTGTACCTCAGACCTCCTGCAGAATCACTCACCTGCAGCTACATGCTCCAACACTGATTAAACTTCCAAAAACTCTGCAATTTAAAGTTTGTTTCCTTTCCTGGCCTGTCAATGAATAATCATTACACCTGTTTCAGCTCTGATCCTGAGGTCCATCGATATATTGACGCACACAAGGTGACGCTGGCATCTCACGCCTCCTGAAGAATCTGAATAAAGGCCTGCCTGCCTTTTCCAATAGCATGGACGCATGACAAAGGGCGGAGTGCCAGTTCAGAGTTTATTTTATTGAAGGCCGATAAGCAGAAAGGAAAACGCTGCACTCCTGCCTTTAAAGGCAAGTGATAGACCCGGCGGAAACAAATGAGCAGGCTCTTTTAAAACGAATTCTGATGCCGACACATTCAGACATGCTCAGTGAAGATGAAGAGATGCTCTTTCGAGACTGCGCTCAATACTGCCCGCTTTTTCAAAACTTTGCTTCCGTTGAAAGCACGTTGCTCTTCACTATATAGCACATTTGCAGTTAGAAATTTTACAGAAGAAGTGAACGAAAAATCATATTAATCAAAGCTACAAATAAGGTGAATAATCACTTAGAAAAAGAACTAATTGCATGGGAAAAAATGTGTCACATATTCAGGGATGGTGAAGTTATACGCAAAGCCAAATAAGACAATTACATACTCCAAGCTCCTGAATGATACATGCGAGTTTCATTGCGAGGATCTTTAGACACTCGTGATGAACTCTTGCTCTCTCCCTCTCACTTTCTCTCTGTCTCTTTTCATCGCTAATGACCATGTACAGATAAGTTCTTCAGAGCTGAAGTAAACGTAATTAAATAGCAATAGAGAGGTGGTTTATAAATGAAGGTAAATTAAGAACAGCACAATATCTTAAATTAACTATTTAAACACATATCTGCGCAAATTATTCTGCTGTAAATATCACATGATGCTCAGTCAGTAGAAGCTGGTTGAGCTGTAGTGCATCATGTTGTGTAAATATTTTTTTTACTTTTAAAAGTCAGAATGAAGACGCCCCATTTAAGAAACCTTTCACACACGCAAACAAACGCAAACACACACACGCACATGACCTCACACACGTACTCACACAAAGAGGTACACTCTCATACACGCAACCACATTCACAAGCACACACACGCACACGCTCTCTCTCACACCCACACACACACACATACACACAATCTCTTCCACTCTGAATCATTCAGGTTCCTCTGAAAGGTCTTTGGTCTGATAAGTCCATTGATCTCGCAGATCTACCGATGGATCCATTTCAGGGAAGCACGAGACTAAATCTCACAGAATGTTCCTCTCTCCACTTTCCAGAGTCTCTGTCTGGATCGCTGTCCAGACAGCCTGAGGAATGGCCACATTACTCACGCGAAGAGACTCAAATTCTGTTGGAGCAGGCGCACATCTCATTCACTCACTGCATGACCACAAAGAAACACAACTGTTCTTGCAAAATCGAGGCAACTCCAGAAACTCAAACAGAGAGCCTGAAGGTGGTCCTGCTTCTGTTACCTGGGCACAGGCTGGACATCAGACCTGCTCTCGTGCATCAGACCTGCTCTCGCACATCAGACCTGCTCTCGTACATCACACCTGCTCTCGTACATCACACCTGCTCTCGCACATCACACCTGCTCTCAGACATCAGACCTGCTCTCGTACATCACACCTGCTCTCGCACATCACACCTGCTCTCGTACATCAGAACTGCTCTCGTACATCACACCTGCTCTTGTACATCAGACCTGCTCTCGTAAATCAGACCTGCTCTTGTACATCACACCTGCTCTCGTACATCAGAACTGTTCTCGTACATCACACCTGCTCTCGTACATCAGACCTGCTCTCGCACATCACACCTGCTCTTGTACATCAGACCTGCCCTTGTACATCAGACCTGCTCTTGTACATCAGACCTGCTCTCGTACATCAAACCTGCTCTCGTACATCAGACATTCTCTCGTACATCAGACCTTCTCTCGTACATCACACCTGCTCTCGTGAGACACATACACAGGCTCAACATCAGACCTGCTCTTGTACATCACACCTGTTCTCGTACATCAGATCTGCTCTCGTGAGACACACACAGGCTGGACATCAGACCTGCTCTTGTACATCAGACCTTCTCTCGTACATCAGACCTGCTTTTGTACATCAAACCTGCTCTCGTGAGACACACACAGGCTGGACATCAGACCTACTTTCATACATCAAACCTGCTGTCATACATCAGACCTTCTCTCGTACATCAGACCTGCTCTCGTGCATCAGACCTGCTCTCGCACATCACACCTGCTGTCATACATCAGACCTGCTCTCACATCAGTACAAAACAGTGGACATCAGACCTGCTCTCATGCATCAGACCTGCTTTCGCACATCACACCTGCTGTCATACATCAGACCTTCTCTCGTACATCAGACCTGCTTTCGCACATCACTCCTGCTGTCATACATCAGACCTTCTCTCGTACATCAGACCTGCTCTCGTACATCAGACCTTCTCTCGTACATCAGACCTGCTCTTGTACATCAGACCTTCTCTCGTACATCAGACCTGCTCTCGTACATCAGACCTGCTCTAGTGAGACACACACAGGCTGGACATCAGACCTGCTCTCGTACATCAGACCTTCTCTCATACATCAGACCTGCTCTCGTACATCAGACCTTCTCTCGTACATCAGACTTGCTCTTGTACATCAGACCTGCTCTCGTACATCACACCTGCTCTCATACATCAGACCTGCTCTAGTGAGACACACACAGGCTGGACATCAGACCTGCTCTCGTACATCAGACCTGCTCTCGTGAGACACACAGGCTGGACATCAGACCTGCTCTCGCACATCACTTGCCTGCATCCTGCTCTCGTACATCAAACTGCTCTCTAAGACATCACACCTGCTCTGGACATCAGACCTGCTCTTCATCAGACCTGCTCTCGTGAGACACACACAGGCTGGACATCAGACCTGCTCTCTTACATCAGACCTGCTCTTGTACATCACACTTGCTCTCGTACATCAGACCTACTCTCCTACATCAGACCTGCTCTCGTTAGACACACACAGGCTGGACATCAGACCTGCTCTCGTGAGACACAAAGCTGTAAAATTGGATCCACCCGGCTGCCAACAAACCCAACCTGCACACAGACAGGACACATCGTCTGCAGTGTTTCCTCTTCTTTATTCTTTGAGTCAGCCAGCAAGATAGAAGGTTATGCAACAGAGTGAGATATGGGAGCTTCAGATGCACAGAGCTTTAATCAGACTTTCGGATGTTTGACACTCATTTGCGAGGATATTGGCTGTGAGGTTCATTTTCCGGGGCTGTCTATTTCAGTGTCTACTCTTTACTCCTGAGCACCAATATACGCTCTTATATCCATACTCTTTTACGTTAATACTCTCTTACATCCATACACACTTACATCCACGCTCTCTTACATCCATACTCTCTAACATCCAAACTCTGTTACATGCACACTCTTACATCCATACTTTCTTACATCTGCACACTTTTACATCCATACACTCTTACATCCACGCTCCCTAGCATGCGCACTCTTACATCCATTCTCTCTGACATGCTTACTCTCTTACATCCATAAACTCTTCCATCCACAATCTCTTACATCCATTCTCTCTAACATCCAAACTCTCTTACATCCATACTCTCTGACATCCACATTCTCACACATCCACACTCTCTAATATCCACACTCTCTTACATCCATACTTTTTTACATTCTTACTCTCTTACATCCATACACTCTTCCATCGACACTCCCTCACATACATACTCTCTTACATCCACGATCTCTTACATCCATTCCTCTAACATCCAAACTCTCTTACATCCATACTCTCTGACATCCACACTCTCTAATATCCACACTCACTTACATCCATACTCTTTTACATTCTTAATCTCTCCCCACCCCAATTCCAGCCTCTTCACCCTGCTAAATTCGGGCAGACAGCTCTGCAGTCTGAACACAAAGACTGAGAGACTGAGAAGGAGTTTTTTTCCATCGGCAGTTAGAATGCTAAACTCTACTCCCCCTCTGTCTTTGTAGGCTAAAGACAAATTTTTTTTTTTTTTTAGTAATAGGTTGTTTTCTATTTATTACATTTATTACCTGTTTTTATTCTTTTATTTATGTGTAGCACAGAGCTAAAAGCCCTCCCCCTTTAATTTCACTGCATGTAAATGTGCATGTGACAAACAAAGCACTTGACTTGACTTAACTTGACTCTTACATCCATACACTCTTCCATCGACACTCCCTTACATCCATACACTCTGACATCCACGATCTCTTACATCCATTCTCTCTAATATCCAAACCCTCTTACATCCATACTCTCTGACATCCACATTCTTACACATCCACACTCTCTAATATCCACACTCACTTACATCCATACTCTTTTACATTCTTACTCTCTTACATCCATACTCTCTTACATCCACACTCTCTTACATCCAAACTGTCTTACATCCACGGTCTCTTACATTCAGCCTCTCTCACATCCATACACTCTTCCATCTATGCTCTCTTACATCCATACTCTCTGACATCCACACTCTCCTACATCCAGGATCTCTTACATCCATAATCTCCTACATCCACATTCTCTTAGATCCATACTCTCTCACATGCCCGCTCTCTTACATCCATACACTCTTCCATCCACACTCGCTTACATCCATGCTCATACATGCCGGCTCTCTTACATCCACACTCGCTTGCATCCACATTGTCTTACATCCACATTCCCTTAGATCCATACTCTCTTACAATCCACGGTCTCTTACACCCATACATGCTTACATCCACAATCCCTTACATCCATACTCACTTACATCTACGTTCTCTTACATGCATACTCTCATACATCCACACTCTTTTACATCAATACTCTCTAACATCCACACTCCCTAATATCCATACTCTCTTACATCCACACTCCCTGACATCAATACTCTTACATCCTCTCTGTTACATCCATGCTCTCTTACATCCACACTCTCCTTCATCCACACTCCCTTACAGCCATACTCTCTGACATCCACGCACTCATACATCTATACATTCAAACACCTTTACATCCATACATCAGCACACTCTTAAATCCACTCAAACTTCCCTTACATACATTCATACGCCCTTACATCCATACAGTCATACAGTCTTACATCCATATGTTCATCGGTCTGACACTTATACCAAACAGTCTTACATCCATACATTCATTTACTCTTACATGCATACATTAATACAGTCCTACATTCGTACATCCATACACTCTTACGTTCATATATTCATACATAGTTACATACACATTTACATCCATACATTCATACACTCTTTCATCTATACTTTCATACATGCTTATATCCATACATCTACAGAACCATGCATCTTTAAATCTACACTTCCTTACGCTCACACATCCATGCCTCAACACAATTCTTACATCCATACATCCACACATCCATATAACCATACAATCTTACATCCATACATCCCTGAATGATCTATACATACATAAAAAGAGACACATTAGGGTAGTTAGAATCCTCATCTTTATGCCAACCAAATGTACTCAACCTGTGCCTATTTACTTGCTTAATGAGAAATCAAACAACTGATTTGCTCATTTACACAGACTAAGCGGTAGGCTGGCCAACTAATATTTAACCCCTTAAACTTTAACTTTTCACTTAAGTTTTCCCTTAGTCGGTTCAATGCCAGAAACTAGAGGCACTCCAAGAGTGCAAACCTCCACCGAGGCTGCACAGTCAAAATCCTGCTGAGTGAACATGGATCATGAGAAATTTAAGAATGGATTCCGTCCCTGATGCGAGACCAATCAACCCACTAAATTTGAGTGATATTACTAGGAGCGAAGCTCAATTATCGCGTCATAGCATTTCACGATGGCTGCCATGGCGGCCACATTCTTTAACCAATCACGGTCAAAATTAATCGGGTCCATCCCTGATGTAATAGCAACCCACCCACAAAATTTCAGAGATATCCATTCACTACTCTTTGAGTTATCCTGTACACAAATAGACAGACAGACAGACAGACAGACAGACAGACAGACAAACCAACACCGGCAAAACCGTAGCACCAGTATGAAAGGTAAGATGATGTGCAACCTCACTGATAATTAGCTGACTTCTCAAAATTTTTTTTCCAAAGGCATGTAACTTAACCTCTGATCTTTGGTTGCTGTTTGTTTAGACCACCCAGGTATGAAGGTATGTTTCAAGAAAAAAAGGGCACATGCTTGACTGCATGCACCATGGCAGCAGTTAATTAATCTTATTACACTTCTAAAAAATTGGGATTCATTTTTGTTGCACCAAACATCCACACATCTACACATCCATACTTTCATAAATTTTGACATCCCTACATTCTTACATCTACATATCCATTCATCCTTCAATCCTCACATCCTTACATCCATACCTTCTTTTACCTACACATCTGTACATCCTTACATCTTTTCATTTGTATATCCACACATCCTCACATCTTTATATGCATACATCCAAGCATCCAAACATCCTTACATCCACACGTCTTTACGTCTGTACATCTGCACACCCATACATGCTTACATCCATAAATCCTTACATCTTTACACTTTTACATCCGCAGGGAGACACGGTGGCTCAGCGGTTCAGTGTGCTTGACTTGGGATTGAGAGGTCCAGAGTTTGAGCCAGTGCTGCGGCTTTTGCGGTGTGTTCTTGGGCAGAACTTTACTCCCACAGTTCCCCACTCCACCCAGGTGTATAATTGAGTACCGGCAAATTGTCAGGGAAACCTGACTAAATGCTAGGGGGAGGTAACCTGTGAATAGCACCCCATCCAGGAGGAGTAACAATACTCCAACTCGCTTCATGCTACAGAAACCGGGGTTAAGCACTGGCCTAATGAGCCACAATTGGCTTGGGACAGACATCAGCACCTCCTTATATCTTTAGATCAAAACCTCCACATATCCATGCATCCTTAAATCAACATAAACACATCCAAACACCCTAACATCCGCACATAGGTGTAGATTTAGGCATTAGATTTTGAACATGGCAAGAATATTCCAGCCAACTTTCGATCAATAGGAAAAACGGAAGAAATGCGACATTGTAAACGTACCGTGCCCCAGTCCAATGTGATGTCAGTGAATCCATGGTTGGCGGCTTGGTTTAATCTAAAGCGTTTATCTCGGCTGTAGTCACGTAACTAACATTGTTTCAAGAAAACAGTGCAGTGCACAGACTAGCCAAGATTGCGAATTGGCTCGCTAGCTAATGTAGCTATATCCATGCGATTTGTTATACTGTCCAGTCTTCCAGAGCTGGGCGGGTTTGTGTGTGTGCGGAGGTTATTTGGTGCAGCCACTGAAGGCTGTGGACAGTGAACAAATTTCAAACATTAGCTGAGAATGAAAAACTTGCCCAGTAGTGATGGAAACATTGAGGATGCAGTTGCTCCCGAGCCCGTTCGTGAGCAAATTGCATCCAAAGCTGTGGCGAAATGATCAGTGTCGTTATCTAAACCTAGAGAAAGAAAAACTATTACAATGGAGTAGGGATGATTGATTTCTCTAGTACTGTACTGCACATGGTTGAAATAAAAGTTCTCTTGTAATATAAACGACTGCAATGCTAAACAAATCTCAGTTGCGGGAAGTAACATTCTACACGTTAATCTATCAATGTTCAATAATCATGTAAATATGTCGACCTCTGTTAGACCTGCATTAGATAATTGAATTTTTTAATTGTAATTGGTGGTTGGGCTGCATACTTCCTCTTGATGTGATGGGAAATTTCTTGCATTTTTTTGTGAAGATTTTTGGGAAAATTTATGACCAATCAAATGTCCAAGGAGGCCATTTTGATTAACGATAACTGCCTTTCAGCAACTTAACATCATTGAAAATGCCATCAGAGAAAAAGCACACAAATGGGAGAAAAACAGAGAGAACAATGAGACGAGGGTAAAAGGCCAAAAGTTGAGGACCATTTTTGTCTCATTGTGCGACGTGCAGTACAATTACTTTTTTGGGCTACGTGCCACTGATTTATTGTTTCCAGCTCCACCATTTTGCTAACATAAGGCAGTCAGCGACTGGGTGTGAGTACCTAGCTCGCACCCAGTTTTTGTTCAAAGATAGAGTGGACAATGACAAGGAGATTTTAAATTACAAAAAAGCGTTTAAAAAATGTGAGTTTTGCTGTGCTATAAATTTGGGAGGGGAGGGGTCAAAAAACAGTTCTTCAAAAAAATTTATTAACTTTTGTTTAACTTATGTGGGAACTTGGCGGGATGTTGGGCTTCATAGAAACCAAGCGAGGCATTTCCAAGTCTGATTTGTACAGCCATTAATTGTTTGACTAGCATCAGACCATAAAGTCAGCTAGATCACTACTTAGCAAGCTATCTAGCTAGCTAATAAATTACCGTATAAAATTGTAGCAGTTGCTAATAATACAACATAAAAGCATGTAATTAAGTTACCCATAAATTGTTAAAAGTTTTATCAATTGTTCAGTATTGTTAAGCATCATTAGAAAGATTTGAAAATAAATAACAGGTGTTAAGTCGTATTCAGGAACCTAATCAAAAGTATTTGGATACAAAATCGAAAAACAAGTTAATGAATATGGCATCTATCTATAACAATTACAGAGGAATCTCTCTAAGCACCAAAGAAAACATACAAGAAACACAAAGTAATCTCTGTTGAAGGAGAAGGCAATATTTGCATTCAAATTATTGAATGCTCGGATTACATATATCCCTACCAACTCTCAGATTAAACCTACGCCCTTGCATCCACACATACATCTTTACATTGACATAATCACATTCATACACTCTTACATCCACACAGACATACATACTTAAATCCACACATCCATGAATCAATAAATCCTTACATCTATAAAAACACACCCATAGATCAACAAATCCTTACATCCGCACAGCCATACATCAATAAATTCTTACATCCACACATCCATACATCAATAAATTTTTACACCCGCACAGCCATACATCAATAAATCCTTACACCCACACATTCATACATCAATAAATCCTCACACCAACACATCCATACACCAATAAATCCTCACACCTGCACAGACATACATCAATAAATCCTCACACCCACACATCCATACATCAATAAATCCTTACACCCACACATCCTCACATTCATGTTTGTCTGTCCCTCTGCAATGTGCTGGGCTCTGCTCTGCGCTGTATAACCTGCTCTACATTGACCCACAGAAACACTTAGGCTTCTGCATGGTAACATAGCCAGTGTACTTTCATAATTGAGTATTGCACATGAATATGCAGACACACACACACACACACACACACACATCAGTAAGCTATTGGTATGTCCTAAGATATAATTACTTGCAGTGTTTAATGTACTAAGATATGGGGATTTTGCACTGAGAGAAAGAGAACACAAACTGCAGTACTGTGGCAGCAGACAGGTGGCATCAATGAGTCGCAGAGTCTTTGGCTGGAGCTAAATTGCAGAAAAGCCCTCAGCTCCCCTGCAGTGTGATCAATACTGAGAACCAGCATGGGACCACGCGTGAAATACGCTCACACTGGGACCGCGTGTGGTGCTGTTGCATGCTGGGACAGTGTGTGGTGCTGTTGCATGCTGGGACAGCGTGCGGTGTGCAGTGGGACAGCGGACGGAGGGAAAGATCTGTATTTGGGCCCTGGGGGGGGGGGGGTCCGGTATGGGCCAATTCCAACCGGCAGGGGGGGCATCGAGGAGAAGTTACGTCAGCTGAGCTAGAACCCCCCTCTGGGGCCTGGCATCGGCAGCTGGGTGCTCTCTCTACAGTCGACAGCAGGAGGCAGCAGTGAGCCAATTCAGATTTGGAGCACAGACATCCACCCTACAATTCCCTGGTCAGCACCATTCTTCAGCAGCGAGGTCCAGCTAATTAGAGTCGTTAGCTGGATGGGCTAATAGGTGTACGAGCCAGAGGGCAGAACTTCTCCTCTGTGGCCCCAGGGCTGAGGCCTTAAGCCCTGTGCTCACGGCCCAAAGCCCCACAGACAACATAGGACTGGTCTGGGGCACAAGGTCAGGAAAACATGTCTGATTGGTCAGCTGGAAACATATTCTCTCTCCACAGGCTCACCCAATCCAGTCGCTCCACCATCAACTGACGTAACCATGGAGACAGCGTGAGCTGAAACAAGTCTCTCGCTCTGCTTCTTTCCCTCCGTCCGGTACACCTCTATATCTTTCCCTCCCTCTATTCCTCTCTCCTGCCATTACTCTCTTCTCAGTTTCTCGCTCTGTTGTTTTTTCCATCTGAAGTTAATAATTGTTAAATTTCAGGAAGGTTTCACGACGATCTCACTGCAAAGGTAAAATTATTCACAGATCACACATAATGGCTCCTTTATTACAATTAAATATTTACAGAAGTGTGATGAACTTGTGAGGAACAGACTGGCTGATGATCGCCCCACGCAAGATAAATATCAGCCCCCCGGGTCTCCTTTTAGCGATAGGCTTACATTCTGCGACAGCAGCGATATCTGGGCTTGAAAGCGAGCCCAGTCGTGAGGCTGTTATCCTAACTCTGAGCTGATACAAAACTCAACGCCCCAGGAGAACATTAACATTCTGAGAGTACACGTGCAAATTCAGTGAACACAGGTAAGGGACCACAGAGAGAGAGAGAGAGAGAGAGAGAGAGAAACCAGACTATTTCAGTCCAGGAAACACCACCCTGAAGCAGTCTTTATACTATGACTATCTAGGATTTAGAATAAGAGCCTCAGGAAACTTTGATTCAGCAGTGAATGCACTAAAAAAAAGGGCAAAAAGCATTTTTTTTTTTTTTGCAGTTGAAAGGTGATTCCAAGGAATTACAATTTAAATTAAAATTTGGTATAGGAAATTTGACAGAGTCATCCTGAGAAAAAACTAACCCCAGCAAAAGCCAGCAGGGCAGAATTAGGCCTATTTCCACTAACTACACAAGTCCAAAAAAGATCTTAAAAATTCCAGCAACACCTCCACTCAAGTCCACAAAACTCGCCCTAATTTTAGGCTCTCAAAACCCCGAGCTCAGCCCTAACACCAGCCCCCACTTCCAGCTCCTCCTGAAACTAACCAACCAAACTAACACCTCTCACCGCTGATCCTGAAATTAACCAACCAAACCAGTCTGCTCTGTCAGCTGATCCTGAAATTAACCGACCAAACCAGCCCCTCTGTCAGCTGGTCCTGAAATTAACCAACCAAACCAGTCTGCTCTGGCAGCTGATCCTGAAATTAACGGACCAAACCAGCCCCTCTGTCAGCTGATCCTGAAATTAACCGACCAAACCAGTCTGCTCTGTCAGCTGATCCTGAAATTAACCGACCAAACCACCCCTCTGTCAGCTGGTCCTGAAATTAACCAACAAAACCAGTCTGCTCTGGCAGCTGATCCTGAAATTAACCGACCAAACCAGCCCCTCTGTCAGCTGATCCTGAAATTAACCGACCAAACCAGTCTGCTCTGTCAGCTGATCCTGAAATTAACCGACCAAACCAGCCCCTTTGTCAGCTGGTCCTGAAATTAACCAACCAAACCAGCCCCTCGGTCAGCTGGTCCTGAAATTAACCAACCAAACCAGCCCCTCAGTCAGCTGATCCTGAAATTAACCAACCAAACCAGCCCCTCAGTCAGCTGGTCCTGAAATTAACCAACCAAACCAGCCCCTCAGTCAGCTGGTCCTGAAATTAACCAACCAAACCAGCCCCTTTGTCAGCTGGTCCTGAAATTAACCCCCTCAACCAAACCAACCAAACCCCTCTGTCAGCTGATCCTGAAATTAACCAACCAAACCAGCCCCTTTGTCAGCTGGTCCTGAAATTAACCAACCAAACCAGCCCCTCAGTCAGCTGGTCCTGAAATTAACCAACCAAACCAGCCCCTTTGTCAGCTGGTCCTGAAATTAACCAACCAAACCAGCCCCTCAGTCAGCTGGTCCTGAAATTAACCAACCAAACCAGCCCCTCAGTCAGCTGGTCCTGAAATTAACCAACCAAACCAGCCCCTCTGTCAGCTGGTCCTGAAATTAACCAACCAAACCAGCCCCTCTGTCAGCTGGTCCTGAAATTAACCAACCAAACCAGCCCCTCAGTCAGCTGGTCCTGAAATTAACCAACCAAACCAGCCCCTCTGTCAGCTGGTCCTGAAATTAACCAACCAAACCAGCCCCCTCTGTCAGCTGGTCCTGAAATTAACCAACCAAACCAGCCCCCCCCCTCAGTCAGCTGGTCTGGTCAGCTGGTCCTGAAATTAAACCAACCAAACCAGCCCCTCTGTCAGCTGGTCCTGAAATTAACCAACCAAACCAGCCCCTCTGTCAGCTGGTCCTGAAATTAACCAACCAAACCAGCCCCTCAGTCAGCTGGTCCTGAAATTAACCAACCAAACCAGCCCCTCAGTCAGCTGGTCCTGAAATTAACCAACCAAACCAGCCCCTCAGTCAGCTGGTCCTTAAAATTAACTGGTCAACCAAACCAGCCCCTCTGTCAGCTGGTCCAACCAAACCAGCCCCTTTGTCAAAATTAACCAACCAAACCAGCCCCTCTGTCAGCTGGTCCTGAAATTAACCAACCAAAGCAGCCCCTCTGTCAGCTGTCCAAAAATGGTCCTGAAATTAACCAACCAAACCAGCCCCTCAGTCAGCTGATCCTGAAATTAACCAACCAAACCAGCCCCTCTGTCAGCTGGTCCTGAAATTAACCAACCAAACCAGCCCCTCAGTCAGCTGGTCCTGAAATTAACCAACCAAACCAGCCCCTCAGTCAGCTGGTCCTGAAATTAACCAACCAAACCAGCCCCTCAGTCAGCTGGTCCTGAAATTAACCAACCAAACCAGCCCCTCAATCAGCTGGTCCTGAAATTAACCAACCAAACCAGCCCCTCAGTCAGCTGGTCCTGGTCCTGAAATTAACCAACCAAACCAGCCCCTCAGTCAGTGGTCAGCTGGTCCTCAGTCAGCTGGTCCTGAATTAACCAACCAAACCAGCCCCTCTGTCAGCTGGTCCTGAAATTAACCAACCAAACCAGCCCCTTTGTCAGCTGGTCCTGAAATTAACCAACCAAACCAGCCCTCTCTGTCAGCTGGTCCTGAAATTAACCAACCAAACCAGCCCTCTCTGTCAGCTGGTCCTGAAATTAACCAACCAAACCAGCCCTCTCAGTCAGCTGATCCTGAAATTAACCAACCAAACCAGCCCCTCTGTCAGCTGGTCCTGAAATTAACCAACCAAACCAGCCTCTCTGTCAGCTGGTCCTGAAATTAACCAACCAAACCAGCCCCTCTGTCAGCTGGTCCTGAAATTAACCAACCAAACCAGCCCCTCAGTCAGCTGGTCCTGAAATTAACCAACCAAACCAGCCCCTCAGTCAGCTGGTCCTGAAATTAACCAACCAAACCAGCCCCTCAGTCAGCTGGTCCTGAAATTAACCAACCAAACCAGCCCCCTCAGTCAGCTGATCCTGAAATTAACCAACCAAACCAGCCCCCTCTGTCAGCTGGTCCTGAAATTAACCAACCAAACCAGCCCCTCTGTCAGCAGATCCTGAAATTAACCAACCAAACCAGCCCCTCAGTAAGCTGATCCTGAAATTAACCAACCAAACCAGCCCCTTTGTCAGCTGGTCCTGACATTAGCCAACTAAAGTTCAACTGGTCAACAAACAAACTAATCTCAGGCCAGTAATGCTTTCCAAGCTCAAATTAGAGTGAATCAAACCATGAAACACATCAAACTCTCTTATCTGGAACACTGGGACACTGAAACAAAATCACAGCACAAACTTGAATGCTATCAGGCCCTAAAAAGAGGACATAAACTGGCAGAATATCTCTTCACCGTCAGAGATATAAAGCAGAGACTGATCCTGACCGAGTGCAGGCTCAGTGACCACAGTCTGGCCACAGAAACAGGCAGACATAAGAAATCATGGAAACCAAAAAAGGAGAGAATATGTGGTCACTGTATGACAGGTGAGGTTGAGACAGAGATGTATATGGTCACTGTATGACAGGTGAGGTTGAGACAGAGAAGCACTTCCTCCTTCAGTGTGAAAAACTCAAAGAAATTAGAGACATATATTTTGGAAAATTCAATCTTAAAATCCCAAACTTCCCACAATTTCCCAACAATGGAAAAATTTAAATTGTGCCTGGAGAGGGAAAGACAGCAGCAATAGCTCCTAAACAAGTAGCAGCTTGCCTTAGCCTGAGGGACAGTGAGACAATCATTTGCCCTGATGTACAACACGCCACCAAAATTGCTCTTCTATGTATTTCTTTATTTATTGTAATTTTTTTCCCTAATATTCTTTGAACTCTGCCTTTTTTATTGTTGCATCAAATTATCTCATACTTTCTTTCCATGTTCATTGAACTTGTTTACACCTTACCAATATGTACTCAGGCATGTCATACCAATGAAGCTCAGTTGAGAGAGAGAAAGAGAGATAGAGAGAGAGAGAGAGGGAGTGAGAGAGAGAGAGAGGGAAAGAGGGAGGGACAGATCTTGACCCTCTGGAGCAGTACTGCCTGAACTGGGCCCTGATGGTAAATAATGATCTTCCACAACAAGGCAAGATCTCAGGAAAGCAGACTCATGTTCTTTCCAGGAAACACCACCCTAGAACACACACTATTTCATCAACACCGAGGACTGACTGTGGTCTGGCAGTGAATTCACTAAAAGAAGGGCCTGCAAAGGCCTCCATGCAATCAGGAAAAATTTCCACACCTCCACCTCTGCTGCTATTCCCTCCATCCACACCTCCACCTCTGCTGCTATTCCCTCCATCCACACCTCCGCCTCTGCTGCTATTCCCTCCATCCACACCTCCGCCTCTGCTGCTATTCCCTCCATCCACACCTCCACCTCTGCTGCTATTCCCTCCATCCACACCTCCGCCTCTGCTGCTATTCCCTCCATCCACACCTCCACCTCTGCTGCTATTCCCTCCATCCACACCTCCACCTCTGCTGCTATTCCCTCCATCCACACCTCCACCTCTGCTGCTATTCCCTCCATCCACACCTCCACCTCTGATGCTATTCCCTCCATCCACACCTCCACCTCTGCTGCTATTCCCTCCAGCCACACCTCCACCTCTGCTGCTATTCCCTCCATCCACACCTCCACCTCTGCTGCTATTCCCTCCATCCACACCTCCACCTCTGCTGCTATTCCCTCCATCCACACCTCCACCTCTGCTGCTATTCTCTCCATCTATACCTCTACCTTCTTTGCTATTGTAACCATCTATACCTCCACCATTGCTTATATTTCCTCTCACTACAGACACACCTGTCTGTGCAGGTAAACCCCTGCATACAGAGCTCTGATTTCTTCTGAAAGAACTGAGATCATGTCAATAGAAGCTCGGCCTGCCTCGAACAGCAGGTAACGCCCACACCAGACCAGCATGCATTGCTGCAAAGCTCCTTTTGCCACAAAGCTCTGTTCAACAGGCAGCAGTGTTCTTTCAACTGTGTCTCTTTATCAACTTTTTCACCAATGAAATCCAAACAGAGGCACCTGCATCACACAGCCGCGGCCCGAAATGAGGAAGAAGGATGCAGCAGGAGACGCTCCGCGATCGGTGCTGTGGAATGCAGAATTAATTGGTCTGATAATTGTATAATGCCAGTGATAAATGAGCTGCACAGCCTGCCCTCACCAAACGCTGAGACTAATCGGCAGCAGAGCTCCTTAAAGACACACAATTAATGCAGTGCAACAGAGAGAGAGAGAGAGAGAGAGATGGAGGAGGGCATACTCACTGGCTGCACGTCTCTGATGAGATTCAGAGTGCCTCAGTACAGGCTTGGGGTGCAAAGTATTGAGCAAAAAGACAGACTGCAGGCATTAAGGCCTGAGAAAGCCTAGGCCTTTCACACATGATGTGAAACCACATTTATGAATCAATTGATAAACTGAGAGCAGTTATCCTATGCAGGTATCATGTGCTCACAGATGCTGCTAATTTGCCAAGGCCATTTGTACAAGGACGTTTGAGATGGAGGAGATATAGTGAGAAACTAAAACAGAGGATAATCTTACACTGTTATCAATCTAAAGTACAGTAATAATGTACAACCCAAATATATACATGAATACATGACAAAAAAAAAAAAAACGAAAAACAAGAAACCATAAACTACTGCCAAACAGTAGGAGGACAAATATAAAAAACACCCCTGAGAGGGTAAAAGGGAAGACTGGAATAAGAGCCAAAAACACCAGGCAGCAAAGCTTCTACTTGCCAACAGGAAAAACTAAGAGAGGGGTTTGGAAAGCGCATACAACCTGGAGCTAGAAACTAGACCACTGAGCATAAGAAACAAACCATAGACTGTATAAAACGATGGACGAAGCACACGTGACGTCACCCATTGGTTCAGCCTCGATTTTGGCAATTTGAATTGCGCCATTTTGTCATTTTGAAACCGGATGTGATTCCTATTGGACGAGAGCGTGAACTGAATACCCGGGGAGAAGCGAGGGGCGGATCTACGGGTGGATCTTACCCAATCAGACAAGGACCTGAGGATAGCCACGCCCTTAAAGCATATACTGGCTTTATCCTTTATTCTAGTCTATTTGGGACCATAATTTACAAAAATGAACATCATGATATATCGGAGGAAACTTGACACTTGCAATTGATACAATAAAGTAATGTGGAAAATCATATCTGAAATAATAAATCAGGTGGGAAAGTAGGGTCATTTTCTCATAGACTTTTATAGGATTGAACTTCTTTCTGCAACCACCGACGTCGCCATCTGCTGGCCATTAAATAAAATGCAAATTATGGAGATTTCCGCATTGGTCTAAGTTTTCAGACCCGAGTGCTGCGTCCATCTTTTTATACAGTCTATGAACCAAAGAGAGGACTGATCAGGCAGAGTGAGGATCTAGCACTGAAGGTAAGGCCACAGCTTCTTACAGAGCACAGGAGTGTGGGAGGGGGCGGAGCCACATTGAGCACAGGAGTGTGGGAGGGGGCGGAGCCACATTGAGCACAGGAGTGTGGGAGGGGGCGGAGCCACATTGAGCACAGGAGTGTGGGAGGGGGCGGAGCCACATTGAGCACAGGAGTGTGGGAGGGGGCGGAGCCACATTTCTCCCACAGACTGCCCACCTGCGCTGCCAACTTTGCATTTCAGCACCGTAGACAGCGGCCAGAAATTCAGGCAGAGATGAATACAACACATTTTTCATTAAAAAAAAAAAAAAAAAACACAGCCACAGAAAGTAAAAAAAAGACATTTGAGGAGAAAAAAAAGACACACAAATCATGGGTGCAGTATGTTGCTGAATTGTTCGCTCTCTTAAAAGTGGTGAAGTTTGCAGCAAATTTCAACAGTGTTCCTGGCTGGACATAGGCCATTCAAAAAAATGCAAATGAGTCCGGAACCTCAGGACACATTTTCAGCCTTCAGGGTGTGTTCTCAGCTGGTTCAGAGCAAAAGACCCCTGGATGCACTTGGATTGACCAACAACCAATCCAAACAACAGAACCTGAGAACATACTTTGCGCAGGTCAAAGCACTGATGAAATGTAAGCTTAACAGCTCCCACTGCATTATAGTTCGAAGAAGCTAACCAGCTACTACTGTCCAAAATACGAAAATCAGCACGAATCGCGACCTGGGGCCTATTGCACAGAAGTCGGATCCTGAGATCCTGTATCAACGTCAAAGCGGTGATTGCCATATCCCAAACAGAGGGCGGAGGAGGATCGGCTACGTTAACCCCTGTGCCGCTGATCCTGCTGAGTGCGCGCACACGGCTATCTCAAATAGACCCCGAGATCGATCACAGAATCGCTGATCATCACCATGGACACTAAGTAGCTGCAGCAGACGCATGCGCCAGCAATACTCAAAGACCGCGTTTGGACAGAGGGACGATGGTATATCTGAAATGCCTCTGCTTGCTTTTCCTTCAGTTTCTGTCTGAATGGTGCGAGATGTTTGAGAGGAGTATTAAAGTGAGCTAAACTCAAGTGAAAGTAAACTGAGGTGTTTCAGTGACATCGAAAAGGAGTAGCTGATGCACTTCGGCGTTTGTGTGAATGGGATAAGCCGTCGTTGCCGGACAGATTTGAGATATAACATTGAGACAAGAAAACAGGCAGATGTGATTGTGCATAAAATGCACTCGTGAACTGCCAAGCAAACCCAAGCGCTTAGAAATTTTTACAAGCATATTTTTTCCTATATATGCACCACAATTTTGTTACAAGCCCTTTTTTGTCCTGCACAAACTCTGAAATAATAATCCGATCTAGAAGACATTTTCAGACTAGCTGACCTTACTTTCTGCTTTTAATCACTTCTGATGGGGGCATATTCAAATGAGAAAGTAAAATATTAACGTCAGAAAATAACGTCAAGGAGCCTGCTGAAAATGTTTGATTCCAGTATCGCGAAGCGAGCGACATTGCACACGTATCCGGTGCTAAGGCAATGACTCTATCTTACCTGTCGCAGTCTGAATAAAGGTGGAGAAAAGTAGCAGCAGTGCGGTAGGTAGAGGGTTACCGCAGCGAATTAAGACTGGGCTGAAACACGGTAACCCCCTTCATGCAGCACTGCTCATCTTCTACTCAGATTGAAGTCTCAGTTTGGGGAATAAGGACAAATCTGATAATGACGGATTCTAAATATGGTTCAAATGTGACATGGAAGGGGGACTGACTGAATTGTGATGGTCACTGTCACATGGATACTTGAATAAAATGACTGAATATTGGCTATTTTACTGACATCAATGGTCACAAGTTTCTAAGATAATTACTCTGGGCCTACTATAATTGAGATGGCAATGTGTAGTGGACAATTCAGAATGACTGTTTAGGACATTGATTTTCAATTTGGGTGACTGCTGAATGAGGTGAGGTGAAATTTGCTGGAGGCAGGAGCTTAGCCGTTTGGTAAGCCAGCTCTGGAGCTGGCTAGCTCCACAGACTTTGTTTCCATAGTAACTAGTGCCATGGCTTAGCCCACTAACTCTGTGCAACCAAAATGGGACTTGAGATCAGGCTAATCCCGTGCTAGTCCTAGGATAATCCCTTATCCCGCCTTCGTGCAATAGGCCCCTGCTGTGTAGTTTGTTATCGTACTATGTCATCAAATCAACATTAAGCTAGCTTCCATAACTACCAGTGGATTACTAGGCTAGATAACTAGTTTCAAAATATGATTCATATGGCATCTTGTTTACCAGAATTCACAGATCTTTGGCATGAAATTTATTAAACAACACTTAATGTTACCAACAACAGCCACTGAGTTTCCACTGTGCCCCATCTTTTGGCAACGAGCAGGGCCGATCGGAAAATGAAACTTTTACCAAATCCTATGAAAAATACGGCAAATGCATCTGTCTTAACAGCAAACACTGAAAAAATTGAGACTTTGGATCAAAGTAAAAAAATTGCGTCAACTTGTTACAGCTAATTTTTTTAGTTTTTCTCAATTGAAAAAAATAATTTTACAATGGTAATTTTTTGAATTGAGAAAAATTCTGTAACAAGTTGACGCAATTTTTTTACTTTGATCCAAAGTCTCAATTTTTTCAGTGAAGGCTCAAATTGCAGCTGTTTATCCTTTTTTTTTTTTTTTTTTTTAGAAAATGAACCACACAGTTTGTTTACAGTTTTTATGAACTGCTAAAGAACTAAACCCCACTCTCTACAGCCAATTCCACTCAGTAACACTGTAATTAAACTCAGTGTTGTAAACCCGTTACACCTAATCTCACTCTATTAACAGAAGTGAACATACTCTTCCTTTTAGAGAGAGGAATTTTTACAATGAGTACTGTCTTTTGGAGAGAGGAACAGTTACTGTGAGCTAAGTCTTTTAGAGAGAGGAATTGTTACTGTGAATACTGTCCTTTAGAGAGAGGAACAGTTCTGTAAGATAAGTCTTTTAGAGAGAGGAACAGTTGCTGTGAACACTGTCCTTTAGAGAGAGGAACAGTTACTGTGAGCTTAGTCTTTTAGAGAGAGGAACTGTTACTGTGAGCTCTGTCCTTTACAGAAAGGAAATGTTAATGTGATCACTGCATTTTAAAGAGAAGAACTGTACTGCAAGGGTTGTCCTTTAAAGAGAAGAACTGTTACCATGAACACTGTCCTTTAGAGAGAACTATTACAGTGAGCACTGCACTTGAAGGAGAGGAACTGTACTGCAAGCGCTGTCCTTTAGAGAGAGGAGCAGTTACTGTGAATACTGTCTTTTAGAGAGAGGAACCGTTACTGTGAGCTAAGTCTTTTAGAGAGAGGAACAGTTACTGTGAGCTCAGTCTTTTAGAGAGAGAAACTGTTACTGTGTGCTCAGTCTTTTAGAGAGAGGAACTGTTACTGTGAGCTCAGTCTTTTAGAGAGAGAAACTGTTACTGTGTGCTCAGTCTTTTAGAGAGAGGAACTGTTACTGTGAGCACTGTCCTTTAGTGAGAAGATCTTCTACCATGAACAATGTCCATTAAAGCGAGGATCTGTTACTGTGACCACTGTGCTTTAGAAAGAGAAAAGGTAACTGAAAGTGCTGTCCTTTAGGGACAGGCAATGTTACTTTGAGCTCAGTCCTTTATAGAGAAAAGAAATGTTACTGTGAGTGCTGTCGTTTAAAGAAAGGTTCTGTCAATGTGAACACTGTCCTTTAGAGAGACAGATAGTTACTGTGAGCACTGTTCTTTAGAGAGAGAATTAGTTGCTGTGATCTCTGTCCTTTAGAGAGAGCAACTGTTACAATGAGCTCAGTCTTTCAGAGAAACAGAGGAACTGTTACTGTGAGCACTGGCCTTTGGAAAGAGGAAAGGTTACTAAAAGCGCTGTCCTTTAGAGAGAGGAAATGTTACTGTGAGCTCAGTCCTTTAACGAGAGAGCAACTGTTGCTGAAAGCACTGCCCTTTAGAGTGAGGATTAGTTCCTGTGATCTTTGTCCTTGAGAGAGAGCAACTGTTACTGTCAGCTCAGGCCTTTAGAGAAAAAGGAACTGTTACTGTGAGCACAGTCCTTTATGCCTAGGTCCCACTGGGGATTGCGATGGTTTGCGAGGCATTCCCGATGGAAAAAGTGAGAATCGCAATGCATCGCAAAACACATTTGCCGAACATTTGCAGAATGTCGGCGCCGTTGTCACAGGCAAATTCTAGCCATCGCAATGGATCACGAGTGGATCGCAAAAAAGCCCAAAAAATTTCAAAGCCTGCTTTGAATTTTGTTCACCGAACCATTCGCGACGTTTTCGTCTCAAAAGTTGTCGCAGAATGTTTGCCGAATGTTTGCCGACGGTCAGCGAATGTATGCGCTGCATCGGTGAACCATCCACCACACTTTCAAAACTGAAAAAGTGTCGGCGACCCTCGCCCGAACTATTGCCGAACATTCGCGAACCTTCGCAAACATCGCAGAACATTTGCCGATATGTCGCCAACAGTCGGCGAACATTCTTAGTGATGGTCCCCGAAGCAACGCTGAGACTGTCGCCGATTTATCGCACAATGTCATCCTTTCCTTCGGCGAACAATCCCAAGAGCAAATTATAATGGGACTGCTCCACTTTTTTGACCATTTTGTCACGCACAATGGCAAGGCATCACCAAACTTTTCCAAATTTCCCCATCGGCGACCATCGCAAAATGCTAAATCCCCAGTGGGACTGAGCCATTAGAGAAACGATTATGGCGCTTTTCCACTACATGGTACCGGCTCTACTGGACTCTACTCCACTCGCCTTGGTACCGGGTACTTTTCTGGGGTGTCGTTTTCCATTAGAGGATAGTACTGCCTCAGTGTAGCTGGTCGTCACAAAACTGCCACGACGTCATCCTCAACACAACACACATATAGCTGCAGTTATATCAATTTTACATTTATTCCGTCAATTTCATTAAAGATTTATGTGTTCAAATCAGGGTACGCGCACTACCGTCACCACGTTATGGCACTAAAGTCCGGCGAGTGTTGAATTGTATTTTCTGTTTGACATTGTCCTGATGCATAGGGATAGCAGCCGGTGTCGGGTCCGATTCAGCTGCACATTCAATTGCGTACCACCTAACAATGCAAAGCAATAATATCCGTTAAAAGGCATAAAGGGCAATGTACATTTCATTCTGAATTTGACGCAAAACAAACGGATTGTTAAAGCATGGGATAATTAAGTGATCTTTGCTGAGCAGAGTTCCTCGTCGCAAATGCGCAAATTGCAGGAGATGGCAGAGAATCAGAATTCATGGCTTTATGATGCGTTATCTCATCTGTGATAACTTTAAAAGCAAAAAGATTCGCCAACACCCGTGAAGTAATTTTTCTTTTTTTTTTTTTTCGATTTAACGGATAGCATCACATAACTTTCTCAAGGGGAATTAGTCAGGGGAACAGAACTGGACACAACGCCGTCACTTAATTTCGCCACGAACGAGGTCACAGACAAAGAGAAATGCATTTCATGAATGTAGCAGCTTTAGTGAACAAGCGTAACCGTGTTTGAGAGGAAAGGCAGCGCACAGTATATCGAACAAGTTGCCTAAAACAATACAAGTTTCCAAAAACACCACAATTTGAAGACCTTTTTCAATGATTGCAGGTGAGACCAGTTTCCCAGCGACAATGCTGAATTTGCCCTTTATTATAGCGATGGTCGATGATCATAATAACTACAGTACGCTAATCTTGAGACTCATCAATCGAACTTGAATGAGATGTCCCGAGGTCGACTATGGAACTGTCTTTCGCAGTGACGATTCTCTCTGGCCAATCAGTGGGCTGCGGTGTTGTCATGTCACATTTTGGTACTCACTAGTACCCGGTCGGCTGTTTTTGGAACCCCAGGAGAGCAGGTACCAGAAAAAGTGGTACCAGGTACCAAGTACTACAGTAGGTACTTTTTCCTAATGGAAAATAAATAAAAAAAAGTAGAGTAGAGTAGAGTAGAGAGCCAGTGCTGTGTAGTGGAAAAGCGCCATTAGTTACTGTGAGGGTTGTACATTAGTGAGAGGAACTGTTACCCTGAGCTCTGTCCTTTAAAGAGAAACTGTTAAACTGTACAATGTCCTTTTAAAAAAGGATCTGTTACTGTGAGCACTGCTCTGAAGAGAGAGGAACTGTTACTGTGAGCACTGGGCTTTAGAGAGAGGATTACACCTGCCTGCTCAGATGCACACGCTCACAATCACAACACACACACACACACACACACACACACCCATGCACATGCAGTAGCACATACTGTAGACACAAATCCTTGTACTTCTATCCTTGCGAGGACTTTAGATTGACTTTCATTCATTCTTTATGTGTCTCTACTGGCTCTCTCTAATCTTAACAACACGCAGTAGGTGCCCAACCAAAACCCTTACCCCAACCTTAACCCTAACCTGAACTTATAATTTATGTCACAATTTGCCTTTGTAGCTGTGAGGACAGGCGAAAATGGCCTCACTTCCCAATAATGTCCCCACTCTCTTGGAAAACAATGTTTTCGATTATCACTGTGCAGCAAGTACAACCCCAATTCCGAAATAGTTGGGACAAAGTGTAAATGTGAATAAAATCAAAACGCAATGACTTTCAAATCACACCAGCCAGTATTTTATTCACAGTAGAACAAAGATAACTTAGCAAATGTTGAAACTGAGAATTTTAATTTTATCCACAAAATGAGCTCATTTCAAATTTGATGGCTGCTACAGGTCTCAAAAAAGTTGGGACAAGGAACTGTTTACCATGGTGTAGCATCCCCTCTTCTATTTAACACAGAGTGGAGGCGTCTGGGCATTGATGAGACAAGTTTCTTGAGTTCAGCCATTGGAATTTGATCCCACTCTTGTTTAATACAGGCTTCCAGCTGCTGGAGAGTTTTGGGTCTCCTTTGACGGACTTTTCGTGTAATTATGTTCCAAATGTTCTCAATCGGTGAAAGATCAGGACTGCAGGCAGGCCAGTTCAGCACACGGACTCTTCTACTACAAAGCCATGCTGTTGTAATAGCTGCAGTATGTGGTTTTGCATTGTCCTGCTGAAATACACAAAGCCTTCCGTAGAATAGATGTCGTCTGGAGGGGAGCATATGTTCCTCGAAAACCTTTATATACCTTTCAGCATTCATGGTGCTTTTTAAAACATGCAAGTGTCCCACACCATATGCACTAATGCATCCCCATACCATCAGAGATGCTGGCTTTTGAACTGAACGCTGATAACAGGAGGGGTGGTCTTTCTCCTCTTTAGCCCGGAGGACACAACGCCCATGATTTCCAACAAGAATGTTAAATTTGGATTCGTCTGACCACAGGACACTTTGCCACTTTGCTGCAGTCCATTTTAAATGAGCCTTGGCCCACAGAACACGGGCGGCTTCTGGATCATGCTCAACAATGGCTTCCTTTTTTGCATGATAGAGTTTTAGGTGGCATCTGTGGATGGCACAACGGACTGTGTTTACAGACAGTGGTTTCTTGAAGTATTCCTGGGCCCATTTAGTAATGCCAATGACATAATCATGCGGTGAGTGATGCAGTGGCGTCTGAGGGCCCGAAGATCACAGGCATCCAGTAAAGGTCTTGACCTTGTCCCTTAACGCACAGAGATTTTTCCAGTTTCTCTGAATCTTTTCATGATGTTATTCACTGTCGATGATGAGAACTTCAAAGCCTTTGCAATTTGACATTGAGGAACAGTTTTAAAGTATTCCACAATTTTTTTTACACAAGCCTTCACAGGTTGGAGAGCCTCTGGCCATCTTTACTTCTGAGAGACTCAGCCTCTCTAAGACATCCCTTTTATAGCCAATCATGTTACACACCTGATGCCAGTTAACTTAATTACTTGCTAAATGTTCTTTCAGCTGATTTTCTTAAATATAATTGCTTTTTTCAGCCCTTTTTTGCCTGTGTTCCAACTTTTTTGAGACCTGTTGCAGCCATAAAATTTGAAATAAGCTCTTTTTGTGGATCAAAATGTAAAATGTCTCAGTTTCAACATTTGAAATATTATCTATGTTCTAATGTAAATAACATATTGGTTCATGTGATCTGAAAGTCATTGCATTTTGATTTTATTCACAATTTACACTTCATCCCAACTATTTCATAATTGGGGTTGTACATGAAAACACACACACATACACACACGGACTCAGATATTCAGCTGCTCCTGAACACACATACAAATGGACCTGCTGTCTCTCGTATTCATGCATCATCTTCCAGAATTCTTATGCTCTGTCGACGCAGGTGTGCAGTAAATCATGTTTCTCGTTATCAATGTTGCAAAATATGTTTTTTTCAATGGTTTAACTGGTCTATGCATCTCTGTCTCACAAAAATAGTTCCAGATTGACAGCTCTGAATTGCTCCAGCCAAACATCTACATTCCACCATATTTAGAAAGATATTTACAGAAAAACAGGACTCCTTCAATATCTCAAAGATACACAGAAAGCAGGGATTCCACTGCTTACTTGTGATCGTAAACACTACTGTTTCTCAAGTATGTTGTGCAGCAGGTCACCATTCTAACTTCACCCAAAATGCACTTCCCTTCAAGTTGAGCAGCAGTAGATCATCCTAATGCCCCCACCCCATACATGCACGCACGCACGCACACACACACACACACAAAACACACACAGCAGACACGGCCTCCTGCTGATTTGTATATTCAAAATTAAATCTGCTCTGCCGAATGATGCAACAGCTTCAAACGACACTGTAACCAGCGAGCGATGCAGAGGGAGCGAGAGAACGCCAGCGAGGGAGGAGAAGAAAGAGAAAAGAAGGAGAAATGAGGGTCAAAGAACAGACAGGGAGAGAGAAAAGACATAAATATTCCCTGTGAACATATTCAGAGAAGAACTGAGGATAACAGGGGAATACAAAGGAGAGATGAGGTGAGATAAACAGAGAGAAACAGAAATACAGCAGAGAAAGATGAGTAAAGAGGAGAGCACTGCACAGGAGAAGAGTAAGAGAGGGAGAGGAGGATAAGGGAGAGCAAAAGAGGTAGGTGAGAAGGAGAGAGACGAATGACGGACAAACATGAGGAACACAGGAATGTCGGCATCCATCTTTGTAACCAAGCAGCATGACTCAACACTTCCTGTTACACACAAACCTGAAAAAAAAAATCTGCTTTCTATAGAGCATGTCTTTCTAAAGCCAGAGCCTTGGTCAGGGACACTGGTAGGAGTGTTCCTATAGAGCATGTCTTTCTAAAGCCAGAGCCTTGGTCAGGGACACTGGTAGGAGTGTTCCTATAGAGCATGTCTTTCTAAAGCCAGAGCCTTGGTCAGGGACACTGGTAGGAGTGTTTCTATAGATCATGTCTTTCTAAAGCCAGAGCCTTGGTCAGGGACACTGGTAGGAGTGTTCCTATAGAGCATGTCTTTCTAAAGCCAGAGCCTTGGTCAGGGACACTGGTCGGAGTGTTCCTATAGAGCATGTCTTTCTAAAGCCAGAGCCTTGGTCAGGGACACTGGTAGGAGTGTTCCTATAGAGCATGGCTTTCTAAAGCCAGAGCCTTGGTCAGGGACACTGGTCGGAGTGTTCCGATAGAGCATGTCTTTCTAAAGCCAGAGCCTTGGTCAGGGACACTGGTAGGAGTGTTCCTATAGAGCATGTCTTTCTAAAGCCAGAGCCTTAGTCAGGGACACTGGTAGGAGTGTTCCTATAGAGCATGTCTTTCTAAAGCCAGAGCCTTGGTCAGGGACACTGGTAGGAGTGTTTCTATAGATCATGTCTTTCTAAAGCCAGAGCCTTGGTCAGGGACACTGGTAGGAGTGTTCCTATAGAGCATGTCTTTCTAAAGCCAGAGCCTTGGTCAGGGACACTGGTCGGAGTATTCCTATAAAGCATGTCTTTCTAAAGCCAGAGCCTTGGTCAGGGACACTGGTATGAGTGTTTCTATAGAGCATGTCTTTCTACAGCCAGAGCCTTGGTCAGGGACACTGGTATGAGTGTTCCTATAGAGCATGTCTTTCTAAAGCCAGAGCCTTGGTCAGGGACACTGGTAGGAGTGTTCCTATAGAGCATGTCTTTCTAAAGCCAGAGCCTTGGTCAGGGACACTGGTAGGAGTGTTCCTATAGAGCATGTCTTTCTAAAGCCAGAGCCTTGGTCAGGGACACTGGCAGGAGTGTTCCTATAGAGCATGTCTTTCTAAAGCCAGAGCCTTGGTCAGGGACACTGGTAGGAGTGTTCCTATAGAGCATGTCTTTCTAAAGCCAGAGCCTTGGTCAGGGACACTGGTAGGAGTGTTCCTATAGAGCATGTCTTTCTAAAGCCAGAGCCTTGGTCAGGGACACTGGTAGGCTGTTCCTATAGAATATGTCTTTCTAAAGCCAGAGCCTTGGTCAGGGACACTGGTAGGAGTGTTTAGATAGATCATGTCTTTCTAAAGCCAGAGCCTTCAGCAGGGACACTGGTAGGCCATTTTTCTACAGGTAGGATTGTTTCTATAGATTTAGTCTTTCTAAAGCCAGAGCCTTGGTCAAGGGACACTGGTAGGATTTATCCTATAGAGCATGGCTTTCTAAAGCCAGAGCCTTGGTCAGGGACACTGGTCGGAGTGTTCCAGATGGAGCATGTCTTTCTAAAGCCAGAGCCATGGTCAGGGACACTGGTATGAGTGTTCCTATCAGAGCATGTCTTTCTAAAGTCAGAGCCTTTGTCAGGACACTGATAGGAGGGTTCCTATAGAGCATGTCTTTCTAAAGCCAATGCCTTGGTCAGGGAACACTGGTAGGAGTGTTCCTATAGAGCATGTCTTTCTAAAGCCAGAGCCTTGGTCAGGGACACTGGTAGGATTGTTCCTATAGAGCATGTCTTTCTAAAGCCAGAGCCTTGGTCAGGGACACTGGTAGGAGTGTTCTTATCGAGCATGTCTTTCTAAAGCCAGAGCCTTGGTCAGGGACACTGGTAGGAGTGTTCCTATCGAGCATGTCTTTCTAAAGCCAGAGTCTTGGTCAGGGACACTGGTAGGAGTGTTCCTATCGAGCATGTCTTTCTAAATAAACCAGAGCCTTGGTCAGGGACACTGGTAGGAGTGTTCCTATCGAGCATGTCTTTCTAAAAGCCAGAGCCTTGGTCAGGGACACTGGTAGGAGTGTTCATCTCAGAGCATGTCTTTCTAAAGCCAGAGCCTTGGTCAAGGACACTGGTAGGAAAAACTCTCTAGAGCATGTCTTTCTAAAGCCAGAGTCTTGGTCAGGGACACTGGTAGGAGTGTTCCTATCGAGCATGTCTTTCTAAAGCCAGAGCCTTGGTCAGGGACACTGGTAGGAGTTTCCTATAGAGCATGTCTTTCTAAAGCCAGAGCCTTGGTCAGGGACACTGGTAGGAGTGCTCCTATAGAGCATGTCTTTCTAAAGCCAGAGCCTTGGTCAGGGACACTGGTAGGAGTGTTCCTATAGAGCATGTCTTTTTCTAAAGCCAGAGCCTTGGTCAGGGACACTGGTAGGAGTGTTCCAAAGTATAGAGCATGTCTTTCTAAAGCCAGAGCCTTGGTCAGGGACACTGGTAGGAGTGTTCCTATAGAGCATGTCTTTCTAAAGCCAGAGCCTTGGTCAGGGACGCTGGTAGGAGTGTTCCTATCGAGCATGTCGTATGTAGCATGTCCTTCAGGGTGGGAGGAATCCACACTCAATTAAATGAAATATCAGACTCATTGAAAATGTTATGTAAACTGGTTCCACACAATTGTTTAGAATAACTTCCACAACTAATTATATTCTTAGATTTCAGCCTTGTAAATCATATTGTTTAGAAGTTACTTGACTCAGCTGTGTGGAACCAGTTTACATAACATTTTTAGTAAATGAAGCATTTTATTTATTTATTTATTTATTTATTTTATTTTTTGATGGCAGAGTACCTGAAGGAAATGCTTATGAACACGGGGAGAACACGCAAACTGCACACAGAGAGGATACAGTCCGAGTCAAACCCCACAGCACTGGTCCAGCCACATTACAGTCACTCTGACATCAGCCCAAGCAGAGACACAACAAATTACATCTGTCAGGACTCAGTATAATGACAGACAGCTGTGAAAGTCTTTACCACAAAATTCACTCTTAATTTGTAATGCTAATAATGAAACAATGAACAAATCTCCGATATTTTGCTAAGGTGGCTGGTGTTATTGTGATATAAATCTCCCCAGCAGGAGAAGCATAGCAGTAATGAGCAGAATTGAGATAGTCACCGCTGTGCCCCATACTGTAAAGGACAGGACTGCGGTCATGAGAGAGAGAGAGAGAGAGAGAGAGAGAGAGAGAGAGAGAGAGAACCATTAACAGAGCTATCCAAGTTCACTCAACCCACGCTGCCATCCGATTGGTCACCGGAGAAATCAGCCCTGATTGGCCCTGATTGCACTTGACACCACAAGCTGTTTTTGGTCCTAAGAGAGAGAAGGCCATTACTGAGAGGAGCTCCTCTAAATGGACCCCATGGAGCTCTTCTGTGATAAATTTGGCTGGGATGAATGCTGCCATTATTTTCTCATTGTATAATGGAACCTCTGGTATAAGTACAGACTGGAGTGGAGCTCAATAAACTCACTGAAGCACAGAGAGGACATCTGCAGCAGTGCATGATGGGTAAAACTCACTAAAACACAGAGAGGACATCTGCAGCAGTGCATGATGGGTAAAACACTGGAGCACACTGCAGTGCAGGTTGGGTAAAACTCACTGAAGGAAGATGCCACACTTATGCTTAAAGGCTCACCTTTGACCTGGGTTCCATAAAATTGTACCCAAGTTACACATTGACATACCAAAATCTGAATGTGAATCTAGAGTTTCAAACTCAGATCTCAGTAAAGCAGCTCACACACCAAGCCCTTTATAAACACAGTCACACAAACAAAACTGAGCTGAACACACTTCAGAGTGGGAATTGTGTTTCTGAGGACGACATGGTTCTGTGAACCAACAAGAAAAAAGGTTATTCAGCATTTTACTCAATGGCTACAGTGTTATACTGAATTTTCTAGCAGAACAAAAAGAATAAAACATTTTTTCAATGCATTTTCAGTTGGTGTTAAGAGTGGAAGAGCAAAGTATCAGAGAGACAATGCGCTCAATAGCACACTGACGCTAAATAAATGATGCACTCAGTAATTAAGCAGCATTAGAAAGATAATGACCTCAGTGATACGGTGGCATTAGAGACCTGATGCCCTCAGTAGTACTATGGCAAGTAGTACTATGGCAGAGTTAGAGAGACGATGCCCTCAGTAATATGGTGGAGTTAGGGAGATGATTCCCTCTGTAATATGGCAGAGTTAAAGAGATGATTCCCTCAGTAACATGGTAGAGTTATGCTGCATTCGTTAACGCGTCCCACGAGCTGTGTTTTCGAGACACGACTGGTGAATTCCGTTCTTTTGACCTCACAACCTCACTGTCCGAATGACCCTTCCTCGTACCTTCGACTTTATTTCATGACACGACTCGTGTTTACGAGTGTTACCGAATGCAGCATTAGAGATGATTCCCTCAGTAACATGGCTGAGTTAAAGAGATGATTCCCTCCGTAACATGGCAGAGTTAAAGAGCTGATTCCCTCAGTAATATGGCAGAGTTAAAGAAATGATTCCCTCAGCAACATGGCAGAGTTAAAGAGATGATTCCCTCAGTAACATGGCAGAGTTAAAGAGATGATTCCCTCAGTAATATGGTGGAAATAAAGAGATGATTCCCTCAGCAACATGGCAGAGTTAAAGAGATGATTCCCTCAGTAACATGGCGGAGTTAAAAAGATGATTCCCTAAGTAACATGGCAGAGTTAAAGAGATGATTCCCTCAGTAATATGGTGGAGTTACAAAGATGATTCCCTCAGTAACATGGCAGAGTTAAAGAGATGATTCCCTCAGTAATATGGCAGAGTTACAGAGATGATTCCCTCAGTAACATGGCTGAGTTAAAGAGATGATTCCCTCACCATGGCAGAGTTACAGAGATGATTTCCTGTGTAATATTGCAGAGTTACAGAGATGATTCCCTCAGCAACATGGCAGAGTTAAAGAGATGATTCCCTCAGTAACATGGCAGAGTTAAAGAGATGATTCCCTCTGTAATATGGCAGAGTTACAGAGATGATTCCCTCAGTAATATGGCAGAGTTACAGAGATGATTCCCTCAGTAACATGGCAGAGTTACAGAGATGATTCCCTCAGTAATATGGCAGAGTTACAGAGATGATTCCCTCAGCAACATGGCAGAGTTAAAGAGATGATTCCCTCAGTAACATGGCAGAGTTAAAGAGATGATTCCCTCAGTAACATGGCGGAGTTAAAGAGATGATTCCCTCAGCAACATGGCAGAGATAAAGAGATGATTCCCTCAGCAACATGGCAGGGTTAAAGAGATGATTCCCTCAGTAACATGGCAGAGTTACAGAAATGATTCCCTCAGCAACATGGCAGAGTTAAAGAGATGATTCCCTCAGTAATATGACGGAATTACAGAGATGATTCCCTCAGTAACATGGCAGAGTTTGAGAAATGATGCCCATCCTGCCTGCCCCTCCTTGTTGCTATCAAATGTCAGTAGACATCTCAGGCAATGGCATTTAGTTCATGATCCTGAGTCACAGCTTTGTCAAACCCACATTACAGAGAATATTAGCCCTTGCCATGGTGATATCAAGAACACTCAGATAAAGGATCTCAAACACATCTTTATGGAGCACGAATAAGACAATACTTGTGTTTGTTTCCTAATCTCTGTTTGCTGCTGTAGATGCCGGATTATCTAGAAATGCAGCTCTACTTCCCTTATTTATTTTGAGTTTCATTCTGCAGCACTTCCTCCCATCTCTCCGTGCTCACACACGCTCACACACGCATACACACAAGCTCACACACGCATACACACGTGCTAACACTCATTTGCACAGGCTCACACGCTCAAACATGCTCACACATGTTCACACTCACTCACACGCGCTTACCCATGCTCTGTTTACTCACACTCATACCCACCCCCACCCTCCTTCCTGTTTGTATTGATGACACTGCTGCTGAAATTGTGAACTCATCTAAGTTCTTGGGTATCACTGACTCCCCAGAGACTATTTTTTCTGAGGTGTCTCAGGAAAAACAGCATGTCCACAAGAACTCTCATCAACTTCTACAGATCCTCAATTGAAAGCATCCTTACAGGGAGCATTCGGGTTTGGTTTGGCAGCATTACAGCACAGGACCACAGACTTATATAAAGGACAGAAAAGTCTGCTTCAAAAATCATTGGATCACCATTGCCATAGATAACAGACTAACACACCATCCCTGTAAGAAGAAAACCTTGCACATCTTAGCAGGACTTTAACCACCCAGCACACAGCTTGTTCCCCAACCTCCCCTAAGGCAAATGTCTGCAGAGCATCAGGGCACGCACCAATCGCCTTAAGGACAGTTTTTTATCCCCAGGCTATCAGACTACTAAAAGTAGCACTTAATGCTTTGTGTGAGTGATATTATTTATTCCAGGATGTTTTATTTATTAGAATGTATTATTATTGATGTCTTTACCGCAATTTGAGGGTTGAGAAGGTGTCTGGCAAAATGCATTTCTTTTGTATTTGCATTTTGCAAAAATGTATTTGACAAACAAACTTAACTGAAACTGAAACACACGCTCACACATGCTCGTACTTGCTCACACACGATCACACATGTTCACGCACTCTTACACACACTCACACTGCGACTCCACGCGGTGCTAACTCTCGATTGACCCCGCTGAACACCAATGGAGTTAAATTACTGCCAAAACCTAAGATACAACAGAACATGTTTTACAAATGCACAACGATTCACTAACAGACACAATGTGATCTGCAAATACAAAACTGATTCACGTGCAAACAAAGTGTGGTTTGCAAAGACAAAAAAATTTGCAAACAAACACGGCATGGTTTGCAAATATAAAAATGATTCACGTACAAGCAAAGTGCTGTTAGAAAATGCAAAACCGATTTACAAGCAAACAGTGTGGTTTGCAAATACAAAACACCATTAACAAACTAATATATTCTGTTTTATAAATACAACCCCAATTCCGAAATAGTTGGGACAAAGTGTCAATTGTGAATAAAATCAAAACACAATGACTTTCAAATCACACCAGCCAATATTTTATTCACAATAGAACAGAGATAACACAGCAAATGTTTAAACTGAGAAATTTACAATTTTATCCACAAAAATGAGCTCATTTCAAATTTGATGGCTGCTACAGGTCTCAAAAAAGTTGGGACAGGGGCCTGTTTACCATGGTGTAGCATCCCCTCTTCTTTTTAACACAGAGTGGAGGCGTCTGGGCATTGAGGAGACAAGTTTCTTGAGTTTAGCCATTGGAATTTGATCCCACTCTTTTTAATACAGGCTTCCAGCTGCTGGAGAGTTTTGGGTATCCTTTGACGGACTTTTTTCGTTTAATTATGCGCCAAATGTTCTCAATCGGTGAAAGATCAGGACTACAGGCAGGCCAGTTCAGCACATGGACTCTTCTACTACGAAGCCATGCTGTTGTAATAGCTGCAGTATGTGGTTTTGCATTGTCCTGCTGAAATACACAAGGCCTTCCCTAGAATAGATGTCATCTGGAGGGGAGCATATGTTGCTCTAAAACCTTTATACACCTTTCAGCATTCATGGTGCTTTTTAAAACATGCAAGTGTCCCACACCATATGCACTAATGCATCCCCATACCATCAGAGATGCTGGTTTTTGAACTGAACGCTGATAACAGGAGGGGTGGTCTTTTTCCTCTTTAGCCCGGAGGACACGACGCCCATGATTTCCAAAAAGAATGTCAATTTTGGACTCGTCTGACCACAGGACACTTTGCCACTTTGCTACAATCCATTTTAAATGAGCCTTGGCCCACAGAACACGACAGCGCTTCTGGATCATGCTCAACAATGGCTTCCTTTTTGCATGATAGGTGTTTTAGGAGGCATCTGTGGATGGCATGGCGGACTGTGTTTACAGACAGTGGTTTCTTGAAGTATTCCTGGGCCCATTTAGTAATGTCAATGACAGAATCATGCCGTGAGTGATTCAGTGGCGTCTGAGGGCCCTGAAGATCACGGGCATCCAGTAAAGGTCTTCAGCCTTGTCCCTAATGCGCAGAGATTTTTCCAGTTTCTCTGAATCTTTTGATGATGTTATGCACTGTGGATGATGAGACCTTCAAAGTCTTTTGCAATTTGACGTTGAGGAACATTGTTTTTAAAAGGATTCCACAATTTTTTTTACGCAAGCCTTCACAGGTTGGAGAGCCTCTGGCTATCTTTACTTCTGAGAGACTCAGCCTCTCTAAGACATCCCTTTTATAGCCAATCATGTTACACACCTGATGCCTGTTAATGTACTCACTTGCTAAATGTTCTTTCAACTGATTCTCTTATATATTAATTCCTTTTTCAGCCCTTTTTTGCCTGTGTTCCAACTTTTTTGAGATCTGTTGCAGCCAGAAAATTTGAAATGACCTCATTCTGTGGATGACATTGTAAAATGCCTCAGTTTCAACATTTGAAATGTTATCTATGTTTTATTGTAAATAACATATTGGTTCATATGATCTGAAAGTCATTGCATTTTAATTTTATTCAGAATTCATACTTCGTCCCAACTATTTTGGAATTGGGGTTGTACAAAACGCACCTATCACAAATACACGGCGCTTCAGTTTGTATGAGAAAATACTTCCTACAAGTACGTGACTTTTGGCAGGTTTCTACCAGTGATATGGTGGTGCCGATTTTTTCACAAATGTCCGAGGGATTTGCGAACAAATGTCCTGGCTAAGTTATTCACCCTCCTCAACAGCTGGTGGCGCTATGAGTCCATTTCCTAGATCTCTAAATGGCACAACACCGGAGACTGAACAGAAATCAAACTAATTATTTTGAAGACAAAGGTGGGCCTACCATTGATACTAAATATCACCTTATGCAAGGGTTTCTGACATTTTGCACACTGCTGTATATTGGCTGATGATTTCCCTTGTGTCAAAATTCCCTGCCAAAATTCCACCCCTCGTGCATGCGCTTTCCAACCGTCTGTCTTCGTTGGCATTAACGGCGACAAGGGTTGCGCTTATTATGTGATCCAAACACGATGATAGGAATAACAAGAACGCAAATAAATAAATCACGATCTCCCGTAAAGCATGTTGGTGGGCTATTTGTACCATTTTATATAGTGCTACACTGATTTCACTTCTATCTTAGCTAACATTATAACTTCCATGATGGAATTTACGCATCCATGAAATGATGCTTATTTAACGAAAGGCATCGCTTTTGAATATTTACCCGACTAAACCGAATAAATTGACATGTTCGAATTACCTAACATAAAAAAGCTATGAAATAAATTTTATACCAACACCAATAAAAGGAAATCCTCAGCCAATATACAGTGGTGTGCAAAATGTCAGAAACCCTTGCATAAAGTGATATGTAGTATCGATAGTAGGCTGACAATTTGCCTTCAAAATCATTAGTTTGATTTCTGTACTGTTTCTGGTGGGATATTAAGCTATTCTTTCAGGACAGTCTCTGTTGTTGTGCCATTTAGAGATCTACAAAATTGACTCATAGCGCCACCTGCTGTTGTGGAGGGTGAATAACTTAGCTAGGACATTTGTGAGAAAACCCTGCGGACATTTGTGAGAAAATCGGCACCACCATATCACCGGTAGAAACCTGCCAAAATTCATGTACTTGTAGGAAGTATTTTCTCATACGAATTGAAGCGCCGTGTATTTGTGATATGTACGTTTTGTATTTGTAAAAGATATTATATTAGTGTGTTCATGGTGTTTTGTATTTGCAAACCACACTGTTTGCAAATCGTTTTTGCATTTACAAACTGCACTTTGTACGTGAATCATTTTTATAATTGCAAACCAGTTTTTTTTTTTGCAAATCGTTTTTGTATTTGCAAACCACACTTTGTTTGCACGTGATATAGTTTTGTATTCGCAAATCACATGTGATTGTTAGTGAATCGTCATGCATTTGTAAAACATGTTCTGTTTGTATATTA
Organism: Gymnothorax javanicus; assembly: GCA_029692085.1. Taxonomy (NCBI): domain Eukaryota; kingdom Metazoa; phylum Chordata; class Actinopteri; order Anguilliformes; family Muraenidae; genus Gymnothorax; species Gymnothorax javanicus. The sequence continues at coordinate 5,841,366 of CM056204.1, forward strand.
TGTTTTGGCAGTAATTTAACTCCATAAACGCCCTGCTGATGGAGTTTGCGGTTTACAGGGTGCTGGGTCCCGTTTGCCCTCGAACTCCCTGCAGTGGCATCCGTCGCCGCAGCAGAAGCCTGAGAGTCTTAAGCAGGAGTGAAAAGTCATTGGCAAAGAAATGAGTGTAATGCGCTAGGCTAAATGTGCCGGGCTATGGTGCTGTCACACTCACTTCTGCAGACCATTTATCACCCCACGCTAATTCTGTAATGACGTCACCAAGCGCTCCACAGCGAGCTACAAGCAGGGCAACTAATCAGCCCTTAATGCCCCACTCTCCCACCAGCCCTGCTGAAACAAGTGCACTGAGCTCTCCTGGGATGGGGTGGAGGGGCAGTGATGGAACTCAAGCACTCTGTGCCACATCTGAATTATTTACAGCGAATTGAAAACTGCTTACTGCAATCGCTGTGACACACTTTCATCATTCAAATTACAGCCAATTTTTCCCGAGCAATTATACTTGCGAGAGAGGACCAGTTTTTGTGCTTTAAATAGCAAATGCTACAAGACCAGAAAACAGGCTTTCATGAAGGAAAGGAACTGCTTTTCCAGAAGCGCACTTAATCTGCTGCACACTCACACACAGTGTGCCCGTTGCTCAGTGTGTGTAAACTCTGGGTGAAAGTCATAAGATCAAATCGGGGCAGTTGGAGCCTAACCCAGCTGACTATGAGCAAAAGATGGGGACACACCCTGGATAGCTCATCAAGCCGTTGTGAAGCGCACACACCATTCATTCACTACTCACGTACACAGGCGCGTAGGAAGCAGTTTGACATTGAGGGGGACCGAATCTCCCCGGGGTGGGCGGGTCCCAAAATTCGCTGACTGCCTCATCAAGTCTATAGGCCATTCATAAATAGGTGTAATAACTCATTATTGAATTCTGAAACAATTTTAAAAATGTTTAAAATCTGCAACAGTCTCCATCATTGTATCACTATCACAGATGTCATCTACTGACATCCATTATGCACTGACAGGCTACTTTCAGCACCAACAGCTCACTAAGAAATAACGAGTTGGATACAGTTTTTACTGACAATTCAAAGAGCAAATGTTAATACAGAACAGTCTAACCCCCAGATGTTCACGACCGTAATGATCTGATTTCAGAAACGTCCCCCCATTAAGAAGTGAGACATTCGTTCATTCTTTATAGTCAAGAATGTAAGTGCAGGGTTCCCGTCAAGCTTTTAAAAAGTTACGAGTAGCTCTTGAGCATGGACAACCTTCATAAAAGTATTTTCTGCTGGTGCCTAACGCTTAAAGATAGCATTAACTAACGCGACAGTATGCAGGCAACAAGTGCAATGCTAATGCTGACTGCATAGCCAGAGAGAAAAGCACTTTTATGCAGGAACAATCCACAGATAAAACAATGCGCACAATGAATGACAATGTTAAAGTTATAGGCCTATTGGTTTTACAGAATGTTAGGGAATGCATCACTGAATGTGCTAACTGCATTTCAGAATCAGCAGCGTGGTCAGCAGCCCCCCAGAAACGAGGACCAGTAGGAGCGGGGGGGGTGCCTTAATCTCTTGGCAGGGATGTGTAGTTTGTACACACGTACACACTCGCACCCATGCGCACCTATAAGTCTCCAATTTTCCTGACATCCAGTCCCTTGGACTGTGGGAGGATAGCGGAGGACCCAGAGGAGGCCCAGACAGACACAGGGGGAACATGCAAACTTCACACAGAAAGGCCCCAGGTCGGATTGGACCCTACACCTGCGTCTGCCCGGCTGCTCCGGTGCTCCAGGAGGGAGCGGTAAAGCAGCCTGTTCATAGACACCTTCCAGCTGAAAATCACTGTGTAATAAAAAGTCAGTCCTGATTTATTGGTTGCTCGTGGCAACCTCTGCCACCAATGAGAGGAAAGGGAGTAAGCGATTTGCATATACATGTACAACATGTGCCATATCTATACAATTTAAGTAAACAAGCACAAACATTATAAAATATTACTTCATTATTCCCCATTCTTTAAACCTCAGTGATACAACAAGCCTGATATCAGCATAACTTGATTATTCCTCATTCTTAGAATCTCAGTCATGTGAGCCTCAGTCACACCTTTACAGAGACTGCGCACGTGTGTAAATGAGTGTGTGTGTGTGTGTGTGTGTGCATGTGTGCAAATAAGTGTGTGCACGCATGTAGTGTAAATGTGTCTGTGCATGTGTGTAGATGAATGTTTGTATGTGTAAAAATGTGTCTGTGCATTTGTGTAAATGTGTGCACGTATGTAAATGTGTCTGTGCATTTGTGTAAATGAGTGTGTGCACGTATGTAAATGTGTCTGTGCATTTGTGTAAATGAGTGTGTGCATGTATGTAAATGTGTTTGTGCATTTGTGTAAATGAGTGTGTGCACGTATGTAAATGTGTTTGTGCATGTGCATAAATGAGTGTTTGTATGTGTGTAAATGTGTCTGTGCATGTGTGTTAATGAGTGTGTACATGTATGTAAATTTGTCTGTGCATGTGTATAAATCAGCCTGTGCATGTATGTAAATGTGTCTGTGCATGTGTGTAAATGAGTGTGTGCATGTGTGTAAATGTGTTTATGCATGTATGTAAATGAGTCTGTGCACGTGTGTAAATTTGTCGGTGCATGTGTGTAAAGGAGTGTGTGCACATATGTAAATATGTTTGTGCATGTGCACAAATGAGTGTGTGTATGTGTGTAAATGTGGTTTTGCATGTGTGTAAATGTGTTTGTGTGTTTTTGAAAAATAGTGCCAAAGAGAAGAAGATTTTTCGTGGCTTAGAGAGCCTGTATGTGTGTCTGTTCATGTACATCGTCGGCCTGCTGATAAAACCTCGTATCTCCAAATTGATAGGCAATGAAAACTCGTATGTCCGCTATTCTTACATGCAAAATGAAACATTTTTTATTTTATTTATATTTTAAATTATATTTATATATTTATATTATTTTATTATTATTTTTTATTTATTTTATATTTATTTTTTATTTTCCTGTAAAGTTTATCATTTTGAAGATACAAGGTTTTATCAGCAGGCCGACAACATGCTACAAAGTGCATGGGATGTGAGGACATTTTCAATTGTCCTCAAAACTACAAAGGCAAATTGTGACTTATTAGTTAAGGTTAGGGTTAAGGTTAGAATTAGGGATAGGTCAAGGTTAGGGTAAGGGTTTGGGTTAAGGTTAGAAGTAGGGATAGGTTAAGGTTAGGGTAAGGGTTTGGGTTAAGGTTAGAACTAGGGATAGGTTAAGGTTAGGGTAAGGGTTTGCGTTAAGGTTAGAACTAGGGATAGGTTAAGGTTACGGTAAGGGTTTGGGTTAAGGTTAGAACTAGGGATAGGTTAAGGTTAGGGTAAAGGTTTGGGTTAAGGGTAGAACGGGGAATAGGATAAGGTTAGGGTAAGGGTTTGGGTTAGGGTTAGAATTAGAGATAGGTTAAGGTTAGGGTAAGGGTTTGGGGTAAGGTTAGAATTAGGGATAGGTTAAGGTTAGGGTAAGGGTTTGGGTTAAGGTTAGAATTAGGGATAGTTTAAGGTTAGGGTAAGGGTTTGGGTTAAGATTAGAATTAGGGATAGTTTAAGGTTACGGTAAGGGTTTGGGATAAGGTTAGAATTAGGGATAGGTTAAGGTTAGCGTAAGGGTTTGGGGTAAGGTTAGAATTATGGATAGTTTAAGGTTAGGGCAAGGGTTTGGGATAAGGTTAGAATGAGGGATAGGTTAAGGTTAGGGTAAGGGTTTGGGTTAAGTTTAGAAGTAGGGATAGGTTAAGGTTAGGGTAAGGGTTTGGATTAAGTTTAGAATTAGGGATAGGTTAGGGTTAGGGTAAGGGTTTGGATTAAATTTAGAAGTCGGGATAGGTTAGGGTTAGGGTAAGGGTTTGGATTAAGTTTAGAAGTAGGGATAGGTTAAGGTTAGGGTAAGGGTTTGGATTAAGTTTAGAATTAGGGATAGGTTAGGGTTAGGGTAAGGGTTTGGATTAAGTTTAGAAGTAGGGATAGGTTAAGGTTAGGGTAAGGGTTTGGGTTAAGGTTAGAATGAGGGATAGGTTAAGGTTAGGGTAAGGGTTTGGATTAAGTTTAGAATTAGGGATAGGTTAGGGTTAGGGTAAGGCATGTGTTGCTTATTGTTAAGACTAGGGAAAGGCTGTAGAGACACAGAAAGAATGAATAGAATTTAATGTAATGTCCTCACAAAGATAGAAGTACAAGGATGTGTGTGTGTGTGTGTGTGTGTGTGTGTGCGTGTGCATGTGTTTGTGTGTGTGTGCGTTTTTGCTTGTGAGAATGATTAACTAAATTGTTTAGCAGGATCACAGTAACACCCTTTTGGAAATAGAAGTATTAATGCGCAGTAATTATCAGATCACGGAGACACCAGATCCTTTTTGGGGAGCAAAAGCGAGATGAAAAGGCCAGGCTGAATTTAGATCCACCTTTTCCGCCTGTAATTAAGAGATTAATACATTTTATCACACGTGTCAAGAAACAACATATGTGATTTATTACCCTTTAAAAGGAGAGATACTCCAGCTCTGCGCTGCTCAAAGACGAAATTAAATTCAACAGATAATATGACTGTCCACTACAACTTCATCAGGAGCTGCGTAAATTTGCCAAAGCTACTCCAGCTGCCTTATTGTCCGAGGATAGAGCACTGCGACAGCGGAGTGTTGGAGTTAAAGGTCAGGGTAAATTCCATCGTAATACCAACAACTGAGCCGCGACAGGATAGCAAACACACAGATTCCCATCGGGGCGTAACGCGAACAGCGCATATTAGCAATATAGGACAGTAGTGTAAACATTCTCATCTGTGAGGAGAGTACTGAATGCCCGGCATGTCTGCTTCAGGAAGTGCTTTGGCCTCTTAATGAGCCGAAATACAGCAGAAATACTAGATTAAATACTAGATTAAAATCAAAAGATATCTGGAAAGCTTGTCTTTTTTTTCGGTTTTTCACAGCGCATCTCAGAATAACAGAGCAGGGTGTGTGTTCATTTGATTGACATCTTCATTTCTGCATTTAACAACCAAAAACTCCAGAGACAGGAGGGTGGGTCTACCGCGCCGAGAGCAAGTCAAAATGTGTGTTTTATGCCACAAATCGATGTCTGTCCTGACACCGGTTTACCCACTAATGCGTGTTTTTATAATTCTCTCTCTGATCGATGCGCCAGGCCGTGCCGCATGGAATATTTATATTCAGCTCTTGTTTGTGCTGTGATGCTGTATCTCTGACACCCACACCCCAAATCACTCCGCCACAGCCGCGAGTAACCCAACAATCCATCTCCTCTCTTCTTTTTATTTCTCAATCCCCAGAGCTCACCAGGAAATGCAGACATGTTGACCTACGTTCCACCTTTCCTAATTCTGATTCAATTCCATCACTAGCTTTTATCAGCCAATCAGAATTCCAGTCACAGCCTCATTCAGAACTGCAGAGCTGACCTGCTCCTGTTCTTCATTCTCATTGGCTGTGTGTTGCAGCTGCTGCAGACTGGCTGTGGGAACCAGACTGGCCACAGGGGGCACTAGCGTGCAGTGTGCGGGAACACCGCCCACCAGAACCAGCCATAAAGATACACCGTTATCCTCTTTCCCAGTGCTCTCCATAATCCGGCCCGGAGAGACTGTTCTCCCTCCGTCAGGCTAACGCCCGTGTGGAGAAGAGAGACACACTCCTGACGGCCTCACACACGCTGGTCTCTGCCACATTATCTTTCATAAATACCCCTGAGACATCATTCATGCAGTAAATTGCAAAGTGATTGATTATTCTGCGCTTTGTGAGATCAGTGAATTAGAAGTCGCTCTCCACCCTTCATCAGCTTCAACAAGTATCAGTACTGTTCTCTCTCCAGCAGATTTTCCTCAAAAACACACACACACACACACACACACACTCACCCACTCAGAACACACAAACACACGCACTCACTCACTCACTCACGCTCTCTCTCTCTCACCCACACACACACACACACACACACACACACACTCACCCACTCAGAACACACAAACACACGCACTCACTCACTCACTGTCTCTCTCTCTCACCCACACACACACACACACACTCACCCACTCAGAACACACAAACACACGCACTCACTCACTCACTGTCTCTCTCTCACCCACACACACACACACACTCACCCACTCAGAACACACAAACACACGCACTCACTCACTCTCTCTCTCACACACACACACACACACACACACACTCTGTCACACACACACACACACACACACTCACCCACTCAACACACAAACACATGCACTCACTCACTCACTCACTCACTCTCTCTCTCACACACACACACACACACACTCACCCGCTCAGAACACACAAACATACGCACTCACTCTCTCTCACACGCACACACACACACACACACACGCACTCACTCTGTCACACACACACACACACACACAGACACACTCACTCTCACACACACACACACAAACACTCATCCACTCAGAACACACAAACACGCGCTCACTCTCTCTCTCACACACACACACACACACAAACACTCTCTCTCTCTGTCACACACACACAAATACATACACAGACACATTCACTCTCACACACACTCACACAGACTCACACACACACACACACACACACTCACTCTCTCTTTCTCTCAAACACACACACAAACACACACACTCCTGTGCCCTTTTTCTCGATGTCGGGGTCGGGCAGGAGGAGGAGGACAGCAGGCTGAGTTCTGGAAGCTTCTGAGCGACTGATCAATGCTTTTGAATAGAAAGCGGAGGGTTATTGAAAAACCCCGGGACTCAAGAGCGAGGGGACCTTCAGCAGCGGAGCGAAACATCCATATGACCTTTTCCAACACCCCATTACTTCCTTCAGAACACTGAAAACACAGGGAGGGAAGGCAACACGCAAGCAGGCATGTAGAAAGCGTGTGGGCAGCGCGTGGAGTGTGTGTGGGCTGTGTGTGGACTGCATGTGGACGGTGTGCGGATTGCGTGTGGACTGCATGTGGGCTGTGTGTCTGAGTGAGCATGAGGGCATTCCTTACACACGCTCAAACACGTGCACACAAACACACACACATGCATACACACATGTATACAAACATACACACTCACACGCACACACATACATGCACAGACGCTCACATGTACACATGCACACATTCATATGCGCAGACGTGCAGACACACACACGCACACAACAGCACACTCACAGGGCAGTGTCATGTTACAGTGAAGAGAATATAAAATAGAGTGAGAAGTGGCAGTGTTGTACAGTGGTTTGAGGATAAAGGTTTATGTCGTGAGTTTTGGGGTTGAATCCCAAATGGGGCACTGATCTTACACCCCAGAGCCAGATGCACAACGTGACTTTCCTCAGCACTGACTACAGCAGGACAAATCCTTCCTTACCTCAAAGCCATAGTCCTCTTCTCTAAACCCCTGACCACAGCAAGAGGGTCATTCATGCCAGAGTACTGCAGCTTTCTGTTTAAAACCTTTTTCCTGCTTGATGTCAGAATACGAGGAGGATTATCTCCCATCTGCATGGAACACCTGAGCAAACAGAGAATCGCAGCAATCGCCACGGAAACAGCAGAGTGCAGAGAGAGCCTCAAAGTTACACGACAGTGAGAAGTATCACAGTCCGAGCAGCCAATCCAGTGTACACAAACACATACACAACTGAGGACATACACAACTAAACATGCGCACGCACACACAAACACACACATACACACACACACATGCACTGACACACACAAACACATGCATAACTGAGGACATACACATGCACAGACAGACACGCAAACACACGCACACACACAATCACACACATATGTGCACACACAAACAAGCACACACACACGAACACACACAGACATATACAAACACACATGCATGCACACTAACACACACAATCATACAAACGCTCTCACACACATGCACACATGCTTATACATAGCATGCACACACAAAACAAACAGCCACTCAGAGCACAGATTGGATGACTAAACACACATTTAAGACTGGGAAGCAAAATGAACAGTTTGGATCAGTTGCACACCATCTACTCGGTGTTTACGAACAACGGCTTCCCATATACCACAGGAAAACAGAGCTGTAACTTCCCCAATCGGACAGGTTAACAGGATCCTTCACTCCCCTTATAGCACAGGCTAACAGAATTGTAGCTTCCACTCAAGCAGGCTAACAAACTTTTTCTCTCCCCTTATACCACAAGCAAACAGAATCATGGTTTCCCCTATAGGATGGGCATAGCCTACAGAATCATGGCTTCCCCTATAGCACTGACTAACAGAGTCATGGCTTCCCCTGTAGCACAGGCTAACAGAATCATGGGTTCCCCTACAGCACAGGCTAACAGAATCATGGCTTCCCCTCTAGCACAGGCTAACAGAATCATGGCTTCCCCTATAGCACAGGCTAACAGAATCATGGCTTCCCCTCTAGCACAGGCTAACAGAATCATGGCTTCCCCTATAGCACAGGCTAACAGAATCATGGCTTCCCCTATAGCACAGGCTAACAGAATCATGGCTTCCCCTATAGCACAGGCTAACAGAATCATTGCTTCTCCTATAGCACAGGCTAACAGAATCATGGCTTCCCCTATAGCACAGACTAACAGAATCATGGCTTCCCCTATAGCACAGGCTAACAGAATCATGGCTTCCCCTCTAGTGCAGGCCAAAAGAATCATGACTTCCCCTCTAGCACAGGATAACAGAATCATGGCTTCACCTATAGCACAGACTAACAGAATCATGGGTTCCCCTATAGCACAGGCTAACAGAATCATGGCTTTCCCTATAGCAGAGACTAACAGAATCATGGCTTCCCTTATAGCACAGGCTAACAGAATCATGACTTCCCCTATAGCACAGGCTAACAGAGTCATGACTTCCCCTATAGCACAGGATAACAGAATCATGGCTTCCCTATAGCATAGGATAACAGAATCATGACTTCCCCTATAGCACAGGGTAACAGGCATGACTTCTCCTATAGCACAGGATAACAGAATTATGACTTCCCCTATAGGACCGGCTAACATAATCATGGCTTCCTCTATAGCACAGGCTAACAGATTCATGGCTTCCTCAATAGCACAGGCTAACAGAATTATGACTTCCCCTATAGCACAGGCTAATAGAATCATGGCTTCCCCAATAGCACAGGCTAACAAAGTCATGGCTTCCCCTATAGCACAGGATAACAGAATCATGACTTCCCCTATAGCACAGGCTAACAGAGTCATGACTTCCCCTATAGCACAGGATAACAGAATCATGGCTTCCCTATAGCATAGGATAACAGAATCATGACTTCCCCTATAGCACAGGCTAACAGAATTATGACTTCCCCTATAGCACAGGCTAATAGAATCATGGCTTCCCCAATAGCACAGGCTAACAAAGTCATGGCTTCCCCTATAGCACAGGATAACAGAATCATGACTTCCCCTATAGCACAGGCTAACAGAGTCGTGACTTCCCCTATAGCACAGGATAACAGAATCATGGCTTCCCTATAGCATAGGATAACAGAATCATGACTTCCCCTATAGCACAGGGTAACAGGCATGACTTCTCCTATAGCACAGGATAACAGAATTATGACTTCCCCTATAGCACAGGCTAACAGAATCATGGCTTCCTCTATAGCACAGGCTAACAGATTCATGGCTTCCTCAATAGCAAAGGCTAACAGAATTATGACTTCCTCTATAGCACAGGCTAACAGAGCCATGACTTCCCCTATAGCACAGGCTAATAGACTCATGGCTTCCCCTATAGCACAGGATAACAGAATCATGGCTTCCCCTATAGCACAGGCTAACAGAATTATGACTTCCCCTATAGCACAGGCTAACAGAATTATGACTTCCCCTATAGCACAGGCTAACAGAATCATGGCTTCCCCTATAGCACAGGCTAACAGAATCATGGCTTCCCCTATAGCACAGGCTAACAGAATTATGACTTCCCCTATAGCACAGGCTAACAGAATTATGACTTCCCCTATAGCACAGGCTAACAGAATCATGGCTTCCCCTATAGCACAGGCTAACAGAATCATGGCTTCCTCTATAGCCCAGGCTTACAGAGTCATGGCTTCCTCAATAGCACAGGCTAACAGAATTATGACTTCCCCTATAGCACAGGCTAACAGAATCATGGATTCCACTATAGCACAGACTAACAGAATCATGGCTTGCCCTCTAGCACAGACTAAAAGAAACATGGCTTCCCCTTTAGCACAGGCTAAGAGTATCATGGCTTCCTCTATAGCACAGGCTAACAGAATCATGGCTTCCCCTGTAGCACAGGCTAAGAGAATCCTGGCTTCCTCAATAGCACAGGCTAACAGAATCATGGCTTCCCCTCTAGCACAGGCTAACAAAGTCATGGCTTCCCCTCTAGCACAGACTAACAGAATTATGACTTCCCCAATAGCACAGACTAACAGAATCATGGCTTTTCCTATAGCACAGGTTAACAGAGTCATGACTTCCCCTATAGCACAGGCGAACAGAATCATGGCTTCCTCTATAGCACAGGCTAACAGATTCATGGCTTCCTCAATAGCACAGGCTAACAGAATCATGGCTTCCCCTATAGCACAGGCTAACAGAATCATGGCTTTCCCTGTAGCACAGGCTAAGAGAATCATGGCTTCCTCAATAGCACAGGCTAACAGAATCATGGCTTCCCCTCTAGCACAGGCTAACAGTGTCATGGCTTCCCCTCTAGCACAGACTAACAGAATTATGACTTCCCCAATAGCACAGACTAACAGAATCATGGCTTTTCCTATAGCACAGGCTAACAGAGTCATGACTTCCCCTATAGCACAGGCTAACAGAATCATGACTTCCCCTATAGCACAGGCTAACAGAATCATGGCTTCCACTATAGCACAGACTAACAGAATCATGGCTTCCCCTCTAGCACAGGCTAACAGAGTCATGGCTTCCCCTATAGCACAGACTAACAGAATTATGACTTCCCCAATAGCACAGACTAACAGAATCATGGCTTTTCCTATAGCCCAGGCTAACAGAGTCATGACTTCCCCTATAGCCCAGGCTAACAGAGTCATGACTTCCCCTATAGCACAGGCTAACAGAATCATGGCTTCCCCTATAGCACAAACTAACAGAATCATGGCTTCCCCTATAGCACAGGCTAACAGAATCATGGCTTCCTCTATAACAGGCTAACAAGTCATGGCTTCCTCAATAGCACAGGCTAACAGAATTATGACTTCCCCTATAGCACAGACTAACAGAATCATGGCTTCCCCTATAGCACGGGCTAACAGAATCATGGCTTCCCCTATCGCACAAGCTAACAGAATCCTGGCTTCCCCCTATAGCACAGGCTAACAGTGTCATGGCTTCCCGTATAGCACAGGCTAACAGAGTCATGTAAGGGATAACCGAAAGAAGGCATGCAATCTTTCCTGCGCGACTGTTCTCCATGTTCAGCTGCTGTAGTTTGGCCGAGTTCAGAGCCAAACAGAACTCAGTTTATTGGCTGTGGACAGTTCCAGATTATAAACTGCATCATTACTCATCACACCCTCTACGAGCCGTGCCTAAGGACTGCCAATAAAATCAAACCTGATTGATTTTGCCAGAAAGTCCATGCCAAGAGAAAGATTGGATTGGTGGAGCCCAGATTTTGTCAGCATCCATCTTCCATTAAACACGATGACGAGGGTTTGCAGCAAACGCGATAAAATTGCCATCATTTCTCGGATCGAGAACATTTCTCTGATAGTGAGCGCTCCTTGGCAAATGCAGAAATACAACAGTGTAAGAGGCATTTAAAGGCCTCTTTCACGAGCAGAACGTCACCTAGAGTTCAGTAAGCCAAACTCCCTATTCACTGCACTACAAAAAGAGTGGGTAGACTGTGAGGATGGGGGATGTTTGAGAGGTGCTGAGAACTTAGAGCAAACAAGCCTATTCTGTGAAAGAGGATTTCCACAGAGTACATCACTGAGGTGAGCAGCAGCTGCTGGGGGTATAAAAGAATCTGAGACTTTCCCAGGTATGAATGAGGTTTCTGTTTGGCTCTCGTCCAATCAGAAATGAGTTTCACACATTCTGACTTGGGTCAGGACAAGGTTTAAGCTCAGGTTCACAGAGATGTTGTCAGTTTATGGGTGAGACGTGTCTGAGTAAAAGCACACCCAATCACACTCACTCTGCGATGGCAGAGGACCTGAACTCTGACCCCATGGACCAGGAAGAGCAGATTCACAACCCAATCACCCTCCGGTTTGAGTCCAGCCTTTCGGCCGTCACTGTGGTCACAGGAGAATGGGATTCCCTGATAGTGACGTTTGTTTCATTGAAGCGTATCAGTAAAACACAAAAACTCTGCCATCCAATGAATGCAAGTGGAACATTATTACTGACCGAGAGCGTGATTCATTTAATAAAACAAAAACGTTCACTCATTTTTATTTACAATGTATTTTTAGGACAAACTGGCCCAGATCCAGTTCGGCAGCTTTTCTCTGCTGCCCGTTTCAAAATGGAGTGATGCTGTTGGCTGCTTGGAGCTCGCCACTGGCTAGAGTACTGAAGCAGGACACATGACATGAATTCAGAGTGGAGGAGAGAGAGAAGCAGAGACAGTGAATAAGGATAGAGAGAGGGAACACCCAGGTAAAAGAGAAGAACCACTTGGACCCCTGAACCGCTGCTACTTGGGCCAATCACAGGCCAGGACACTATTGTGTGGGCCAATTACAGGTTAGAACGCGATTATGTGGATCAATCACAGGCCAAAACACTACTGTGTGGGTCAATCACAGGCCAGAACAGCCATCTTTTAAACAAGAGTCATGCTGTTCTCTCATCACACATGCATTTATAAGAAAACCCCCATACTTTGAATTCAGTAAGCGAACACTTCCATCTTCAAAGTAAATTAATACATGTTGTGACTGGTAAGGACAAAGGGCCGAATGGCCAAATCAGAAGGACAAATCAAATCAAAATATACAACTATTTATTCTGTGTATTTCACAATGCATTGTTACTATACGCCTTACAGAGAGCTCTGAGCCCAACAAGAGAAATTGTGAGGCAATATTGGCTCAACAAATCCTGGATCTGACTACGTTATTCCAAACAAAGCCCTAGTTACGTGCAGCATCTTTCAATCAGACACTAAAATGGGCAGGTCAGCTGGACTAACAGACTGTACATAAAGATGGACAACCTCCAGACACTGTACAAAACGGGGCCAAGACACCCTTTATACGGAGGCTGCCATTTTGCACATTTGGAGCCAGAGTCGGCGCAGTAGTGATCAGGGGGTTGAGCAGCAGTATCGAGGTTCCGCCCACACACCCACCCTACTCAGTCACAAGCACATCTCTGACCTTCTAGCCTGACTTGCTGCTTCAGTCAAAGCATACAACACTGCCTATTGTACGCGGATTTGACGCCGGGCGTGCGTTCAACAACGCCAATCCTTAGCTAAGGGTATTGTCAGCGCAATATACTCTATATTGTCCAGTTCAGTTATGTTACCAAACATTAGGCCTGTTGAACGCACCATTCTACCATGACTAAAGGCTTGTTAAAGCTATAGTCTACGATTTCTCCGCCACACACACCTCCCCCACCCCCTCTGTGCTTCTTCCGACACCATGCGCCCTCCCCTGAAAGCACCGTCTCATCCCCTCGGAAACCGACACGCCTCCTCCCGCTGAGAAGAGAGCTGGTCTGCCACACACAGAGCGCCGGTTTGACGTGGAGAGCTAAATTTTTCACTGTCAACGTCAAACTATGTCAGAGTTATAAAAAGTTATAAACATTTCTGGATGAATATGATCTCACTATGTACTTCCCAGGCAAGAAAATTAACAGAAATATTGTACAGTCATAACATGTAGACATCAGAGAGGCTCACAGAGGCAGACGTTAGCTTGTAATCACAACAGAGACAGCCATGTATAGATTTTACACACAACATATATCAACATAGCAGGCATTTTAGCCTAATGGGTTGACGTGGAGGCAAAGAATTGCTGACGTTAGCTTCTTATCTTCATAATGACAACAGCGCTGAGCTGCCTCAACCAAACAAACACGGTGATTTAGCGCACACAGTGTGTAAACATGTTAACTATATTAGCATATAAGGTCTACATAGAGGCTAACTGTAACTAGCGTTGACACCGCAATGTGGATCTCTATCAAGCGAATAAAAGCTCACACAGACTTTGCACAACCAATGTGTAAAGCATGTTAGCATATAAGTCTAGTGTTGTGTCCAAAACCATTCCCCCATCGAGATTTGTTTCCCGTTCTCACAACCAATGCTCACAACACACCGGTATTGTGAGCATTGGTATTCTCCTACATTTATTCTCGTTAGAGATCTGGCTTGATCCAGCTTTCTCTTCTCTTGAGCCTTCTCGACCGCAGGCTTTCTTTTTCTAGTCCTCTTGGTTGGTGGGGCAAGTAGATGTGGGACAGGCGGTTTCCCAGAGCTTTCCTTCATCATGTCTCTGCAGTTTGTTGTTGTTCTTTTTCTTCAGCATTTTTCGGCACTTGGCAACCGTGACGTCTCAGCAGGGTGGCTTCGGGGCACAGTAGAAGAGGGAGGGTAGGAGAACTGGAGTGCCAAATTTGAACGAGGGAGGGAGGTACACGGCAGCAGAAAAGGAGTTGCGGAACCGAGCCAGGGAAACGCCTATTCGGCCCGAACGATTCCTATTGGTTGACTTCTTTACGTGCCTGCAGCCTCCAGAGGGTGGATTTTTTTTTTTTTGGTTCCTTTTGCTATTAGTAGTTTGGAGAAGATACCTTAGATACATAATCATCATCAAACTGAAGATAATGATTTTAACCTTGGGAAAATCGTAGATTATAGCTTTAAAGAGCTCGCTGGTTTGTATTTTTTCCAAGTAGAGTTGAGTGAGGCTAAAAGACGTTTACTGCTTTTCTAGTCCTTAGCAGCACATTGCTTTGTTCTCCTGCAGATGTCTGGTGCTCCTGCCAGCCTCTATAAACTCGTGACGACTGCCATCTACCGTGACTGGGGTAGCTACCTCATACAACCTTGCTCCAAAAAATCCAAGACTACCCTTCAGATTACTGTAAGTTAAACACTGTGTAAATGTCTATGTGTAAATCTACTTCCCACTATCAAGAATTGTAATGTTGGTTCTGACTACCTAGTACGCTAACTAGGTGAACTGTCACTGAATTTGGATTTACTAGTTGGCTAGCAAGCTAACGGTTTTTAACTAGCAAGATTAAGTACTAGGTCACTTTAATTATCAACAAAAATTGATGGTAAAAAGCTCTTTGCTCTGAACATAGCATTGCTGCAAACAGTACATTATGCTATGTTCTGAGTAAAGAGACTTTTACCATTGATTTCCGTTGCCAACTAAATAGCGGTGACCTGTTATAGAGTAATGCTTAACAAGCTTTCTAGCTAGCCGGCTGACTGGTTTTACTTAGTACTGCTTCTGTCAGTTGCAGTCAATCACAGCTGTCAATCATGACTTTACACCCCCTTTCTATAGAATCAAATAACTAAATAAAACCAAATTTATCAGAAAAAGTTAACAATTGAACATACATCAGCATGGTAAGAACTACTTAAAATGACAGAAACCTCCATCAGAAAAAAGTTCTGTGACACGTTCTTTAATTTTATAGCGAGGGGCTTATCCCATCCACTAACAGGGATGGGGCTGGTTTATAACTTGTTCTGCAGCCAGCCACTAGATGGCGATCAAGATGTTTTGGCCTCTTTTTTGGGGAGCAGTTCGCTCGTCCGTCTTTATATTTAGTCAATAGCTGCACCAAATAAGACCAAAACCAAACCTACAGTACGCTGTTCAATAGAGGCTCCGGATTCATTCAGGTCACTGGGAACCTCGCCTCTGCTATAGTGGGAGGCAGCATAAAGCACACAAATAAAGCCAGAGCAAAAGGCTGCGAACTTTATACCAGCGGAGCACGAGTCCCAGCGTGAGCACAGCGGACAGTAACCCGTATAAACCAGCCCCCCAAGCACTGGCACATCAACGCGCTCGCTGTTCTCTCTCAATACAGACAGAGAGACTGAAGACAGGCAGGATAGAGAGATGAAATAAGATGGATGGCAAAATGAGAGAGAGATGGAGAGAAGATATACAACCCCAATTCCAAAATAGTTGGGATGAAGTGTAGATTGTGAATAAAATCAAAATGCAATGACTTTCAGATCACATGAGCCAATGTTATTTACAATAGAACATAGATAACATTTCAAATGTTGAAACTGAGACATTTCACATTTTTGTCCACAAAATGAGCTTATTTCAAATTTTCTAGCTGCAACAGGTCTCAAAAAAGTTGGGACACAGGCAAAAAAGGGCTGAAAAAGCAATTAATATAGAAGAGAATCAGCTGAAAGAACATTTAGCAAGTAATTAATTTAACTGGCATCAGGTGTGTAACATGATTGGCTATAAAAGGGATGTCTTAGAGAGGCTGAGTCTCTCAGAAGTAAAGATGGCCAGAGGCTCTCCAACCTGTGGAGGCTTGCGTAAAAAAATTGTGGAGTACTTTAAAAACAATGTTCCTCAACATCAAATTGCAAAGGCTTTGAAGGTCTCATCATCGACAGTGCATAGCATCATCAAAAGATTCAGAGAAACTGCTAAAATCTCTGCGCATAAGGGACAAGGCCGAAGACCTTTACTGGATGCCCGTGATCTTCGGGCCGTGAGACGCCACTGCATCACTCACTGGCATGATTCTGTCATTAACATTACTAAATGGGCCCAGGAATACTTCAAGAAACCACTGTATGTAAATACAGTCCGCCGTGCCATCCACAGATGCCACCTAAAACTCTATCATGCAAAAAGGAAGCCATTGTTGAGCATGATCCAGAAGCGCCGCTGTGTTCTGTGGGCCAAGGCTCACTTAAAATGGACTGTAGAAAAGTGGCAAAGTGTCCTGTGGTCAGACGAGTCCAAATTTGACATTCTTGTAGGAAATCATGGGCGTTGTGTTCTCCGGGCTAAAGAGGAGAAAGACCACCCCTCCTGTTATCAGCGTTCAGTTCAAAAGCCAGCATCTCTGATGGTATGGGGATGCATTAGTGCATATGGTGTGGGATACTTGCATGTTTTAAAAAGCACCATGAATGCTGAAAGGTATATAAAGGTTTCAGAGCAACATATGCTCCCCTCCAGACGACATCTATTCCAGGGAAGGCCTTGTGTATTTCAGCAGGACAATGCAAAACCACATACTGCAGCTATTACAACAGCATGGCTTCGTAGTAGAAGAGTCCGTGTGCTGAACTGGTCTGCCTGCAGTCCTGTTCTTTCACCGATTGAGAACATTTGGCGCATAATTAAACATAAAAGTCCATCAAAGGAGACCCAAAACTCTCCAGCAGCTGGAAGCCTGTATTAAAACAAGAGGGGATCAAATTCCAATGGCTAAACTCAAGAAACTTGTCTCCTCAATGCCCAGACGCCTTCACTCTGTGTTAAAAAGAAGAGGGGATGCTCCACCATGGTAAACAGCCCCTGTCCCAACTTTTTTGAGACCTGTAGCAGCCATCAAATTTGAAATGCGCTCACTTTGTGGATAAAATTGTAAAATTTCTCAGTTTCAACATTTGCTGTGTTATCTCTGTTCTATTGTGAATAAAATACTGGCTGGTGTGATCTGAAAGTCATTGCGTTTTGATTTTATTCACAATTTACACTTTGTCCCAACTATTTTGGAATCGGGGTTGTAAAACATGAAGAAAGAAAGATTTTAAGTGAATTTTTTATCTCCCCATGTGCAAAAGTCACATTCACAGCAAAAAAAAAAAAAAAAAAATCATCGACCATGTCTTATGCAAAAAGGACACAGAATTTAAACATTGCTCTTGTTGGGCTACATTACAGCGAAACTTCCCTCTGGGTCAGAGGGCCACCATGTTAAATTTCTTTCACCAAACTATACAACTATTCAGGTTTAGCCTAATCGAGTATCTGCAGCTACAGGTTCTGTCACTAGTTGTCATAATGTGTGAACTGATCAGTATGAAAGGGATACTTTGTAAATGCCTTACATACAGTTAAAATGCAGGACAATATTTTTGTGAGTAAAAGCCCATGTTATGCTGCAGACATTGGTATGGGTATTCAGCAGAATACTTTTATTTAAACAGGAAAAAGCAGCTCTCAAAACTGTTTCAGTCTGCACTGCTCACATATTAAAACAAGAGCAATCAGAGATTTCTGACCTCCGCCAGATCCAGAATTTGATCCAGATCGCCACCAAAATTTAAAGGGTTCTTCCTTGGATCAAGATACACCGGTGTACCAGTTTTCATGATGATCCGCTCTGCAGTTTTTGAGTAATCCTGCTAACAGACAAACAGACAAACAAATAAACGCAGGTGATTTTATAACCTCCTTGGCGGAGGTAATGAAAAGCCGTTTATTGACTTTAATGGAGAATGTTACGTTTCAGTAGAACTGCTCCGGGTACTCGGTGCACAAACTCGCGCACTAACCTAAACGCAGGGACAACTCATCACTACCTCATGAAGAAAAGGCACCTAATCCTGCAAGAAGACAGAGCAGATCTAAACAGCAAGTGGAGGTGAGCAGCAAAGTGAACCAGCAGCAAAAAGCCCAAAGCCACCACACCAGCAAACACAGCTGCCAGATATGCATAGCAAAACAAGGCGCAGCAGCACCACGGGCAGGAGGGACGCAAAGCTAACAAAGCAGTGCACAACTGCGTGTGCACTTGTGATTGGTTGGTGAGAGGACACGTGGTCTCTAAATTCCACCACACATTCCACGCATGCCGCTCATACATGGGCATTTCAGTCCCTCACATGGGCTGGTATCCCACTTTATATGAGCATTAGAGCACAGAGGTGACGAAGTCACTGTTGTTTAGCTTCTGGTGTCGGAAGTAAAATCCATGAGGATATTTATAATGCAGTTCACATACTTCCTGGCATTTTATGAGCTGGTATACTCGGAGATTAACTTATAACATAAAAGTGGACACATAAAATTTGTGGTTCATTACCGAAAATGTAATGCCATTGAATTTGTAGTCCAGTTTGTAGTCCCTTTTGGCAAAATACATATCCAATACAGTACTGTACAAATAGCCAGTGATTCACTAGAAGCCAATTAGAAACCTCAGTTTCAGCCTGACATTTGAGGATCTTCCATATTAGCTTCTAGCTAGTCAGCTAATTTGCCAATGGTTATGTTTTTGTGGTCTACGATACAACAACAAATCTATCTAGTGTAATGTTGCAATTTAGTGAACTCCGGGCTGGCTTGCTTCTCTTCTGCACTTATGCACACGCGGTAGGTCTAATCCTTCATGGCATGACTGCCCAGACCAAACTGGTGATTTCACCTTCAGAACAGTTAAACTCCTCCACAAGCCCTGATAGGTTTTGGTTCTTGACCCTCTGAAAACTCCTTAACTCCTCTTTAAAAAAACAAAGAATTTTGCTGAGGGACAGTAAAATGGCTAAAATAGCTTTTGCAAACTGGTTCGTAGCTAAAGCAACCAAGTAGATCAGGGGATTTAGGTTTCAGTCTAAAAATGGGTTGGCATATTGGAAAAAATTTAATCCATACAAATTAGTTGACTGTGGTCAAGAGGAATAATGGGTAGTTACTTGGAAATATGATTCAAAATTTCAAAGTGGATTGTAGCCCAAAAATAATGGAAAGTACTTCAGAAATGATTAAAAAACAAGTGTTTGAGAGAATTTTTACTTTCAACGCTAATGAGATGTACACACCTCAGTACTCTATGCAGAATGGTATTCCACTATATATTAGTGACACACACAGGTGCGCAGGTCAGCAGACTGGCGTGCCACTTTATATTAGTAATGTAGGCAGTAGTTTACTTTATACTAGTGATGAAGGTAGATATTCCACCTTATAGCGGTAAAGCTGGCAGGTATTCCAAATTACATTACGTTTTAGAAATACAAGCAGGTAGGTACAAGCACTTTTCATTAGTAATGCAGGCAGGTAATTCACTTTATATTGCAAAAGCAGGCAGACATGGCACTTTATATTGGTAATGCAGACAGATATGCCACCTCATATTAGTAATGTAGGCAGGTATGCCACTTAATATAAGTGATGCAGGCAAGTATGCCACTTAATATTGGTAATGCAAGCAGGTACACAACTTACTACTGGTAATGCAAGCAGGCATTCACTTTGTATAAGTGATGCAGAAAAATATGCCTCTGAATTCGTAGTGAAGACAGTTACTGTAAATTATATTAGTAATGCAGGCAAGTATGCCACTTTATGTTAGTAATGCAGACAGATATACCTCTTAATACTGGTAATGCAAGCAGGTATTCCACTTTATATAAATAATACAAACAGATGTGCCACTTTATATCGGTAATTCAGAGGGTATTCCACTTTGAGTACTGTAAGCATGTATTAAACTTTAAATTAGTAATGCAGACAGACATGCCATTTTATTTGAGTTCTGTGGGCCCGTATGCCATTTTATATTTGTTATATGGGCAGGCATGCCACTTCATATTAGTAATGCAGGCAGGTATTCCACTTTATATTAGTAATTCAGGTAGGTATTCCACATCATTGTTATTTAACAGTAATTTAGTCATAAGAGAACATGATCAATGAATGCTATAAAGACAGGTGGTGCTGGGGTGGAGGAGGGTTGTTGGGCTAGTGCGGTGGGGAGTAGCTAATCAGGATGGCAAGCTTAAGTAAGCCAACATATTTCCGACTAAGCAATCATGTGACAGCTGTCAGATGACAGTCAAATGCACTCAGCTGACTCTCCAGCAGGTAGCACCTCCTCTATGTTAAGCAAGCTTGACTGCCTGGCCTATCACAATTTAAGTCATATTAGTAATGCAAACAGATGTGCCACTTTATAATAACAAGAGCACTCAGAGAGCGCAGCACCTCCGCCACGCCAAGGCAACTCTGTGCATTAGTTATTTTCGTTGGCTGATGTAGGGTATTGTTGCGTTTTACCGCCAGGTGGCAGCAAAACCAAAAGCACGCCGATTGGAAATCCGGCCCATTGGAAAAAACTTCAAATCTCTGCCAGCATAGCTGGATTTGAACTTTGGCCTGTATCTCAGCTGTACTTTGGCCTAGATATGCCAAAGTTTAATCACTTGTTCCTCTTGTGCTACTCTAACATCCTGCAAAGTTTGGTTAAAATCTGTGCGGTCGTTTTTGAGATATCCTGCTAACAGACAGACAGACAGACAGACAGACCAAAGGATCGCCACCAAAATTTAATGGGTTCTTCCTTGGATCAAGATACACCTGTGTACCAATTTTCATGATGATCCGCTCAGTAGTTTTTGAGTAATCCTGCTAACAGACAAACAAATAAACGCAGATGATTTTATAACCTCCTTGGCGGAGGAAATAATGAAAGCAGGCATGCCACTTTATATCAGTAATTCAGGCAGGTATTCCAGTTTATATTAGTAATGTAGGCAGGTATTCCACTTTATATTGGTAATACAGGCAGGTATTCCCCCTTAATATTAGTAATGCAGGCAGGTATTCCACTTTACATAAGTAATTTAGGCAGGTATTCCATTTTATATTTGTAATGAAGGCAAGTATGCTACTTTATCTTAGTAATGCCGACAGATTTGGCAGCCTTTGTTAGTAATGCAAATGGATATACCATTTTACATTAGCAATGCAGGCAGGTACGCCACTTTGTATAAGTAATGCATGCAGGTATTCACTTAGTATTAGTGATGCTAACAAATATGATACTTTGTATGTGTGATGAAGGCAGTTACGGCACTTTATATCGTAATACAGGCAGGTATTACATTATATATTTGTATTGCAAGCAGGTATTCCAATTTGTATTAGTAATGCAGGCAGGTATGCCACCCAGTGTTAGTAATGCGATCAGTTACACCATTTTTATTAGCATGGCAAGCAGGTATTCACGTTTCATTAGTAATGCAGGCAGGTAAACCACTTTATATTAGTAAAGCAGGCAGGTATTCATTTTGCATGAGTTATGCAGACAAATATGCCAGTTCATATTAAGTAATGAAGGCAGTTATTCTACTTTATATTGGCAAATACAGGCAGGTATGCCACTTTATATTAGTAATGCAGGCAGGCAGTCCACTTTATATTATCAATTCAGGCAGACATGCCATGTTATAAACGCAATGCAGGCAGTTATACCTCTTCATATCGGTAATGCAAGCAAGTAAACCACTCTATATTAGTAATGCAGGCAGGCCCTCCATTTTATATTAGTAATGCAGCTAGGTATGCCACTCTGTGCTTGTAATGTTGGCAGGGAGGCCACTTTATATTAGTAATGGAAGCAGGTGTTCCACTTCATA
Source organism: Gymnothorax javanicus (assembly GCA_029692085.1). NCBI lineage: Eukaryota > Metazoa > Chordata > Actinopteri > Anguilliformes > Muraenidae > Gymnothorax > Gymnothorax javanicus. The sequence goes on from CM056204.1 coordinate 5,863,864, forward strand.
TCACTAATGCTAACGGATATGCCACTTTATATTAGTCATGAAGGTAAGCATGCCACTTCAAGTAATATAGGCAGATATTCCTCTTTATATTCATAATAGAGGTAGGTGTTCCTCTTTATATTCTTAATAGAGGTAGGTATTCCACTGCAGACAGGTACATCACATTATTAACTTATTTATTTTATTTTTTCTTTTTTCTCTCAAGAAACCGGAGGAAAGAGTTGAATACCTAATAAAGCATAATTCACAAAGTAGGAACAAACTATTTCCAGGGGCTAATATAACAGAAGTAAACAGAATAATTGTTTGATTATTTTTCCTAGCAGCTCTCCATGCAAAATAAGTTCAATCCAACAGGACCCCAGGATCAGGGTCCTGCAGACAGCCGCCTCACAGCTCACCCTAAACGCGAGCGAGATCAGGGTCCTGTGCAGTCTATTATACACGATTGCCGAATTAATTAGGCTTCTGAGTTATTTAAACTTTCCTTCACACATCGAACTAAACATATGGCAGCAGTGAGTAAGGGAATTAGACACATTGAGCAGATGTTGGTACTCCTGGAAATTAGGACCTGACTCAGCACTCATGTGAATGTATGATTTAATCCAGAAAATTGAAGCTTTTTTTAAAAAGATTTTTTTTTGAGAATTTTTCCTTCATTTGACAGTTATACAGTGGAGAGAGACAAGAGAGTCGGGGAGAAGAATGGGGAAGACATGTGGCAAATGACCCGAGTCGAAATCGAACTCAGGTCGCCGCAGGAAGGACACAGCCTTTAGGTGTGCGTGCTTAGACCGATGAGCCACTGGGGTGCCCAAATGAAGCTTTTTTAAAAAAATCTGTAATGACAATGAACAGTGCATCACGATTCAAAAGTTTCTGTTATGAGTGAGAGAAAAGATTGGAAGATAAAGAATTACTGAGGCTTAAAACCCCAAAGTGAGAAGATGATAAATGAGAGATGGAATACCTCATGATGAGGAGATAATGGATGAGAAAGGGGATACCTGAGACTGCAGAGATAATGGACGAGAGAGAGAATACATTAGGATGAGGAGATGACAGATGAGAGAGGGAATACATTAGGATGAGGAGGTAATGGATGTGAGAGGGAATACCTTAGGATGAAGAGATAATGGATGAGAAAGGGAATACCCTAGGATGAAGAGATAATGGATGAGAGGGAATACCTTAGGATGAGGAGATAATGGATGAGAGAGGGAATACATTAGGATGAAGAGATAATGGATGAGAGAGAGAATACCTTAGGATGAAGAAATAATGGATGAGCAAGGGAATACCTTAGGTTGAGGAGATAATGGATGAGAGAGGGAATACCTCAGAATGAAGAGATAATGGATGAGAGAGGGGATACCTCAGGATGAAGAGATAATGGATGAGAGAGAGAATACCTTAGGATGAGGACATAATGGATGAGAGAGATAATACCTTAGGATCAGGAGATAATGGATGAGAGAGGGAATAACTCAGGATGAGGAGATAATGAAGGAGTGATGGAATACCTTAGGATGAGGAAATAATGGATGAGAGAGGGAATACCTCAGGATGAAGAGATATTAGATGTGAGAGGAAAACCTTATGATGAAGAGATAATGGATGAGAGAGGTAATACCTTAGGATGATGAAATAATGGATGAGAGAGGGAATACCTCAGGATGAAGAGATAATGAAGCAGAGATGGAATACCTCAGGATGAAGAGATAATGTATGACAGAGGGGATACCTTAGGATGAGGAGATAATGGATGAGAGAGGGAATACCTTAGAATGAGGAGATAATAAATGACAGACCGAATAGTTTAGGATGAGGAGATAATGGATGAGAGAGGGAATACATGAGGATGAGGAGATAATGGATGAGAGTGGGGATACCTTAGGATGAAGAGATAATGGATGAGAGAGGGGATACATTAGGATGAAGAGATAATGGGCCAGAGAGGGAATACATTTGGATGAGGAGATAATGGATGAGAGATACATACCTTAGGATGAAGAGACAATGGATGAGAGAGGGAATACCTTAGGATGAGGAGATAATGGATGAGAGAGGGAATACATTACGATGAGGAGATAATGGATGAGAGAGGGGATACCTTAGGATGAAGAGATAATGGATGAGAGGGAATACATTAGGATGAGGAGATAATGGATGAGAGAGGGAATACATTAGGATGCGGAGATGATGGATGAGAGAGGGAATACCTTAGAATGAGGAGATAATAAATGACAGACCGAATAGTTTAGGATGGATGGATGAGAGGGGAATACATGAGGATGAGGAGATAATGGATGAGAGAATACCTGGATGAAGAGATAATGGATGAGAGAGGGATACATTAGGATGAAGAGATAATGGGCCAGAGAGGGAATACATTTGGATGAGGAGATAATGGATGAGAGAGGGGATACCTTAGGATGAAGAGATAATGGATGAGAGGGAATACATTAGGATGAGGAGATAATGGATGAGAGAGGGAATACATTAGGATGAGGAGATATGATGGATGAAGAGATAATGGATGAGAGGGAATACATTAGGGTGAGGAGACGATGGATGAGAGAGGGAATACATTAGGATGAGGAGATAATGGATGAGAGAGGCAATACATTAGGATGCGGAGATGATGGATGAGAGAGGGAATACCTTAGAATGAGGAGATAATAAATGACAGACCGAATAGTTTAGGATGAGGAGATAATGGATGAGAGAGGGAATACCTTAGGATGAGGAGATAATGGATGATAGAGGGAATACATTAGGATGAGGAGATAATGGATGAGAGAGGGGATACATTAGGATGAAGAGATAATGGGCCAGAGAGGGAATACATTTGGATGAGGAAATAATGGATGAGAGAGGGGATACCTTAGGATGAAGAGACAATGGATGAGAGAGGGAATACCTTAGGATGAGGAGATAATGGATGAGAGAGGGAATACATTAGGATGAGGAGATAATGGATGAGAGAGGGGATACATTAGGGTGAAGAGATAATGGATGAGAGAGGGGATACATTAGGATGAAGAGATAATGGGCCAGAGAGGGAATACATTTGGATGAGGAGATAATGGATGAGAGAGGGGATACCTTAGGATGAAGAGACAATGGATGAGAGAGGGAATACCTTAGGATGAGGAGATAATGGATGAGAGAGGGAATACATTAGGATGAGGAGATAATGGATGAGAGAGGGGATACCTTAGGATGAAGAGATAATGGATGAGAGAGGGAATACATTTGGATGAGGAGATAATGGATGAGAGAGGGAATACATTAGGATGAGGAGATAATGGATGAGAGAGGGGATACCTTAGGATGAAGAGATAATGGATGAGAGAGGGAATACATTAGGATGAGTAGATAATGGATGAGAGAGGGAATACATTAGGATGAGGAGATAATGGATGAGAGAGGGTATACATTAGGATGAGGAGACAGTCTTTGTGGGCTGAAGCACTTAGGGACCTGAGGCGCTGCAGTGCACCCACTCCTCTTCACAGATGCCTAACTCTAACCCCAAAACCCTGCTTCCTCCCCAAACCTGACCCTTATCCTATCCCTTTACCCCTGCTTCCTCCCTACACTGAGCCCTTCCTTTATCCCCTAGCCCCTAACCCCTCCCCAAACCAGAGCCCTTACCCTGACCACTAACCTTTCCCCAAACTGAGTCCTACTTTTATCTTGTAAACATTAACCCATTAATGATCTGATCAGCCGCATCTCTGCAGACTCGCAGGAAGTAGACATCGTAACTATTCAACATTAAATATTCATTCCAATGCGAGCAGGTAAATGGTTTGAAATTTCAGTCATTAACACATCAAAGAGCTAATAATAAAAACAACACTTTTTTCAAGCTATTGATGTGTCAACAAAATTTTTCTCTGGGTTTTCAAACCTCATCTACTTCTGATATAAATAAAACACTCACTGTCATTGGTGTGTCATCATTTATAGCAGGGATCTGTTGAATACTCAAGTGTGATTTTTTGAAGGACTGTTTAATGGCGTTGATTGCTTTACTATAATATGTTAGTCTTTTGACGCACCGTATCAACTTGCTATGTTTGAATTCCAGGCCAGATTTGACTGACACTTTGTGTTATAATGTTGCAAACATTGGAAGTGAAGGCTAAAATAGATGTGCAGTAGATAACATGCTTGACTTTTCTGATATGACTGTGCAATCTTTGGTGAGCATGGTGATTATAACAACTGGGTGAAAGCCCAAAATGCCTGTCCGAATGGACCTATGATGCACTGGAACAAGGTACAGCAGCTCTTAATTAGCAACAAAATAAAATCGAATTAAAGACAACACTAATCATAAGTCTCAGCTGTGTGTAGACACAAAGCATGTGGGATGACTGTTTTACGAGTGCAATCCAATGTAGAACTCTATACTGGGCACTATCACTCACTGAAGTGATCACCAGCTGTCTGCTTCACATTGTACAATGACTGGCACATTGTTGTACAGCATTGTGAAAAAAATATTTGCCCCCTGCCTGAATATTACTTGTTTTGCATATTTGTCACACTCAAATGTTTTAGATCATCAAACTATTTTTAATATGAGACCAAGATAACCCAACTAAACACAAAATTCAGCTTTTCAGTGATGATTTTATTTATTGATGGAAAAAAGAAATCCACCATTACCTGGCCCCATGAAAGTAACTGCTCCCTCAGTGACTAAATCAACCAACCAATCAAACACACTCAATTGCTAATGGCATTCAATTTCACTGGACACACTCGAGCATGATTACTGCCAGGCCTGTCAAATGTAAACATCATTAAATAGAAAATGTATGAAAAAACAGCACTTGATGCCATAATCTAAATAAATTCAGGAACAGATGAGAAACAAAGTTGCTTATCCATCTGGAAAGGGTTATAAAGCCACTTTTCTCTGGAACTCCAGCAAACCACAGTGAGAACTATTATTTACAAGTGGAGAACCTTCCCAGGAGTGGCCAGCCTGCCAAAATTCCTCAAAAAGTGAATTGATGGCTCATCCAGCAGGTCACAACAGAACCCAGAGTAACATCAAAGAAGTATAGGCCTCACTCGCCTCAGGTCAGGTCAGTGTTCACAATTCCACATCAAAGAAGAGACGGGGAAAAACTTATCTCTCATTTACTACCAAAAACATCGTGGGGTCCCCCAAAAATTTTGGATAATGCTATGGGCTGATGAGTCAAAAGTGGAAGTTTTTGAGAGACATGGGTCCTTTCACACATAGTGTGAAGTTATCACAGCATTCAGCAGTCAGAACATCATACCGACAGTCAAACAGGGTAAGAGATAGTTTGATGGCCTGGGGCAGTTTTGATGCTTCAGGATGAGGGCCACTTGCTCTAACCGATGGAACCATGAATTTTGCCTTCTACCTGAAAATCCTGAAGGACAGTGTCTGGCCATCAGTATGTGACCTTCGGCTCAAGCACTGTGTCGGGTTATGCAGCAGGACAATAATCCAAAACCTACAAGCAAGTCAACATCTGAATGGCTTAAAAGAGACAAAATGAAGCTTTTGGAGTGGCCTAGTCAAAGTCCTAACGAATCCAGCTGAGATGCAGTGGCATGACCTTAAACAGGCACTTCATTCTCGAAAACCTGCCAATATGGCTGCAAAATTCCTCCACAGCACTGTAAAAGACTCACTGCCATTTATCTCAAACGTTTGACTGCAATTGTTGCTGCAAGCGTGACACAATCAGCTATTAGGTTTGAGGGGGCAATTATTTTTTCACATGGTTGGTAATGGTTTTGAAATATTTCTTTACCTCCAATAAACAAATTGATCATTTAAAAACTGCATTTTGTGCTCACACCAGCTGTCTTTGTCTTGCATTAAAATTACTTGAATAATCTGAAACATGTCCAGTAATAATGACAAATAAGCGAAAATAGCAGAATAAATTAGGGAGAAGCAAATACTGTTTTCGCGGCCCTGCATATCGCTCACGTACTTGTGCGCTGCATGTTTACATCGTTAGGAATCCTCAGACAGATAACTCGCCTTGAGTATACCACATGAGACCAGTATATTTTAACACCTTTTAAACGTCTGCAGTCATATTTCAAGCAGAATTCACTGCAGTAAGAGCAGCACACGGAACAACCAATCAGAGCTTGAGCAGTACAACGCAAGCACAGCCAAAGCAGCAGGATATTCAGTGATTCGCTGTTCAAATCTGACACACTACACTACATATCAAGAGCCTGTGAGACAAAGCATGACAATTAGAAGGCTGTTATCAAAGATCAAACGTTTCTCTCTAGGGTGTGTAAGAGCTTTTGAGAGCTTGACAGAAATTATAAAAATAATTTTTACCTTGCGTTGATTTTCAAAGATGTGAGGCTGCAGGGCTAATAAAATGGAAGCTGTTTTTTTAACTAACTTTTTTCTCTTTTTTTTCTCTAACTGTTAATGATTGACACCATTTAAAAATGTGCAATGAAACAAAGCAACAAGACAATTTACTGGTTTGGGAAGAGGACAGAAATAAGAGATTAACAATCAGCTCCGAAGTGTTTGTCAGACAAACGGACTCAAGGAACATTTCACTGTCAACTCAAAACCAAACACATAAAACACACTCAGACCAAAAACTGCACTTGAATTGCAGACTTTCACTACAACCACTCAAAACTGCACAGATCCTCTGGTAAACACACACCTCAGACCATTCTCCCTATTCACTCCAGTGAGACAGGACCTCTGCAGACCAACACTGTAAATAGGACCAAAAGAGACCTTATTCACTCCAGTGAGGACAGGACCTCTGCAGACCAGACAGGGAATTCAGAACAACACTGACACACCAAGGACTGGTTTGAGGACAGGACCTCTCAGACCAAAAAAACAGAGATCCCTTACACTCCAGTGAGGAAAGGACCTGTCAGACAAAACTGCATTCACTCCAGTGAGACAGGACCTCTGCAAAACAACACTGCACACAGAGACCTTATTCACTCCAGTGAGGACAGGACCTCTGCAGACCAACACTGCACACAGAGACCTTATTCACTCCAGTGAGGACAGGACCTCTGCAGAACAGGACCTCCTGCACTGCACTGCACACAGAGAGACCTTATTCACTCCAGTGAGGACAGGACCTCTGCAGACCAACACTGCACACAGAGAGACCTTATTCACTCCAGTGAGGACAGGACCTCTGCAGAACAACACTGCACACAGAGAGACCTTATTCACTCCAGTGAGGACAGGACCTCTGCAGACCAACACTGCACACAGAGAGACCTTATTCATTCACTCCAGACCAAGGACAGGACCTTCTGCAGAGGACAACCTCTGCACACACAGAGAGACCTTATTCACTCCAGTGAGGACAGGACCTCTGCAGAACAACACTGCACACAGAGAGACCTTATTCACTCCAGTGAGGACAGGACCTCTGCAGACCAACACTGCACACAGAGAGACCTTATTCACTCCAGTGAGGACAGGACCTCTGCAGACCAACACTGCACACAGAGAGGACCTTATTCACTCCAGTGAGGACAGGACCTCTGCAGACCAACACTGCACAGAGAGACCTTATTCACTCCAGTGAGGACAGGACCTCTGCAGACCAACACTGCACACAGAGAGACCTTATTCACTCCAGTGAGGACAGGACCTCTGCAGACCAACACTGCACACAGAGAGACCTTATTCACTCCAGTGAGGACAGGACCTCTGCAGACCAACACTGCACACAGAGAGACCTTATTCACTCCAGTGAGGACAGGACCTCTGCAGAACAACACTGCACACAGAGAGACCTTATTCACTCCAGTGAGGACAGGACCTCTGCAGACCAACACTGCACACAGAGAGACCTTATTCACTCCAGTGAGGACAGGACCTCTGCAGACAGGACCTCTACAGACACACTGCACACAGAGAGACCTTATTCACTCCAGTGAGGACAGGACCTCTGCAGACCAACACTGCACACAGAGAGACCTTATTCACTCCAGTGAGGACAGGACCTCTGCAGACCAACACTGCACACACACAGAGAGACCTTATTCACTCCAGTGAGGACAGGACCTCTGCAGACCAACACTGCACACAGAGAGACCTTATTCACTCCAGTGAGGACAGGACCTCTGCAGACCAACACTGCACACAGAGAGACCTTATTCACTCCAGTGAGGACAGGACCTCTGCAGACCAACACTGCACACAGAGAGACCTTATTCACTCCAGTGAGGACAGGACCTCTGCAGACCAACACTGCACACAGAGAGACCTTATTCACTCCAGTGAGGACAGGACCTCTGCAGACCAACACTGCACACAGAGAGACCTTATTCACTCCAGTGAGGACAGGACCTCTGCAGACCAACACTGCACACAACCTTATTCACTGCACACACTGCAGAGACCTTATTCACTCCAGTGAGGACAGGACCTCTTCACAGACCAACACTGCACACAGAGAGACCTTATTCACTCCAGTGAGACAGGACCTTATTCACTCCAGTGAGGACAGGACCTCTGCAGACCAACACTGCACACAGAGAGACCTTATTCACTCCAGTGAGGGACAGGACCTCTGCAGACCAACACTGCACACAGAGACCTTATTCACTCCAGTGAGGACAGGACCTCTGCAGACCAACACTGCACACAGAGACCTTATTCACTCCAGTGAGGACAGGACCTCTGCAGACCAACACTGCACACAGAGAGGACTTATTCACTCCAGTGAGGACAGGACTCCTGCAGACCAACACTGCACACAGAGAGACCTTATTCACTCCAGTGAGGACAGGACCTCTGCAGACCAACACTGCACACAGAGAGACCTTATTCACTCCAGTGAGGACAGGACCTCTGCAGACCAACACTGCACACAGAGAGACCTTATTCACTCCAGTGACACTGCACACAGACAGGACAGGACTCTGCAGACCAACACTGCACACAGAGAGACCTTATTCACTCCAGTGAGGACAGGACCTCTGCAGACCAAAACTGCACACAGAGAGACCTTATTCACTCCAGTGAGGACAGGACCTCTACAGATCAACCTTTTATTCACTCCAGTGAGACAGGACCTCTGCAGACCAACACTGCTCACAGAGAGACCTTATTCACTTCAGTGAGGACAGGTCTCCTGCAGACCAACACTGCAAACAGAGAGACCTCATTCACTCCAGTGAGGACAGGACCTCTACAGACCAACACTGCACACAGAGAGACCTTATTCACTCCAGTGGGGACAGGACCTCTACAGACCAACATTGCACCACAGAGACCTTATTCACTCCAGTGACCTCCTGCAGACAACACTGCACACAGACACCTCATTCACTCCAGTGAGGACAGGACATCTGCAGACCAACACTGCACACAGAGAGAGTGGACCTCTACAGACCAACAGGAGGACAGGACCTCTGCAGACAGACCAACACCTGCACACTCCAGTGAGGACAGGACCTCTGCAGAACAACACTGCACACAGAGAGACCTTATTCCTCCAGTGAGGACAGGACCTCTGCAGACCAACACTGCACACAGAGAGACCTTATTCACTCCAGTGAGGACAGGACCTCTGCAGAACAACACTGCAGACAGAGAAACCTTATTCACTCCAGTGAGGACAGGACCTCCACAGACCAACACTGCACACAGAGAGACCTTATTCACTCCAGTGAGGACAGGACCTCTACAGACCAACACTGCACACAGAGAGACCTTATTCACTCCAGTGAGGACAGGACCTCTACAGAACAACACTGCACACAGAGAGACCTTATTCACTCCAGTGAGGAGGACCTCTGCAGACCAACACTGCACACAGAGACCTTATTCACCAGTGAGGACAGGTCTCTCAGACCAACACTGCACACAGAGAGACCTCATTCACTCCACTGGACAGGACCTCAGAGAGACCTTATTCACTCCAGTGAGGACAGGACCTCTGCAGACCAACACTGCACAGAGAGACCTTATTCACTCCAGTGAGGACAGGACCTCTGCAGAACAACACTGCACACAGAGAGACCTCATTCACTCCAGTGAGGACAGGACCTCTACAGACCAAAAAACTGCACACAGAGAGACCTTATTCACTCCAGTGAGGACAGGACCTCTGCAGAACAACACTGGACAGAGACCTTATTCACTCCAGAGGACAGGACCTCCACAGACAACACTGCACACAGAGAGACCTTATTCACAGTGAGACAGGACCTCTGCAGACCAACACTGCACACACAGAGAGAGTGAGACCAACACTGCTCACAGAGACCTTATTCACTCCAGTGAGGACAGACCTCCTCTACAGAGCAAAACTGCACACAGAGAGACCTTATTCAACACTCCAGTGAGACCAGATCAACACTGCACACAGACCTTATTCACTCCAGTGAGGACAGGACCTCTGCAGACCAACACTGCACACAGAGAGACCTTATTCACTCCAGTGAGGACAGGACCTCTGCAGACCAACACTGCACACAGAGAGACCTTATTCACTCCAGTGAGGACAGGACCTGCAGAACCAACACTGCACACAGAGAGACCTTATTCACTCCAGTGGGGACAGGACCTCTCAGAACCAACACTGCACACAGAGAGAGACCTTATTCACTCCAGTGAGGACAGGACCTCTACAGGGGACCAAAACAACACTGCACACAGAGACCTTATTCACTCCAGTGAGGACAGGACCTCTGCAGACCAACACTGCACACAGACCTTATTCACTCCAGTGAGGACAGGACCTCCTGCAGACCAACACTGCACACAGAGACCTTATTCACCAGAGGACAGGACCTCTGCAGAACAACACTTCACAGAGAGAGACCTTATTCACTCCAGTGAGACAGGACCTCTCAGAGACCAACACTGCACAGAGAGACCTTATTCACTCCAGTGAGGACAGGACCTCTGCAGAACCTCTCACACAGACCAACAGGACTGCACACAGAGAGACCTTATTCACTCCAGTGAGGACAGGACAGGACACACAGAGAGCACCCAGTGAACACTGCACACAGAGAGACCTTATTCACTCCAGTGAGACAGGACCTCTACAGACCAACACTGGACCAGTGAGGACAGGACCTCTGCAGACCAACACTGCTCACAGAGACCTTACTTCATGAGGACAGGTCTCCTGCAGATCAACACTGCAAACAGAGAGAGTGAGGACAGGACCTCTACAGACCACTGCACACAGAGACCTTATTCACTCCAGTGAGGGACAGGACCTCTGCAGACCAACACTGCACACAGAGACCTTATTCACTCCAGTGAGGACAGGTCTCCTGCAGACACACTGCACACAGACCACTCAGGACAGGACCTCTGCACTGCACACAGAGAGACCTTATTCACTCCAGTGAGGGACAGGACAGGACTCCTGCAGACCAACACTGCACACAGAGAGACCTTATTCACTCCAGTGAGGACAGGACCTCTGCAGACCAACACTGCACACAGAGAGACCTTATTCACCAGTGGGTGAGGACAGGACCTCTGCAGACCAACACTGCACACAGAGAGACCTTATTCACTCCAGTGAGGACAGGACCTCTGCAGACCAACACTGCACACAGAGAGACCTTATTCACTCCAGTGAGGACAGGACCTCTGCAGACCAACACTGCACACAGCCTTATTCACAGAGAGACCTCTATTCAACACTCCACAGAGAGACCTTATTCCAGTGAGGACAGGACCTCTGCAGACCAACACTGCACACAGAGAGACACTCCATGGGGACAGGACCAGTGCACACAGAGACCTCATTCACTCCAGTGAGGACAGGACCTCTGCAGACCAACACTGCACACAGAGAGACCTTATTCACTCCAGTGAGGACAGGACCTCTGCAGACCAACACTGCTCACAGAGAGACCTTATTCACTCCAGTGAGGACAGGTCTCCTGCAGACCAACACTGCACACAGAGAGACCTCATTCACTCCAGTGAGGACAGGACCTCTGCAGACCAACACTGCACACAGAGAGACCTTATTCACTCCAGTGAGGACAGGACCTCTGCCAGACTGCACACACCTTATTCACTCCAGTGAGGACAGGTCTCCTGCAGACTAACACTGACCTTATTCACTCCAGTGAGGACAGGACCTCTGCAGACCAACACTGCACACACAGGACCTCATTCACTCCACCAAGGACATCTGCAGACCAACACTGCACACAGAGAGACCTTATTCACTCCAGTGAGGACAGGACCTCTGCAGAACAACACTGCACACAGAGAGACCTTATTCACTCCAGTGAGGACAGGACCTCTGCAGAACAACACTGCACACAGAGAGACCTCATTCACTCCAGTGAGGACAGGACCTCCTGCAGACCAACACTGCACACAGAGAGACCTCATTCACTCCAGTGAGGACAGGACCTCTGCAGACCAACACTGCACACAGAGAGACCTTATTCACTCCAGTGAGGACAGGACCTCTGCAGAACAACACTGCACACAGAGAGACCTTATTCACTCCAGTGAGGACAGGACTCCTGCAGACCAACACTGCAACACTGCCTTATTCAGAGCAGACCAACACTGCACACAGAGAGAGATCTTATTCACTCCAGTGGGGACAGGACCTCTGCAGACCAACACTGCACACAGAGAGACCTAATTATTGAGGACAGGACCTCTGCAGACCAACACTGCACACACCTCTGAGACCAACATTGCACACACACAGAGAGACCTTATTCACTCCAGTGAGGACAGGACCTCTGCAGAACAACACTGCACACAGAGAGGACCTTATTCCAACACTCACACAGTGAGGACAGGACCTCTACAGATCAACACTGCACACAGAGAGACCTTTATTCACTCCAGTGAGGACAGGACCTCTGCAGACCAACACTGCACACAGAGAGACCTTATTCACTCCAGTGAGGACAGAACCTCTGCAGAACAACACTGCACACAGAGAGACCTTATTCACTCCAGTGAGGACAGAACCTCTGCAGATCAACACTGCACACAGAGAGACCTTATTCACTCCAGTGAGGACAGGACCTCTGCAGACCAACACTCCTGCAGACCGACACCTCTGCAGAACAACAGAGAGACCTTATTCACTCCAGTGAGGACAGGACCTCTGCAGACCAACACTGCACACAGTAATCCACATGAATGCCTCCTTCTCACTGAACTCATACAGTGCTACAGCAGAGCTAGCGCCACCTGCAGCAGAGTTGCATCTTTCACTGCCAGCTCCAGGCCATTCAAAACAAATGGCAAAGAAACAAGCTGTCTGTGTTCTGCCAGAATCAAAGCTACGACAGCGAGAGCTGTACTGGGTCAGTGTTGTTGGTTTCCTGCTGCTGCAGTCAGGTACTGATCCAACAGGTGAGGCCTGAACTCAAGTCACGGAGGCTACAGGACGTTCAAGCAGAGAGGACCTTCACTGGCATCCAATCTCTGCATCACACTTCAAATTTCTCGCTTATTCAGACACCTGGAGTCATACACTTGCAGCGATGAGTTTTCATCATGTTTGCACAGACAGACAGAATCTTACACAGAAGTCCAAAAAGGTCTCTACTGACTCAAAACTGACTTGCACTTTTCAAGAAAACCACAGACTAGAGCTACAATGAGTTTACTGCGTACAGTACAGACACAATAATCATCTTTCATGCCCAGCTCTCAGGCTATGTCTTCATTCATCCTCTCTCTCTCTCTCTCTCTCTCTCTCCTCGCCTCATCATCAGTCCTACCTCCCTCTTCCTCTGATTTGTCATTCTCGGAGTCGGTGAGGGTAAGGGCGGAGTTTTCTCGGCTGGAGACGGCGGAGCTTCGGCGGGAGGTGATATCTGGGCCCCACAGCTGCACGGCGCGATCAGGAGACAGCGCCCCCTCTGGATCGGAGTCTGCGTCACTCAGGGCGTATCCGCGGGGCAGCAGAGCCAGGTCAGAGCAGTATGCGGCCGGGGCCGCCGCCGGCTCACAGATACTCAGCTCCGCCAGCGTGAAGTTACCTGTGAGAACAGCAGGCACAGGGGAGACATGATGAACAGTGTGATATCAGGATGTTACAGTCATGAGGGACAGTGTGATATCAGGGTGTTACAGCACTAACAGGTATCAGAGATCAGAACAGGCAGAGAACTCAGTTAAGAACTGTTACTAATTCTGCACATCTGTCTGCCTCATGTTCGGACCTAGTCGGTTTTTACCTAAAGAAAAAGTGTATCTGACTTCAAGTTAACATCTCACCGCACTCACACAGATTAGATTAACCGTAATTATGTGCACATCTCACCGCACTCACACAGATTAGATTATCCGTAATTATGTGCACATCTCACCGCACTCACACAGATTAGATTAACGTAATTATGTGCACATCTCACCGCACTCACACAGATTAGATTAACCGTAATTATGTGCACATCTCACCGCACTCGCACAGATTAGATTGAGCATAATTATGTGCACATCTCACCGCACTCACACAGATTAGATTAACCGTAATTATGTGCACATCTCACCGCACTCACACAGATTAGATTAACCGTAATTATGTGCACATCTCACCGCACTGACACAGATTAGATTAACCGTAATTATGTGCACATCTCACCGCACTCACACAGATTAGATTAAACGTAATTATGTGCACATCTCACCGCACTCACACAGATTAGATTAACTGTAATTATGTGCACATCTCACCTCACTGACACAGATTAGATTAACCATAAGTATGTGCACATCTCACCGCACTCATACAGATTAGATTAACCGTAATTATGTGCACATCTCACCTCACTGACACAGATTAGATTAACCATAATTATGTGCACATCTCACCGCACTCACACAGATTAGATTAACCGTAATTATGTGCACATCTCACCGCACTCACACAGATTAGATTAACCATAATTATGTGCACTCACCTCATCTTACCGTCACTATGTGCACACAGATTAGATTAACCGTAATTATGTGCACATCTCACTCACCGACTCACACAGATTAGATTAACTTTAATTATGTGCACATCTCACCGCACTCACACAGATTAGATTAACCGTAATTATGTGCACATCTCACCGCACTCACACAGATTAGATTAACCGTAATTATGTGCACATCTCACCGCACTCACACAGATTAGATTAACCGTAATTATGTGCACATCTCACCTCACTGACACAGATTAGATTAACCGTAATTATGTGCACATCTCACCGCACTCACACAGATTAGATTAACCGTAATTATGTGCACATCTCACCTCACTGACACAGATTAGATTAACCGTAATTATGTGCACATCTCACCTCACTCACACAGATTAGATTAACCATAATTATGTGCACATCTCACCTCACTCACACAGATTAGATTAACCATAATTATGTGCACATCTCACCGCACTCACACAGATTAGATTAACCGTAATTATGTGCACATCTCACTGCACTCACACAGATTAGATTAACCGTAATTATGTGCACATCTCACCGCACTCACACAGATTAGATTAACCGTAATTATGTGCACATCTCACCGCACTCACACAGATTAGATTAACCATAATTATGTGCACATCTCACCGCACTCACACAGATTAGATTAACCGTAATTATGTGCACATCTCACCGCACTCAACAGATTAGATTATCTCACCGCATGTGCACACAGATTAGATTAACCGTAATTATGTGCACATCTCACCGCACTCACACAGATTAGATTAACCGTAATTATGTGCACATCTCACCGCACTCACACAGATTAGATTAACCGTAATTATGTGCACATCTCACCGCACTCACACAGATTAGATTAACCGTAA
Organism: Gymnothorax javanicus; assembly: GCA_029692085.1. Classification (NCBI taxonomy): domain Eukaryota; kingdom Metazoa; phylum Chordata; class Actinopteri; order Anguilliformes; family Muraenidae; genus Gymnothorax; species Gymnothorax javanicus. Next base: position 5,879,721 of record CM056204.1, read on the forward strand.
TTATGTGCACTCACCGCTCACAGATTAGATTAACCGTAATTATGTGCACTCATACAGATTAGATTAACCGTAATTATGTGCACATCTCACCGCACTCACACAGATTAGATTAACTGTAATTATGTGCACATCTCACCGCACTCACACAGATTAGATTAACCGTAATTATGTGCACATGAACAGAGAGGATGAGCCCAGGTGCATCTGCAGACACGTGATCAGAGGCACGGTGAGGGGAAAAGGACAGGGGCAGAGATGGAGAAAGTATCTCCCATGAAAAGGCAAAACCTAGTCACTCACTTTTTCATAAAAATTCAGTTGATACAATTTTGGGAGTTTGCTTCATGTTAATGCATAGCATATTGCAATTTGGCCCCTAAATATGCTGATATTCCAATGGCCAAACCTAGCAAGTCGACCAATTTCCCCACTTCGCCACAGTAGAACTTAGCAACTCAACCAACCTATCAGTGGACAGCTTTCAGTCAACAATGGCGGCACCTATGTTTTAGCTCCAGTTCACAGTTCATGTTGCTTGGAGAACATTTTTGTTTGTTAACCCCTTTGCGCAGTATACAAATATTGCCAATTTTTCCTGTTATGCATGAGCCTATTTCAGGCTTTATAACTCAGTAATTGTGTCACAGAGACTTTGGAAAATTATTCCAGTGAAGCAAGACATTTGGAAATTCTATTACAGAATTATTTCGGAATGAAATTTCGGAATTTGCAATTGTTAAGGAATTATTTTTCAGAATTTATGGACGCCGGTCTATATCTCCGCAAAGGGGTTAATCGTTAAAGTTAATTTCAAGTCATGGCGTGGATGAGTAAGGGAAAAGGTTAGTCGCCCTGGCCCTGGAAAATGCCAAGTAAGCAAAATATTCTGCAATAATGACATTACGAAGGAAAGTTTTTCAGTGTTGGGGTGGCTCAAAGCGACTGCTGTTGCAGCGATCACTTGTGGCACATTCCGGCACTGTCAAACTTTCGTGCCTTGCAAGGCCATTACAGTATTGGTAATATTAAAGTTGGTAGCGCCACTAGCAGGTGTGTGTATGTACATGTACATTAAATAAAAGACACGATACATGATAGTTGGAACAGTCATTAACCTGTAATAATAATAATAAGGTTTAGATTACACATAATTGTCTGCCGCCGAACAATCCATTCGACCTGTTGGAGGCGTCAACTGGACAGGAGTATATATCAGCGGCGGCTGGTGAACTGGCAATAGGGGAGGCTCAAACCATCCCTTAAAATTAATGATTGGTCATGACCTGTTTTCAATCATTCATTTAAATTACCATTACAGAAACTCCGAAAACTTATCAGGTGCGGTCAATTTCATGAATAACGCATACCTGTCAACTCTCACGCATTCGGCATGAGTTTTAGTGGCATATTTACATTAATCATAATAATAATAATAATAATAATACATTTTATTTATCGGCGCCTTTCATGGCTCTCAAGGACACCTTACCTGTAGAAATAATAAAAGAAAAAACAGCAATGGACAGAGTAAAAAACAACCACACATGAATACAAAACAAGGCAATATACAACAGACTATAACAGCAGTGGGTACTAAAAAATCAAATGTAAGCCAGTCTAAAGAGGTGAGTTTTTAAACGGGATTTGAAAGTTTCAAGAGAGTCAATGTCACGGATGGATTGTGGTAAAGAATTCCAGAGTCGAGGGGCTGCATAGCTGAAGGCTCTGAACCCCATGGAAGATAGCCAAGCAGGAGGCGTGGTGAGGAGCATGGAGGAGGAAGAGCGGAGTGCGGGTGGGTGTGTAGCGGTTGAGGAGATCAGAGAGGTAAGGAGGTGAAGAGCGGAGAGAGCGGGTGGGTGTGTAGCGGTTGAGGAGATCAGAGAGGTAAGGAGGTGAAGAGCGGAGAGAGCGGGTGGGTGTGTGTGGCGGTTGAGGAGATCAGAGAGGTAAGGAGGTGAAGAGCTCAGAGTGCGGTGGGTGTGGGCGGTTGAGGAGATCAGAGAGGTAAGGAGGTGAAGAGTACAGAGTGCGGGTGGGTGTGTAGCAGTTGAGGAGATCAGAGAGGTAAGGAGGTGAAGAGCGGAGAGCAGGTGGGTGTGTAGTGGTTGAGAAATCAGAGAGGGTAATAGGTGAAGAGCGGAGAGGCGGGTGGGTGTGTGTAGCATAATTTGAGGAGATCAGAGGGGTAAGGAGGTGAAGAGCGGAGAGTGCCGTGGGTGTGTGAAGGTTGAGGAGATCAGACGGGTAAGGAGGTGAAGAACAGAGCAGGTGGGTCCGTGGCATCTGAGGAGACTAGAGAGAGGTAGGGAGGTGAAGAGCGGAGAGTGCAGGTGGGTGTGTGAGTGGTTGAGGAAATCAGAGAGGTAAGGAGGTGAAGAGCAGGTGTGGGTGGGTGTGTAGCAGTTGAGGAGATCAGAGAGGTAAGGAAGTGAAGAGCGGAGAGCAGGGAAATCAGAGATTCAATGGTGAAGAGGAAGAGCCATTAACCGGTTGAGAGATCAGAGGGTAAGCAGGTGAAGAGCGGAGAGACCGGGTCAGTGTGGACAGCTTGAGGAGATCAGAGAGGTGGAGGTGAAGAGCGGAGAGTGTTCATGTGTAGCGGTTGAGGAGATCAGAGAGGTAAGGAGGTGAAGATGGAGAGTTATGCGGGTGGGTGTGTAGCAGGTTGAGGAGATCAGAGAGGTAAGGAGGTGAAGAGCGGAGAGTGGGTGTGTAGCGGTTGAGGAGACTCGGAGGTGAAGGTTCGGAACTTGTGTAGCGGTTGAGGAGATTAAGAGGTAAGGAGGTGAAGAGCGGAGAGTGGGTGGGTGTGTCCGGTTGAGGAGATCAGAGAGGTAAGGGAGGTGAAGAGCGGAGAGCAGGTGGGTGTGGGTTGAGGAGATCAGGGAGGTAAGGAGGTGAAGAGCGGAGAGCAGGGGTGGGTGTGTAAAATGTTGAGGAAGCAAAGAGGTAAGGAGGTGAAGAGGGAGAGTGCGGGTGGGTGTGTAGCGGTTGAGGAGATCAGAGAGGTGGAGGTGAAGAGCGGAGAGTGCGGTGGGTGTGTAGCACTTTGAGGAGATCAGAGAGGTAAGGAGGTGAAGAGCGGAGTGAGGGTGGGTGGTTACAGTATCAGTAAGGTAAGGAGGTGAAGGCGGAGACTAGCACATGTACAGGAGGTAAGAGAGGTAATAGGTGAAGAGCGGAGAGCCATTAACCTGAGTTTAATAGTTGAGGAGATCAGAGAGGGTAAGGAGGTGAAGAGCGAGAGCAGGTGGGTGTGTAGCACGAGGAGATCAGAGAGGTAAGGAGGTGAAAGCGGAGAGTGCAGGTGGGTGTGTAGCGGTTGGTGGAGACTGGGGATAAGGAGGTGAAGAGCGGAGAGTGCGGATGGGTGTGTAATAATGAGGAGATCAGAGAGGTAAGGAGGTGAATCATTCATGGGTGTGTAAAAGGAGACCAGAGAGGTAAGGAGGTGAAGAGCGGGAGAGTCTGGTGGGTGTGTAAGGAGATCAGGAGGGGTAAGGAGGTGAAGAGCGGAGAGTTTGTGGGTGTGTAGCATATTGAGGAGATCAGAGGGGTCAGGAGGTGAAGAGCATTTTAGAGCGGTGGGTCATGGCTCTGAGGAGATCAGAGAGGTAAGTAAAGGTAAAAAGAAAAACGGGTGGGTGTGTAAAAAGGAGATCAGAGAGGTACAGGTGAAGAGCGGAGAGTGCAGGTGGGTGTGTGTGGCGGTTGAGGAAATCAGAGAGGTAAGGGAGGTGAAGAGCGGAGAGTTTTAAACGGGTTTGGAGATTCAGGAGATCAAGAGCAGGTGGGATGGAGGTGAGGAAATCAGCGGAGAGGCGGGTGGGTGTGTGGCGGTTGAGGAGATCAGAGAGGTAAGGAGGTGAAGAGCGGAGAGTGCGGGTGGGTGTGTAGCAGTTGAGGAGATCAGAGGGGTAAGGAGGTGAAGAGCGGAGAGAGCAGGTGGGTGTGTAGTGGTTGAGGAGATCAGAGAGGTAAGGAGGTGAAGAGCGGAGAGTGCAGGTGGGTGTGTAGCGGTTGAGGAGATCAGAGAGGTGAGGAGGTGAAGAGAGGAGTAGGAGGGTGGGTGTGTAGCGGTTGAGGAGATCAGAGAGGTAAGGAGGTGAAGAGCGGAGAGCAGGTGGGTGTGTAGTGGTTGAGGAAATCAGAGAGGTAAGGAGGTGAAGAGCGGAGAGTGCGGGTGGGTGTGTAGCGGTTGAGGAGATCAGAGAGGTAAGGAGGTGAAGAGCGGAGAGAGGGGTGGGTGTGTAGTGGTTGAGGAGATCAGAGAGGTAAGGAGGTGAAGATCGGAGAGTGCAGGTGGGTGTGTAGCGGTTGAGGAGATCAGAGAGGTAAGGAGGTGAAGAGCGGAGAGTGCGGGTGGGTGTGTAGTGGTTGAGGAGATCAGAGAGGTAAGGAGGTGAAGAGCGGAGAGAGCGGGTGGGTGTGTAGCGGTTGAGGAGATCAGAGAGGTAAGGAGGTGAAGAGCGGAGAGTGCGGGTGGGTGTGTAGCGGTTGAGGAGATCAGAGAGGTAAGGAGGTGAAGAGTGGAGAGGCGGGTGGGTGTGTAGCGGTTGAGGAGATCAGAGAGGTAAGGAGGTGAAGAGCGGAGAGTGCGGGTGGGTGTGTAGCAGTTGAGGAGATCAGAGAGGTAAGGAGGTGAAGAGCGGAGAGTGCAGGTGGGAGTGTAGCAGTTGAGGAGATCAGAGAGGTAAGGAGGTGAAGAGCGGAGAGCAGGTGGGTGTGTAGCGGTTGAGGAGATCAGAGAGGTAAGGAGGTGAAGAGCGGAGAGAGCAGGTGGGTGTGTAGCGGTTGAGGAGATCAGAGGGGTAAGGAGGTGAAGAGCGGAGAGTGCAGGTGGGTGTGTAGCGGTTGAGGAGATCAGAGAGGTAAGGAGGTGAAGAGCGGAGAGCAGGTGGGTGTGTAGTGGTTGAGGAGATCAGAGAGGTAAGGAGGTGAAGAGCGGAGAGCGGTGGGTGTGTAGCGGTTGAGGAGATCAGAGGGGTAAGGAGGTGAAGAGCGGAGAGTGCGGGTGGGTGTGTAGCGGTTGAGGAGATCAGAGGGGTAAGGAGGTGAAGAGCGGAGAGTGCGGGTGGGTGTGTGGTGGTTGAGGAGATCAGAGAGGTAAGGAGGAGGAAGAGCGGAGAGAGCAGGTGGGTGTGTAGCGGTTGAGGAGATCAGAGGGGTAAGGAGGTGAAGAGCGGAGAGTGTGGGTGGGTGTATAGCGGTTGAGGAGATCAGAGAGGTAAGGAGGTGCTGTGTTATGGAGGGCCTTGAAAGTGAGGAGGAGAATCTTATAATTAATACGGTTTTTGATGGGGAGCCAATGCAGTTGTTGGGAAGACAGGGATGATGTGTTCGATGGATGGGGTTGTCAGGGGTGCCATAAGGGGGGGGTAACCATGGACGATTCTAGGGGCCCAGCATTCACAGGGGCCCCATAGAGGACACTGTTATTATTATAAACATTTGTAAATCAAATATATGGACACTTTAATTGTATATTTTAATTTTTGTAATAACTTGGTTGATTTAAAATAAATTCGTTGTTTGTTTTTCAATTTTCAACTTTTTAAGAATAATCTTAGCACATCGGCCCCCCCTCTTACTATTCAACATTTTGTATGGCCCAAGTTACACCAGTGCATGAACTGGCTGGGAAATTTTTTTCTGCTGGTCGGTTGGCACCATTACGTACATCAGCCGATCACAGATCGGCTCTGGTAACATTGTACGTGCCATCTGCCAATCACAGCTCGGCTTTACTCATGCATCGATGAGAATGGCTATGCATTCAACATTGTCTCTGTCAGCTGAGTTGTGCAAGCGGCAAATTTGTAAATCATCATCTGACAATAACGATGTAAGTGCTCTACAATGCACGAAATTACCAGTACACTAGCTGGTCTGCTGCAGAAGTCCAATAGTGTATTTCTTCGGCCTTGGCTTCACTGACTAATACTGCAGATCGGAAAGCAAATTTCCTGATATCACTGTGTTTCCATTACCAGTTTTTTATTTCGCTATTTAGATTTTGCGCATTTCTAAGGGTATTAAATGAAAACGCACACAGAGAGTGAGGACGATGTCCGACGTTATTAGCCCCAAAAGACACAGTCTGCTTCGTGACCATACTGTTCGTGACACAGACTCCTATTTGAGGCATTGCGCTGATAAACCTATGGTTGTCGCTGGAGTACATTGGGGAGGCATTACCAATTAGTTTCTGAAAAAGTATTTTGAACATTTGCTGCAATTGACAAAATATAATTCTACTGACCACTGGCCAATTATCGGAACACCAAAGAAAACAGACTATAAATCTATAAGAACTGCAGCTTTTCTCATCTTTATCATACTCTAATGACAATAAATAATCTTGCACTGAGAACAACCAGTCACCGATTTCATAAGTACTGCATGAATAATCATGTACATGCGGAACTTCAGATCAGAGTGGAAGAGTACATCCAATCTAATCAATCAGGATAGAAGGTTAGTGATTGATGTTGAAACAAGCTAGCTAAATAAAACCATTTGCCACTGGACGCATGCATCCATAACTCGTATCAATATCAATCTCTTACTTTCTGTCCTGATGGATAAAGTTCTTCAGTCGAATTATTTACTTTGATCCCTAGATCACGTTCATGTTTAACAATCGACAAAAACGTATTTTTCCGGAATGCGCCTTTAACATTACAATCTAAATGCTGTTATGCACAGATGCAGCAGCCCCAGGAAATCTTCCTGAGAGAAGGGAGGTTGGGGGTAAATATGCAGAAGGGGGTCGAGGGTAAATATGCAGAGGAGGGGGGGTTGGGGGTAAATATGCAGAGAGGAGGGGGGTTGGGGTAAAATATGCAGAGAGGGGGTTGGGGGGTAAATATGCAGAGAGGAGGGGGGTTGGGGGTAAATATGCAGAGAGAAGGGGGTTGGGGGGGGTAAATATGCAGAGAGGAGGGGGGTTGGGGTAAATATGCAGAGAGAAGGGGGGTTGGGGTAAATATGCAGAGAGGAGGGGGGTAAATATGCAGAGAGGAGGGGGGTGGGGGTAAATATGCAGAGAGGGGGGTTGGGGGTAAATATGGGTTGGGGGTAAATATGCAGAGAAGAAGGGTTGGGGTAAATATATGCAGGAGAGAAATATGCAGGGGGTTGGGGGGTAAAAATGCAGAGAGAGGGGGGGGGGTAAATATGCAGAGAGAAGGGGTTGGGGGTAAATATGCAGAGAGGAGGGGGGGGTAAATATGGGGGGGGGGTAAATATGCAGAGAGGGGGGGGTTGGGGGTAAATATGCAGAGTGAAGGGGGTTGGGGGTAAATATGCAGAGAGGAGGGTTGGGGGTAAATATGCAGAGAGGAGGGTTGGGGTAAATATGCAGAGAGAAGGGGGGTTGGGGGTATGCAGGGAGAAGGAGGGTTGGGGGTAAATATGCAGAGAGGGGGGTTGGGGTAAATATGCAGAGAGGGGGTTGGGGGTAAATATGCAGAGAGGAGGGGTTGGGGTAAATATGCAGAGGGGGGGTTGGGGGTAAATATGCAGAGGAGGGGGTTGGGGGTAAATATGCAGGAGAAGGGGGTTGGGGTAAATATGCAGGGAGAAGGGGGGTTGGGGGTAAATATGCAGAGAGGAGGGGGGTTGGGGGTAAATATGCAGAGAGGAGGGGGGGTTGGGGTAAATATGCAGAGAGGAGGGTTGGGGGTTAATATGCAGAGAGGGGGGGTTGGGGGTAAATATGCAGAGAGAAGGGGGTTGGGGTAAATATGCAGGGAGAAGGGGGGTTGGGGGTAAATATGCAGAGAGAAGGGGGGGTTGGGGTAAATATGCAGAGAGGAGGGGAAGGGGGGTTGGGGTAAATATGCAGAGAGGAGGGTTGGGGGTAAATATGCAGGGAAGGGGGGTTGGGGGTAAATATGCAGAGAGGAAGGGGTTGGGGTAAATATGCAGAGAGGAGGGTTGGGGGTAAATATGCAGAGAGGAGGGGGTTGGGGTAAATATGCAGAGAGAAGGGGGTTGGGGTAAATATGCAGAGAGAAGGGGGGTTGGGTTGGGGGTAAGTATGCAGGGAGAAGGAGGGTTGGGGGTAAATATGCAGAGTGAAGGGGGGGTTGGGAGGCAGGGAAGGGGGTTGGGGTAAATATGGTTGGGGTAAATATGCAGAGAGGGGGGGGGTTGGGGTAAATATGCAGAAGGGGGTGGGGGGTATACTAGATACAGTCTGCATTAAGGCAGGCTCTGTCACAATATATGAGCTATACTGCATATGACCTGCCTATGAGATATGTACACTGAACAAAAATATAAACGCAACACTTCTTATTGTGAGAAATATGACCATGTTCAGAAGCTCTTTGTACTTTCATTGAGTGTTGATAGATTGTTTGACCATATTGCAATACATTTCTATCACTGATTGAAACAGACAAACAAGAATCTCACGATGGCGTGATGATAAAGGGGTTGGGGTCTATTATCCAAATTTCACAAATGAATATTGGGTATGTCCGCCTTTGGCCTGCTGCACTGCTACACATCTCTGCTGTGTGGACTGTAACAAATAATCAATGGTGACCTGGGGGACATGTTCCCACTTCTCTTCAAGAGCAGTGTGGAGTCAGCGGATATTGGCCGGAAATGTGAACCAGTGACGAATTTGTTGATTGAGGACATCACAAAGATGCTGGATGGGGGACAAATCCGAGGAATAAGTTGGCCATTCAAGCACACAAATGTTTTCAGGCTCAAGGAACTCTGTGTATACAATGGTGACTTGGGTCTGGCATGGTCATGCTGGATGGTTATTGTTTCGATGGAAAATTGGTAGGATAGGCTGCGGTGTCTCATCGTGATATCACACTGCATTCAAGTTGCTGTTAATGAAATGCAGTTGGGTGCAATGTCCATGGGATATTCCCGCCCAAACCAGCACTCCACCATTATGTACCACTGTGCGCACCACACTGATGTCAGCATAACGATCCCCCGTTCATCCGCTCTGTGAAGTTGGACGTGACTCATATGTAAAGAAAAAAGTCCTCCATTGTGCCATTGGCCATCAAATGTGTCTGTTTACTCAGTCAAACAGATTTTTACATTGAGCTGAAGTGAGGTCCAATCCACAAAGAGCAGAACACACAGAGATATGGACTTCATGGAGATGATTTTTCACGATTTAGGCAAAAATGCAGCGATTGTGGGGACCACCTGCTCATCAGCAGTGGCAGTTACTGGTCTCAGATGGTCACAAAGATGGAGAGTCCGGATATGGCGGTCTTGGGCGAGGATTGTCACACGTGGTTGTCATGCGTGTGGGCAGTCTGCTGTCGGACCTAATTCCTCAAAAAGGTGTTTTATGCGACTTATCATTGAAAAATTGACATTAAGGGCCCGAGGGACAGCCTTGAGGAACATTCCTGCATTGAGGCATGTCAATGGCACACTCCCTGAGGGCTCGAGTCATCTATGGCATTTTGAAGAATGGCAGAACTGGGACTTTTGAGGTGGCCTTTTATTGCCCAGAGTACAGGATGTGCCTGAGCTGACCGTACCTGATTTCAGGCCCCACCTGTCTGACAGGCCAGTTTTGACAAAGGGCATGAGCTTGGCAATGATATGGAGAAGGTGACTGAAATGCACACAGACCAGTGACACACAACCTTGGTCACATAAATAAACCCAACTAGGCCAAGCTCAGAAATAATTAAGTATGTGGAATATTGAAATGACTAAATTGTTGCGTTTCTATTTTTACTCAGTGTATACGACCTCTGTATAAATTATGTTTGACCTATGAGCCATATATGACCTGTTTATGAACTGTGTATGACCAGCCTATGAACTACACATGACCTACTTTTGAACTATGTTTGAGGGTTCACTGAGCTACAAATGATTTGTGAATGAACTATGCATGATATGCCTATGAGCTACAGTATAACCTACCTATGAACTGTGTCTAGCCTGCCAATGAGCTACCATATCCAACCTGCATGGGAACTACTTATGACCTGCCTATATGCTATATATGATCTTAGTATGGATTATGTTTGACCTGCCTATGAGCTATTTATGACTAGCTTATAAACTATGTATGACCTGGCTGTGAGCTAATTTATACAACGTGCATATGAACTATTTATGAACTGCGTATGAGCTATATATGGCCTTCGTATGAATTACATATGACCTGACAATGAACTATAAATGATTCACAAATGAACTATGCAAGACCACAGCTGTGAGATGTGTATGAAATATATGCACTGCATGCAGAAAACAACATAATAAGACCCAGTTACTCGAGGGAATGTGCGTCAGGGGAACTCCCCACAACCAGCATCAATGCAAGCTTCAAAAACAAACACTGAAATTAATCTAAATGAAAATATATCAAAGGAATCAATAAACACAACAGAGCCCCAATTAAATCTAAATGAAGAAAAGGCAATTACAGAAAAAGGCCTGCATAACCAATTCAGTTTTTGCACTAATTAAAACGGACTCTGGATGCAATATCTCACAATCAGCTAATAAAAGGAATGTGCGATGTGATTAATTAACAAACTGGAGCGAAGATTCCAGAAACATGGTTCAAAAGGGTAAAAATTAAGTTGCTGCTGTGTGGAGTTGATTCTCATTAATCTGGCTATAACAGGAATCAAAAGGTGGTTAAAGAGGATATGAAGACAACAGTATGCTAGAGCATGGGCTCCCACTACTGACCGACGCATACAACACTGCGCAACAACATGGACTCAATCACTGAGGAACACAGAAACACAACAATGTGCAACAACATGGCTTCCAACCATTGACCAAAGGACAAACTAAACAGTGTGAAGAAAATGAGCTCCAACCACAGACCAACACATTTACACAAGCATTTACCAACACACTTGCTCACAGTGTGCTTCAACATGGCCTCCGAGGACTGACTAACACACGTACAAAACAATGTTACTGGCCAACTGCAGCACAGTTAACAAGTATGTAAAGGTAAGGATGCAACTACAGTAACATTTAAGTTACTAGGCTAACTGCAACATCGCCTATGAGTTTATCGACCCTATTTTAATGATCTAAGTGCACAATCTAAAGCGTGGGGTGCAAGTGTATTTTGGGCGTGTCCAAACCATTTTCGCAACTTTAACCCCTCTGCACAGATACAGACGCCAACAGGCATGAGGATGCTCTATTTATGCACACAGTTACACTATTCTATCAATGGTTGGCACACCTGGATCAGTTAGATTCCTCCATCGAAGAATTCATTGCTCATTTATATCCGAATAACTCTTACTGATATCCAGGAACTCTAATGCTTGCTCAGGCTCATCTGCATAAAGCAGTTATAGTTCACGCCCACGTGGAACTTCCCCTGTAATTATTTGTTGATTGACATGTTTCTTATCCAATTCCTGAGAGTATTAAATTTCCATAGAAATTGAAAGACATTGATTGGACCATCTCCTCCGTGAATCGCTACCTTATCGTGGTGGAAGAGTTTGCGTGCCCCTGGGACCTTGGGAGCTGTTTTGTCTGGAGCTTAGCTCCTGGTAGGGTCTCCCACGGCAAATTGGTCCCAGGTGAGGGGTCAGACAAAAAGCGATTCGCTAGTGTCTTATGAAGAGCCCCCCTACGGAAATAAGAACCTTGCCTGGATTAGGGACTTGGTTCCCTCCTGAGCCAGACCTGAGAGGTGAGTCCAACTATATCTAGCTGGTACCGCTCAACCTTTTCCTGGACAAGGCTGGGCTCCTTCCCCATGAGTTTGGTGAGCTGCCTATGTCCCAAGAGCCAGATTCCATGACCGGGGGATGGAACGCAGAGAGCCCTGGCCCTCGAGGGCTGCCACCCAATCTTCTCTGCCCCCATCCCTGGCTCTTCTCCTCATGGAACGTCAGCCCACGTGGAGGCAGCTCCCCGAGCCTCTTGGGGCTGAGCCCAGCCAGGTCCTGGGGAAAACCCGGCCACCAAATATAGTTGAACTCCCCCTCCAGGCCTGGCTCAGGAGGGGGCCCCAGTGTCCCTAATCCTTGATAGGGGATGGACTCTCTCCTTTTCTGGAGTTGTCTAAGGTGAGAGGTGGCGAGCAGGTGTGGGGATACTAGTGCCCCCTCGACTGAGTGCTGTCGTGTTGGAGTCTATCCCGGTGAACAACAAGGTCTCTGCAATTCGCTTGCGGGTTGCGGAGGGGAATGCTCTGACTGTTGTTTGTGCTTACGCACTAAACAGCAGTTCAGAGTATCCAGCCTTCTTGGAGTCCCAGGGTGGGGTCCTGAAAAAGGCTCCTACTGGGGATTCTAGAGTTCTGCTGGGAGAATTCAATGCTCATGTGGGCAACGACGGAGACACTTGGAGGGGAGTGATTGGGAGGAACGGCCTCCCTGATCTGAACCCGAACGGTGCTTTGTTATTGGATTTCTGTGCTAGTCATGGATTATCCATAACAAAAACCATGTTCGAGCATAAGAGTGTTCATATGTGTACTTGGTACCAGAATACCCTTAGCCAAAGGTCGATGATTGATTTTGTAATCGTGTCATCAGATCTGCGGCCATATGTCTTGGACACTCGGGTGAAGAGAGGGGCTGAGCTGTCAAATGATCACCACCTGGTGGTGAGTTGGATCAGATGGCAGGGAAGACTGCCAAACAGACCTGGGAAGCTTAAACGTGTTGTGATGGTGGACTGGGAACGTTTGGTAGAGGACCCTGTCCGGACGATCTTCAACTCACACCTTCAGAAGAGCTTTTCCCATGTCCCGGGGGAGGCTGGGGACATGGAGTCCGAGCGGACCCTGTTCAAAGTCTCTATTAGGGAGCGGCTGCATGAGCTGTGGCCTGAAGGTTGTCAGTGCCAGTTGTGGTGGCAACCCAAGAACCGTTGGTGACCCCAGCAGTGAGGGAGGCCATCAAGCTGAAGAAGGTGGCCTTTCGGGCTTGGTTGGCCCAGAGGACCCCTGACTCGGCAGACCTGTACCGGCAGGCTAGAAGGACTGCAGCCATGGTAGTTGCTAAAGCAAAAACTCGGGTCTGGGAGGAGTTTGGGAAGCTATGGAGAAGGACTTTCAGGTAGCCTCAAAGTGGTTCTGGAAAACCGTCAGACGACTCAGGAAGGGGGAGGCAGGGCTTTGAGCAAGCTGTTTTCAGCAGAGGGTGGGAACTGCTGACCTCGACTGAGGATATCATCTGGCGGTGGAAGGAGCACTTTGAGGGACTCCTGAACCTGGCAGACATGCCCTCCATTTGAGGAGGCAGGGATGGAGGACTCGGCGAGTTGTTGCCCATTTCCTGGTGGAAGTCACTGAGGTGGTCAAAAGCTCCGCAGTGGCAAGTCACTAGGGATGGACGAGGTTTGTCCTGATGCTGAGGCCCTGGATGTTGGTGGGCTGTCATGGTTTACACGCCTGTTCAACATCGCGTGGATGTCGGGTACAGTACCCATGGACCGGCAGACTGAGGTGGTGGTTCTCATTTTAAAAAAAAGGGACTGGAGGGTGCTCCAACTATAGGGGATCACACTGCTCAGCCTCCCAGGAAATGCCTATGCCAGGGTGCAGGAAAGGAGGCTCCGCCCGATTGTCGAACTTCAGATTCAGGAGGAGCAATGCAGGTTCCATTCTGGCCATGGAACAGTGGACTGACTTTTACCCTTGCATGGATACTGGAGGGGTCATGGGAGTTTGCCCATCAAGTCTACTTGTGTTTTGTGGACTTGGAGAAGGCTTATGACTGTGTCCCATGAGGTGTCCTGTGGGGGGTGCTGCGGGAGTATGGGGCTCCATGGCTGTTAATTTGAGCCATTCAATCCCTGTATAACCACAACCAAAGCCAGAGTTGTGTCCGCATTCTTAGCATTAAGTCGGACTCGTTTCCAGTTGGTGTTGGACTCCTCCAAGGATGTGCCTTGTCACCTATTCTGTTCATGATTTTCATGGACAGGATATCAAGGTCCAGCTGAGGTTTGGAGGGTGTCCAGTTTGGTGGCCTCAGGATTTCATCTCTGCTGTTTGCAGATGATGTGGTCCTGTTGGCATCATCTACGCTGTGACCACTAACGCACACTGGAGCTCTTCGCAGCTGAGTTCAAAGCGGTCGGAATGAGGATCAGCACTTCCAAATCTGAGGCCATGATTCTCTCCTGGAAAAAGGTGGATTGTCCTCTTCAAGTGGGGGGTCAGTTGTTACCCCAAGTGGAGGAGTTCAAGTATCTTGGGGTCTTGTTCATGAGTGAGGGTAGGATGGAGCGTGAGATTTACAGACAGATTGCTGCAGCGTCTGCAGTGAAGCCGGCGTTGTACTGGTTTGTTGTGGTGATGAAATTTGAGCATTAAAACAAAACTAAAATGTTTATGTTCCAACCCTCACGTATGGTCACTAATATTTTTGTAGTGAAAATAATAAGATTCAATACAATTCTAAGTCTTTCTCCGTGAGTGGCTTGTCTGATTAGAGATAGGGTGTGGAGCTCAGACATCCGGGAGCGGTGCAGTTGAAATATTCCGAACTGATCCGTTGAGGTGGTTTGGGCATCTTGTCCGGATGCCTCCTTGAATCCCTTTAATTTTCAGGCATGTCCAATTTGGAGCCTCCATGTCCAGGACACGCTGGAGGATTATATCTCCCGGCTGGCCTGGGAGCATACCCCAGGTAGAGTTGGAGGAAGTGGCTGGGGACCGCCTGGGCCTTCTTCTGTTACCCCGAACCCGGCCCCATAAGCGGAAGATAATGGATGGATGGATGGATGGATGGATGATTGGACCATCAAAAGTTTTTAAACCCTTTGTAATAGCATATTAGGTCATATTCTTTCAGCTTTACACAGCTGAAAATGTGTCAAAAGAAAAAGACAAAACCCGCCTGAAGTGTTCAGGTTACATTCGTTGAGATTGAAATTGATATGGACATAGTCAATAATTATTCTGAATGAAACCGGACTGGAAAATAGATCTGTGTCTCTGGAGGAGTTCAAAGAAAAGTACAAATCCTCAAAAATATATTTTTTTTCTTATGGCTAGCTGGCTAGCTGTTTTTATTCTCGGTTTACCATTGCCAAGATGATCACAGAGCTTACATGATCAGTAAAACTTCTTATTCCTTGCTAATATGGCATGTGATCTCAATTTGTGTCTACCATATTCAACAAAATAGAATACTGTGGTTTTGGCTCATTTAAAATGCTGACTATAAACCCCTCTTTTTCGTATTTTTTCTGTTCAATCCAGGGTGGCATATTGCCTGCTTTTTCCCGATAGTGAAATGTCTGTTTTGTTAAAATAAGGTATATTTCAGATGTTACTGTGTTACTGAGTTAAACTTGTTCCTTATATGGTGCGATAAGCGTTTATACAAGCTTATGAGATTGGATGTGGGAACTGCTAGCTTTTGAATGCACAGTGAATGTTCTGACCATTAAATATGCAGTTCCTTTAATGAGCATGTGTGCTGGCTTGTGGGACTCTGAAGAAAAATTGAGAAAATTCCAAACTTTATCATGGAGAAAAGACATGTTTTGGGTTTGGAGAGGTTATTGGCGACCATTGATGTCCCACCACGCCTATATTGATAAATAATGCTAAATTCAACCAGAAAATAATTAATTCATATTGAATTTCATTTGACAGTTCACCATTTGTGTTAAAAAATATGATTATTTTATGATTTGACAGTTCACCATTTTGAGGGCTCTGACAGTTTGGGGAGCCACTTGGAGATCTTATTTGGATTGTAAAGAGTAGATAATTTTGAAAATCACACTCAGGTGAGGTACACCTGTGGTCTAGAAGTTTATGATCCCAGAAATATATTGTTTTAACTCCCAGCCATTTTTCAATTCTCAGTATTAGTTTTTTACCATTTCAATACTGAATTTTCATGAAGATTTTTTATGTTTGCAGCCCTTTTCTCTACCAAAATCATGAAAATAAACTGAAATATGATGGAATTCCAAATGCTACAAGTGTCTTGTCTCAGTTGAGCCATTTTCTCCCTCTCTGTGAAGCTCAAATCTTGAATTTTAAAGCCTCCAATAGTGTAATGCATGAATAGCTAGATTTGGTTTTCTGTGCAAAGGAGTTAACAACAGGTTATCAGGGCACAAAGTATGGGACATGGTTCAAAGGGGTCGCACTTAATAGCTTAATTGATCACAGGCGTGTTTTGGGCATAACATGAAATAAACCAATCAGAGCATCCTCTCTCATTTGCTTTAAAAGCCAGATGCCCTTGCACCAGGCAAATTGCTATTATAAGGGCAGATTTTCCAAACTGCGGGAAAAACACTTCTCTGCAGAGATGGGTTAACTCATGCCCAATGTGAAGGCATGCAAACAAACCACTGCTGAAACCTGATCTCTGTAATGTCCAAAAATGTTAGTTAATTAGAACTGTATTTTTGAAATATTATTAAAAATTGTTTTAATCATATTCCTGTGGAAAAAAAGTTATCATAAACTGAATCCAGGGGTTGCAGTTAAACGTGCATGGAACAAGGAAACAAAATTAAAAAATAAAAAAAAACTTTCAGTTCAGAGTCTCGGGTAAAAAAATAATTCTGTCTGGATGGGGCAATGACTGAGAAAAATTATAATGACCAAGCAGCTTGGGAGAAAGAAATAAAATAATGTTATTTTGATTACGCTACTGTAACCCCTTGAATAAAATCCAGCAGGAGTGAAATGAACCTGGTCCTGCTTTATAGACTGTGAGGCTGCAAAAGAGATGGATCAGTCTGGATGACATAAGAACAAAAATAACGGCTGGTGAACACAAATTGTTGACATCTCATCCATGAAGGCCAAGTCAGAATTATGAAAGAAATTTAGATGAATTATCGACAGTGACCACCATTTTATCTGTTATTTAATTTTCATAAAGTTCTGCATTTTATGGTTGCTTCGTCCGTCTGCCAAACTGTGAATTACAATACACACATTTCAAATGAAATGCAGACTTGTGTATTTGATAACAGAAGCTGAATGGATGGGTTGCAGGTATTGTATTTGTGGATCAGTTCAAATTCAGAATTGATTTTGAGATAATTGCGGATAATGAGTCGATCTGTACCAGACTTATCTGGTACAGATCGACTTATCCAAACGTCTGAAGCTCCCCAAACAAAATTTCTATACTGAGCAACAAAAGAAACTAAAATTAATTAAGACTGACCAGAAACTAAGAGTGTGTATAATTATTATAAAAATGTCATTTGTTATTAGTTCACGCTCATTTACTCTTATTTCCTCAACCGTTTCTTTGTTTTTCAGTCACTTCTGCCTGGCAGCCATGCGAGTGCATTAACTAAGTTGTGCTTCCCATTTTTGATTAATCGGAATTTCAGGCAGTTTTAGGTATGGCATGCCATGTCTTTAATGGTCTCCTAACAATTAGCCCTCCAGGGGCAATCACCTGCAGGAATGTCAGAGTTTGTCAGTATTTAGGAGTCATGGCTTTATCCTGAATAATTTGCGAATACCTAAATGTGTAATCTTGCATGTTGAATCGGAAAATCTCTTGGGTTTTGAAGAACTATGTTCCCTCACAATTTAAATAAATCAGAGCATTCAATGATCGGGCACATATTTGCACGGGCATACAATCAATAGCATTCACTATTACAACATCTATTTTTTAAATATTTTGATTAACTCAATAATAATTTTCCACACTGTAATCTTTTTATTTTTTTATCTTTTGCATGTCAGCATGCTGCTGCTTGTCCGGATATGCACATTGTGTACTGGCCTAATGCAAACCCTTTCGCAGGCACATAATGCTATCTTTAATAATTCACCCCTTAAAATAGCAGGTTGTAAAAGGCATGGGACTAAAAAACGCTTGACTGTCAAATTGACCAGGTTTTTGTTGGTCAATTGCATGAAGTTTTTGCAAATGAGCCAGAGAGCGGGGAGTGACTATCCAAACGATTTTAGCGATTCTGGAGAGGATTAAAACATCAAAATTATTATGCAACATGCCAGCAGAGTGCCTGGGCCACCACACCCTCATAAAACTTAAGACCAAGCAGAGTGCACCACACCTCAATTATGAGATTTGCCAATGGACGCTCAATTTGGCGCAAATGCATTCGCTATTTATGCAGCGAGGACACTGGACGGGAAAATGGTATCTGCATCGGTCATGAAGTAGCAAAAACACTTACGTCACACTTCACACCCCTCTGTGCATGGTGTAAGACAGAGACCTATGTGTTGGAAGATGTTACTAAATGGCAGGAATAAAAAAAAAAACAAATAGTATTACATCTCTTTTACTGCAGCTGTCATGCTTCTCAGTATCTATCAATGCTAACAAAACTCACTGTGCTCTCACAGACGGAGACAGCCTCTGACACACATTCATGAACATACACACAGACAGACGCTCACAAACACACTGTCCTCCCAGGTAATGCAATTCTGCCACAGATGGCTCCTCAGAGATTTATCAAAATCTATTACATTTTAAGAGAAAGAGGAGAATACTTCGAGGGTTTCGAGGCAGAATAGTTTATCTCCAAATTTGCATATGGAGATAAAAACCTTTTTTCCAGACAAACTAGACATGATTTGTAACTCGTAGCTGCACTTAACCCAAAATGCGCAAATTTGGAGATAAACCATTCTGGTTCTGTACCCTCGATATGGTTTCAGTGAATGGAGTGGTTATGAAAAATGCGTAAAAATGAAGAGCACTATTCAGCTGAAGGAGCTGTGTCGCGATTACGGAGCATGCTCAGAACTCGTATCCTAAGAAAGTGAATCTGCTCGATTGCAAGTCATAATCAGAGTCCATCCCTGCCAATACGTCTTCGCTTTGCATTGTATTTACACTGTATATATTTTAGTTACTCCGGCATTATGCTTTTTATAGTGAGGAGCTTTCTATGGAAATTTAAAGCACTACCTTAAGCTTTAGCCAAGGGACAAGAAGAATGTAAGCTGGTTTCCATCGCCAATAATCATAGAAGAAGAAATATCTTCTAGATTTTGACTTGCAGTTGAATGGATTTACTTCATTCAAAGTTGAGAGCATGAGCAAGTTGTAATGATACAGCTCATTTAAAACTAATTCTTCCCCCCTAAAATACAGAGACCAAACAGACTTAGCGTACAAAAAAGGCGCTTCCCAGAGTCTGCACTGAGCATGCTCCTCATTCATGCTATTTAAAGACTGCGGAGCCTTCAGTACAAATGTCTACAAAAACTAAAGGATCAGAGGGAAGTTATTGCAGCCCAGTGACCAAGCACTGCTGAGACTTCTCAGTTCTGTGGAGTCGTGTGTATAATGCTGTGTGCAATGTGTATAATCCTTCCTGTGCAGTACAAACCTGCACTTAATGCAGTCAGAACGTGGGAAAATAAAATCAATTCTCAAAAATTCCAATTCATTATGCATTCGGCACAGTTTACTCCGAGAACAAATAAACCCATCAGGCTTTCTAGAGAAATGGGGTCTGACTGTATTACGAGGCAACAATCTTTTCGCGCTTGTATCTATTTCAATTTAACAATTCACCACAAAAATGATCAATGTTAAATTGGTGGCGATGAAAACTTCACAAGAATAAATGACTGGCATAGTTACACGAGCTCTGCACTTTGGCAAGGACGTCATCAGGCACGGAAATGACTAACAATGGCAAACTGCATCAGAGAACATCTGAATATTACTGTATAAGAATTTCACTCACTCACCTTCTTTAACCCTTAGAGAGCGCTGAAATAAATTTTTAGAGAATATCTTGTGCTGTTGAAAACCTATCTTAAAAGAGCTCCCCTGCAGGAGCTCTTTTAAACAAGTCGCTTGCATGATAGGTTTTCAACAGCTTTGATTTTGATATCTTACATCAGTGAGCAACAATAGCTGCATTTGGCGCTCTAAGGGTTAAATTATCCACCACACAAAATGGCACACATTTATGGCCTAACCCTAAGACCTTCCTGGTCCAACATCTCCTCTGTTTATCACAATTATTTTCCCATTGCGGCTGCGGAGGAGAGAGAAGCACAAAGTCTGAGCGAGTGGGAAATAATTCTGCTGCTGACGCAGGCCACCAGCTGTGAGGCGCACTCCCCTTCCATTAGCAGCTAATAATTAGCACAACTTGCAATGAAGAGAATTTGCAGCTCATTCTTGTGTGAAGAACATCACGCAAAGGTAGAAAAAAGTACAGCACCTCACCTCAGACACAGAGCTCAGGTGTGCTGGGAGTCGAGGAATCAGGCGACAGCAGAGCATGATGGGATTGGGGCAGGAAGTGCCAGATTTGAGCGTCGTTGGGGGCATAATTGCTCTACCCTTGAGTAATAAAGACTTAACCCTGACTCGCTTTGCTAAAAAAATTCTCTATAAATGGATGATACGTTAAACGTAACCTGTGCGAGTGAGCGGAGCCCCTTATTTGTGAATGTAAACGGCGGCGAGGTGATCTCTCGGAGTTGCGGGCAGATACAGCTCATTTCAGTTCCCTGGGCGAGCGTGGGAAGAGCCCCGGCTGCAGTCTGGAGAGACACAGTCCCTGGCGTCCCACGACTGACGGCACAGCTGCTGCCTCGAATCCTCAGGGGCCCCGAGACCGAGCGCCATTTGCAGTTTTCCTCTCCTGGGGTCCCCCCCTCCCGTTTACACGACCCTCCCATCACCCCCTGCCCCTCTCCTCTCCCCACGGTGCCCTTCTGCTGCTCCCCTCGGCATCACCGCACTCCCACAGCACCCTGCTGTCTCTCGCTCCTGAGTAATGGCGCCCATTTCCCACAATCCTCTCTGAGCAAAGGGGGATAAACGTGAGCCTGCCCCAGCAGAGCCGTGGGAACCGGCGTGCCAGTTCCGGAACTTTCTCGCTGACGCAGGCAAGAGCGGGGCGGGGGTCAGAGCTGGAATCGTTATCCAGGGAGGGACAAAATGCACAAAATCCCGTCCTGTTTGCACATGATGAATGTGTGACTGTAAGGGGAGTCTCACAGGGCTGCTGTGGCGTTCATACAGCATAACTCTTACACTGCGTTATCTTATACACTACAATACGTCATAAACTGCAATACCCTCTACACTGCAATCTCTCGTACTTTGCAATATCTTTTAAACATTACACGCCAATACGTCATACTTTGCAGTACATAACACACGGCAATACCTCTTTCAATGCAATACTTCTTACACTGAAATCTCTCATCCACAGCAACATCTAATACGCTGCTATATTTCATACACCACAATATCTCTTGCTCTGAAATACCTCATACATAAAGAATATCATATGGGCATTTTCATATCACACGCTGTATCAACCCGAGACCCCAGTATCAGCCCAAGAGCTTTGTACTGGTCGAGGGTTGATACACGGTGTGATATGAAAATGTGCATATGATGTTCTATTTATCTTTTGACCATAATTTTCGATGCATTTTATCCAAAGCATTTATTTCAGGTTATTATTGTCATCATTACAGGCCAGTAGCGCTAGTATTTGCTTTTAGTTAGTGGTGTTTTCAAGTCACCGAAATGGCTAATTAGCTAGCTAGCATTAAAACGAGTTTTTCTCCATTAAGGCACTAAATTTGCGTTTCTACGATAGCTTATGCATGAAAAGTTTTACTACAGCCCTTCGCATGAATATTGCTGCAAAACGCGGCGTTACGCATGCTGTTTACAAATAATTCTGTATCAAGTTCCTTTTCTATAACATAGTCCAGTTCAGAAATTTCAGCCAATGAGGAATTCATGTGTCTCTCCGCCATGACAGCGTCTAATCAGCGTCTGAAACGATGCCTTGCCAACGACGCTCGTGACTGTTGCTATGGCAATGGTTGCTGCCACTGACACGGGATTTGCCCAGCAGGCAGATATGGGTGATACAGGATTTTTTCCCGGTGGGCTGATACAGCCTCGTGCCTCGCGTTCGTATTTCATGGGCAGATTCCCCATATTTATAAGGAAGTATATGATAAACTGCAATATCTAATACCCTGCAATACTCAAACTTCGTAACACCTCTTACACTGCAATACCTCACACACTGTAATGTGTCATTAACTAAAATACCTCTTACACTGCAATACCTCACACACTGTAATGTGTCATTAAAATACCTCTTACACTGCAATACCTCACACACTGTAATGTGTCATTAACTAAAATACCTCTTACACTGCAATACCTCACACACTGTAATATGTCATTAACTAAAATACATCTTACACTGCAATACCTCACACACTGTAATATGTCATTAACTAAAATACCTCCTACACTGCAATACCTCACACACTGTAATATGTCATTAACTAAAATACCTCTTACACTGCAATACCTCACACACTGTAATATGTCATTAACTAAAATACATCTTACACTGCAATACCTCACACACTGTAATATGTCATTAAAATACCTCTTACACTGAAATACCTCACACACTGTAATATGTCATTAAAATACCTCTTACACTGAAATACCTCACACACTGTAATGTGTCATTAACTAAAATACCTCTTACACATCAATACCTCACACACTGTAATATGTCATTAACTAAAATACCTCTTACACTGCAATACCTCACACACTGTAATATGTCATTAACTAAAATACCTCTTACACTGCAATACCTCACACACTGTAATATGTCATTAAAATACCTCTTACACTGAAATACCTCACACACTGTAATGTGTCATTAACTAAAATACCTCTTACACTGCAATACCTCACACACTGTAATATGTCATTAAATAAAATACATCTTACACTGCAATACCTCACACACTCTAATATGTCATTAACTAAAATACCTCTTACACTGCAATACCTCACACACTGTAATGTGTCATTAACTAAAATACCTCTTACACTGCAATACCTCACACACTGTAATGTGTCATTAACTAAAATACCTCTTACACTGCAATACCTCACACACTGTAATGTGTCATTAACTAAAATACCTCTTACACTGCAATACCTCACACACTGTAATGTGTCATTAACTAAAAATACCTCTTACACTGCAATACCTCACACACTCTAATGTGTCATTAACTAAAATACCTCTTACACTGCAATACCTCACACACTGTAATATGTCATTAATTAAAATACATCTTACACTGCAATACCTCACACACTCTAATATGTCATTAACTAAAATACCTCTTACACTGCAATACCTCACACACTGTAATATGTCATTAAAATACCTCTTACACTGCAATACCTCACACACTGTAATGTGTCATTAACTAAAATACATCTTACACTGCAATACCTCACACACTGTAATGTGTCATTAACTAGAATACCTCTTACACTGCAATACCTCACACACTGTAATGTGTCATTAACTAAAATACCTCTTACACTGCAATACCTCACACACTGTAATGTGTCATTAACTAAAAATACCTCTTACACTGCAATACCTCACACACTGTAATATGTCATTAACTCAAATACCACTTACACTGCAATACCTCACACACTGTAATGTGTCATTAACTAAAATACCTCTTACACTGCAATACCTCACACACTGTAATGTGTCATTAACTAAAATACATCTTACACTGCAATACCTCACACACTCTAATGTGTCATTAACTAAAATACCTCTTACACTGCAATACCTCACACACTCTAATGTGTCATTAACTAAAAATACCTCTTACACTGCAATACCTCACACACTGTAATATGTCATTAACTCAAATACCTCTTACACTGCAATACCTCACACACTGTAATGTGTCAAAATTCTTACACTGCAATACCTCACACACTGTAAATTAACTAAAACCTCTTACACTGCAATACCTCACACACTGTAATGTGTCATTAACTAAAAATACCTCTTACACTGCAATACCTCACACACTGTAATATGTCATTAACTCAAATACCTCTTACACTGCAATACCTCATAAAGTGCAATCTCTGACATACTCAAATACCTCATCTCAAACTTTCCTCTACATCTCCTACCACTGCAGTGGGATCTTTCAGACCAAACTCATCAAATCCCTATCTCCACAGCCCCTTCACACGGGCTCCGATCATCTCCAGCCATGTCAGTATGAGAGGAGAGCCCACCACTGTCCCCTCACCTGCGATCTGGGCCATACCCTTTAGGACAGCCGCCTACGTTAACTCTGCCGATAAGAGCACCGGCTGACTGACCATGCAGGTAATTTAATCCCACACCCTGAACCAGCCAGAGGGGAACAGGCTCCCCCACTTGAGTTCAGTTCCCCCCATGGGTCCCCCCTATTGGCCAGCAGTGAGTCTCTCGGCTACTGTAACCTCAGGGTCTCTTGAGAGAGAGATTCGGCCCAGGGTCTGCTGTGACTATTCCCTGTTACTGTAACCTCAGGCTCTCTTTAGAGAGAGATTCGGCCCGGGGTCTCAGTGAAGCATGCTGTGACTATTCCCTGTTACTGTAACCTCAGGCTCTCTTTAGAGAGAGATTCGGCCCAGGGTCTGCTGTGACTATTCCCTGTTACTGTAACCTCAGGCTCTCTTTAGAGAGAGATTTGGCCCGGGGTCTGCTGTGACTATTCCCTGTTACTGTAACCTCAGGCTCTCTTTAGAGAGAGACTTGACCTGGGGTCTGCTGTGACTATTCCCTGTTACTGTAACCTCAGGCTCTCTTTAGAGAGATTAAGCCTCTGGGTCCTCAGTGAAGCATGCTGTGACTATTCCCTGTTACTGTAACCTCAGGCTCTCTTTAGAGAGATTCTGGGTCCTCAGGCTGAAGCATGCTGTGACTATTCCCTGTTACTGTAACCTCAGGGTCTCTTTTGAGACTATTCCCTTAGCCTCTGGGTCTCTTTTAGTGAAGCATGCTGTGACTATTCCCTGTTACTGTAACCTCAGGCTCTCTTTAGAGAGAGACTTGACCTGGGGTCTGCTGTGACTATTCCCTGTTACTGTAACCTCAGGCTCTCTTTAGAGAGAGATTCGCCTCTGGGTCGCAGTGAAGCATGCTGTGACTATTCCCTGTTACTGTAACCTCAGGCTCTCTTTAGAGAGAGATTCGGCCCGGGGTCTGCTGTGACTATTCCCTGTTACTGTAACCTCAGGCTCTCTTTAGAGAGAGATTCGCCTCTGGGTCGCAGTGAAGCATGCTGTGACTATTCCCTGTTACTGTAACCTCAGGGTCTCTTTTGAGAGAGATTCGCCTCTGGGTCGCAGTGAAGCATGCTGTGACTATTCCCTGTTACTGTAACCTCAGGGTCTCTTTAGAGAGAGATTCGGCCCGGGGTCTGCTGTGACTATTCCCTGTTACTGTAACCTCAGGCTCTCTTTAGAGAGAGATTCGCCTCTGGGTCGCAGTGAAGCATGCTGTGACTATTCCCTGTTACTGTAACCTCAGGGTCTCTTTAGAGAGAGATTTGGCCCGGGGTCTGCTGTGACTATTCCCTGTTACTGTAAGCTCAGGCTCTCTTTAGAGAGAGATTCGGCCCGGGGTCTGCTGTGACTATTCCTTGTTACTGTAAGCTCAGGCTCTCTTTAGAGAGAGATTCGGCCCAGGGTCTGCTGTGACTATTCCCTGTTACTGTAACCTCAGGCTCTCTTTAGAGAGAGATTCGGCCCGGGGTCTCAGTGAAGCATACTGTGACTATTCCCTGTTCAATGTGTCGCACAAATAAATTCTGATTGACAGTTTTGAAGGTGAAATGGACTGAGAGAGGTGTTTGGAGAAAACAAGAGAATTACAAATTGAAAGAGGTTACACCAAAGTGCATTATGACTTTTTCTGCAGCTCAAACACCCTGCTGACAGCAGTCTACAGTAGCGTCGGGAGGGGACCTAGCTTGATGGATCGAATCTGGCTCTGTACACGACAGAAAGGCCCTGCAGCGTCTCAGCATCTGGAGTACAGCACTGCTCTCCGCGCTCTCCGAGATGCACGGCGGTAATCTCTTAGTCCTTGAGCACAGAAATGAAAGAGCAGTCAGGCTGGGTGGAGTCTCAAGGATTCAGGGGGTCGGGGCACTTCAGGGAAACCTGCTCTTTCATTTATTTTTCCCACATGACAAATACAGAACAGGCAGAAATGTGGCCGACTGAATTACTGTGGAGGAACACTGATTTATGACCCGTGAGCTAAGTAAGGGTCAGTTGGGTATGTGATCATAGGATCGGTGGGGTTTTGGTTAGCAGGGTTAGTAGCATTTGGCTTAGGAGGACTTTGGTTAGTAGGTTTAGCAGGGAGAGGGTTTTCAGGGTTACTAGGGCAAAGTTTGGGAGGATTTTGGTAAGCAGGTTTGGTAGGTATGCAGTTGGTAAGGTTAGTGGGGTTAGATATGTTTCGCTTGGGGTTAGTGGGGTTTAGATTCGTAGGGATGGTTCAGTTAAAGGTGCTATGTTGTGCAACTTTCAAAAATTCTTTGTCATTACTGACACCGGTGGCCATTAAGTGAACTGCAGGCAGAATCCTGTGGCATGCGCTCCCGCACGAGACTGAACATGATAGATGAGGTAGCCAGCTAATTAAGCTCCACCGTTATTATGCTATGACTAACGTTATGTTTTTTAAAAATTGGATTTATTGAAGCGTAATATTTTTAGCCAGCACAATATAGGCCAATGATGCTGAAGTAATCCATTCTTGTTCCAATAGCATGATATATTGCCTGCATTTATATGACTACAGCAGTGCCTGTAAGTGCTCCAGCCATGCAAAACCTGCCCGTTCAGAATGGGTCAATTGATGGACCTCTGGTATTGCTGCTTGCATCTTTCTCAAGTTCTCAATAACTGCTCCACCAAGCAACTTCACACTCAACTATGCACTTGTTTGAGGTCTCAGCAATACACCCACCAACTCTGAAGTCAACTAGATCAACAGTTGTGGAGGAAATCAAAGGACAGACAAAATGACTGAGATTCCTCTCTTTATAGCTAAATACGTTGGAGTTAGCAAGTGAGCTAGCTTCTATAATCACTGTTTCACCAAGAAGCTCACTGATGTTAGCATAGCTACATATACTGGATGGTAACACTAACAGTCAGAGCACTATATGGAATATAATAAATTAGATGTGTTGCCACACTTCATTATTGACGTGATAGCTTCCATCACAACTCTCATTTTTGCTGAATCAATGCAGTAGTTTTTCAGCATAATCAAATAGACCTCCTTATTGTCAAGTAACATTAATTTACTTCATAGGTCTGGCCATAGGTTGTGACAAAGATAAGTTCAATATATGGCAGTTATAAACGAATGCAGCAATATCTAAATCATGAACTAACGTCAGTAATTAACAGATAATTACATCTATAAATAGGATGAGTAATGTTAGAATGGAGATAATGCACGTAAAATAAACATAACATAATGGGTCCTAAGAACAGACATTTTGGCATTATCCTAGAACATGGTCTATGTGTTCATCATTTCATGTATCATTGTATTTTACCTTGCTGTATCATTACAGCTCACAGTTGTTTATTTCAGCATTACTGTCACCATTTGTTTTTTTATTTTTAATTTTAGTGGACTCAATTTGTAAGCTAACACTTAGCTGAAGAGAGGCAGAAACATTGAAAAGTGCAGAAACGTCACTTCCTTTGGATCTTTGCGGAAAATCTGACTAATACCTCCACGTATAAATCAGTCTACAGGCTGTTATAGACAAAAGATAAATTTGAAGTTACGTTACTATCCATTCACAAGTCAGCAACAGAAAATCATTAATACGCAAAAAAAAATTGTTCACAGCATCTTTGGTGGGGTTTAGTTCAATAAGATATCAAGAGTTAGGGTTGATTTCACGTGCTCTGTTTTTTCCTGTACTTAATGCAGATAAACAGCATAACCAGCCGGGCATCAGTCAAAGGGAAGAACACCGATGGCAGATGAAGTTTAAGTAAGAGCAGTTTCCCCTGCGAAAAGCAAACTGGTGTTAGAGCTGGGGCTGAGCGGAGCTAAAAGAGGAATATAGTAAATGTGCACATTGATACTGTCACACACCCCTCATCACTGGAATGGGTGATATCAGTCCTTCAATTTAGTGTTCATGCTAATTGCAGTGTTTGTAAGTCACTCTGGCTAGAAGCATCTACCGCACGGTGAACGTCTCACCAGGGCAGCCTAAGTTCCTACAGCAATAATTCTGTGAATATGACAGTGATTAATGAAGCAGTAATGGCTAAACCAGGCTTCGCAGCTCACTAAAAATAATCATTAAGCCTACTGGGGTCTCTGTGAGTCTCTGAACGCAGTCGGAATCATGGCAACCCAGTTTCATTAACTCTTACAGCATTTAATTAACTCTAAACTCACAGAGTTAAATACTTTCTGTACAGCTGCCACAAGGAAATAAACTCTGACTAATTTCCACCTACAGTTAGGAGCTCTGTGTAACTGTATTTTAAACTGCACTGCGCTGGACACTGAATGAACCGCACTTGAAGCAGTTTCTGTAACACACTCAGTCCCAATTAATAATTGAATATGGAATCTGTGATGATCAACTCATATGATATTTCCATTTTTAATCTAGAGGGCATTCGGTAGAGACGCCATATATATTTGCTTTTGGTTACAGGATATGATCCGTAACACTTCCATGATTAAATCAACTCATCCTTGCACTACCACCTATCATCCTGCCAAATTTTGTGCCAAACCGTTCATAACTTATTGAGTTATCCGGTCCGAAATATCACACAAACCTGTATTAGACAGATATTTATATTTTAATTTTTCTGGATCCATAATCAAGAATATGTTCCGGATCACTTCCAAAACTGAATCAACTCATCCTCAGACGACCTTCTATCATCCTACCAAATTTCGTGCCACACCATATATAACTTTTGTGTTATCCTGTTAACAGACAAACAAACAAACGGGTGAAAACATAACCTCCTAAGCAGAGGTGAAAATGCCGTGGAAATACTGCTCAAATTACAGGCAGTACAGGAACATAGATTACTGAAGTGGATGAAATATTAAAGATTAAATATTGGAATTTATTATCTGTTTCATGTGCAGGTTTACAGTTTTTATTGAAATCTCATCAACAAGGTGTATGTGTTATGACTGCATTGGCATATACGTACATCGTCCAGCATTCTACTCCACCTGTTACTCAAATGCCGAACCTCTGATAGAAACAGGCACTCCAATCAAATACACTGTAATAAAGCAATCAGTTTCATAAATAAACCAAACAATAATTGAGTCAATCAGTCATTGTCTCCATTGAATAAAAATTGCTGATATTTAAGAAAATAAAGCTGTAGGCTGACATCTTCATGCTTGAAAGAGAGACTCAAACTCTTATGGGAAAAAATATTCTCACCTATAAACCTATAAGCTCAAGTTTACTGGAGTGAAATCTGCCTTTTAATGCTCATATTTACTGTGGCTGTATGTTAAATATATGTCCAATATTTTCATGCAATTCATCCATTTAACCCCCTTAAAATCCTATTGTGCGAGCAAGCTTTGTCTTGGGAAAATACAGCAAAATTAGTGTTATGCATTGTAATGAAGTTCAAGCATTTAAAATTCAACCAGACAAGCACTCATATGCTGAAGATAAATATATCAAAATCACATTCACCCACTGTCTCTCCTCAGTGGCAGAAATCAAGCGCCCACACAAACCAGGCATTAAAATGACAAAGCTACTGATAAGTGCCCAAGAGCTTGAATGCAGATGCATTTTCCATATTAAATAAGAATTATTTACACGTATATCCTAAGGAATACATCCGTTTAAATCTGATCAGGGCTATTGTTGAGCAAGAGTCTCATCATATTTTGTGAGTGTCTGAATCTTGGCTGTAAACTGTAAATAAATTAATGAAAAATCACTCTTATTATTGTTCTGCTAACGTTAGGTTACAAGCAGAAGGGGTGGTTCTCCACAAAGGAAGCTTGCTTCCAATGCAGAATGAGTATTTCGGCAACCATTTCGCTGTTACAATCCACTACACTTTGCGCCTGTTCAGAGTGCTCATATGATACATGTCATTTCAGGGTCAGCATCATCAATCATGCTCTCTTATATCACGGAAAATGAACCTCTAACATCCCCTCAGTTTCTATGTAGATATTACTGATGGCAAATTCAGGAACTACAAAGACAACTCATTTACAACAATCAACTAGTAACTGCAAAACGTTTTTTTGTAAATTCACATCATGTCCTGGATTTCTCTCTTCGGTAAGAGAGCCAGCTTAACCCCAACACTGAGGACGCGATTCTCGCCCCCCACAGAGGCACAGACCGCACGGCTTCAGGTCACTCTCCTCTGTGCTGCCCTGAGCACTTTCCCCTTCCAGAAACTTCTACTTTTGACTAGAGCAGCGATAAATAGGATTGATGATAACATTTAAAAGCACATACATCTGTAGAAAACAAATATTATTTCCAATTTAAAGGTGTCAAGTGGTGCGGGTCTGTGCCAGACCTCTGCGATTTATGCAACCTTTATTCTGGAACAATGAGGTTTTTTATGAGAAAATCAATGCGCTGCTGAAACTGCTCATAGAGGCTCATAGAGGCTGCGTGATGAATAAGGTCATTATGCCATAAACTTCACTTAACTCCGCAAGGACACAAGCTTACACTGTGATACAACACCGTCCTAAACCTGCAGTACAGCTGAGATCCAGAGATACCATACAAACAACACACACACACACACACACACACACTCAAACCAAACACACACACACACCACACAGGCGTGCACAAACACAGACACACAAACCAAACGCACAAACATGCGTGCACACACACGCACACAAATACACACACATAAACCACACAAAAACCAAACACGCAAACGAACACACACACAAACACACACACAAACCAAACAAACGCACACACATGCATACACACAGAAATGCGCAAACACAAACCACTCAAAAACCAAACACACACACACATAAAATACACGTGAACGAACATGAAATCAGGAACACACATGGATGCGCGCACACACACACACACACACACACACACATGGATGCGCACTCACACTAATTCACACCTGCTTGTGCGCACAGACACTCTCTAAGGTGGAAACAGACAGAGAATAAAACAGTGAAATAAAGCAAGTCAGTTGGAAACAGAAGTAAAAGTTACAGGCTTGAGCTGAGGGATTCAGCACGTTTAATGCCGAAGTCATTCCGCGTTTATTCCTGCAATCATATTTTCACTCTTCATTATGCATGCATTTCAATTATACCTCATTCTCTTGTTATGGCACCAGCTCGCATTCAGTGAATCAGATGAAACATTGACTGTTATTAATTTAACAATAAAATGTAGGTTACAGCTGGAAGGTGAGATGAATATGGAGGTACTGATGGTGGAAGGTGAGATGAATATGGAGGTTCTGATGGTGAAAGGTGAGATGAGTATGAAGGTACTGATGGTGGAAGGTGAGATGAATATGGAGGTATTGATGGTGGAAGGTGAGATGATTATGGAGGTACTGATGGTGGAAGGTGAGATAAATATGGAGATACTGATGTGGAAGGTGAGATGAATATGGAGGTACTGATGGTGGAATGTGAGTTGATTATGGAGGTACTGATGGTGGAAGGTGAGATGATTATGGAGGTACTGATGGTGGAAGGTGAGATGATTATGGAGGTACTGATGGTGGAAGGTGAGATGAATATGGAGGTACTGATGGTGGAAGGTGAGATGAATATGGAGGTACTGATGGTGGAAGGTGAGATGAATATGGAGGGACTGATGGTGGAAGGTGAGATGAATATGGAGGTACTGATGGTGGAAGGTGAGATGAATATGGAGGTACTGATGGTGGAAGGTGAGATGAATATGGAGGTACTGATGGTGGAAGGTGAGATGAATATGTAGGTACTGATGGTGGAAGGTGAGATGAATATGGAGGTACTGATGGTGGAAGGTGAGATGAATATGGAGCTACTGATGGTGGAAGGTGAGATGAATATGGAGGTACTGATGGTGGAAGGTGAGATGAATATGGAGGTACTGATGGTGGAAGGTGAGATGAATATGGAGGTACTGATGGTGGAAGGTGAGATGAATATGGAGGTACTGATGGTGGAAAATGCTCCACAGTGATAGAGACAGAGGGACAGTAAGGCTGATTGCGTCACAGCCGCAGCTTTGCCGAATTAGCGGCGGCTGTCCATGGTCCTGAAACCGGCACGGCCGCGGCACCAGTTGCGCTCTGGGCCAGTATTGCGGTTGCTGAAGCGCTCTCCTGACAACACAAAAGAAAGAGCCGCGGGAGAAGTGTGGCCATTCTGTTATGGTTCTGCCTTGTGTGCTTGTTTGTGCTTGAGCGTTTTTCCCCCCCTGTGCCTCTCTTGATTTGTTTTTCAGCTCCATTCCCGCGGTCTGACCATTGATTCCCTCTTGCCCTGGCTCCTGTGGTGTTGTGTGACAGCCTTCAGTATGCCTGAGTCTCGTGGTCCAATCACGTTTCCTCTTTCGGTTTTGGCTGTGGTATTTCATTCATTGCTTCCACCTGTGCTTATTCTGGGTCTCGCAAAACTCTGAGTGAATGCGTTCTCTGATAGGGCCATTACTAATCCGTACTAACCAGCACTTATTTAAGGGTGTTTGTATATATCTCGTCACGTAATACTAACATTATTAACTCATTAGCGAGTGCGAGTGTTTCTAGCTTTTGTTAATTCCTTCCTAAGCTTTCCCTAATTAACTGCGTTTAAAGCTATGCTTTCCTTTGCTTCTCTCGTGGTGCCTTTTTACTCGTTATGTTTAGATTACCTCAATCTAAACTGTCTAGCTTGCGTGATTGTCTCGAGTCATTATTGTTAACCTGGTTCTCGTGTAATTGTTTTATTAATCTCATGTGTTTCTGTTTCCACCTGAGATTGCCTTCCGTATCCCCGCCTCCTCCCATGCGTATATCAGTGGGGAAGAAGACGTCAGACGGGACTTTGTTTTGCCTCCTGAGTTTCCCCCAGCCTCGTGTTTGCTGCGCCCATGTCTTGTCTACCCCTTGTCTAAGTCTCCCAGTGTTCCCGTCAGTTCAGTTCAGATCCAGTGTTTGTTTCCTTAGTTTAGCCACTCCTTGAGTGAGTACTTCTGTTCCCCCCTGCCTTGGGCAGTGTACCTTAGTTTCTCCTGTTGTTCAGTGCATGTGCACGGTGTTTTGTTTCCGGCCTGTGCGCCTATTTCCTCAGTGTTTTGGTGTTGTAATAAACACTTCTGGATCCTGCGCCTGGTGTCCACCTGTCTAGCTCCCTAACAGATTCTCGCATAAAATACATGACCCCGCCCTCCAATGACAGCCTCCGCCTTTTTAAAGGGGCAGGTTTTTTACCAACTGCGCTCAGTCTTCTTCTGTTTGTGCTCTGGTCAACAGCAGTGTACTTAAGCTTACACGTCTCCTGTTTTTGTACCACTTTGACCCCGCCACTCCAAAAGCTTCTTTTTTTTGAGCGAGTCAGAGGTGGACTTGTGATTTCGATTGCTCTCTCTTTCACATAGGGCCACATAGGGTTGGATAGCTTTTTTCTTCGATGAATAAAATAATTATCTAAGACCAACAATTTGTGTTTAATCGGGATATCTTTGTCTATATTAAAATTATTTTGATGATGACAGATATGGAAAAATAGCGGAAATCACGAAGAGGAAAAATACTTTTTCACAGCACGGTACACTCCTCTCATCCTGAGCAAACCCCGCCCTCCCAGCTCATCTCCATTAGCTCATCATCCCCAAACACACTCCTGCCACTGTCGCTCTGGACATCATGTGCTCTTTACACCTGGTACTGAACTACAAACTCCACGCAACGTTAAGCTAATAACTGGTTTAAATGAATAAACATTTTTGTGCAAAATAAAAGAAACAATTACCAGCAGAAGTGTTTAAAAATAGGCAAAAGCAGAATGATGACATGAAGAGACTGATTAATGGCTTTTATTTCCTTTTCCGCCATAGAGACGCTCTCCTCGCAAACACACTTACAGCCCTGATTGTTCACGCTCTTCCACACATCACACACTGTTTCAGGTGTGTCTGCTGCTGTTCTCAGTCCAGCACAGGGTTGGCTTCTGAAATTAACTGCATGAAGTTTCCTAATCTGAAATGAGGTCTCTGCTGATATTCAACCCAACATTTATTACTCAGTATCACACAGGACCAGATGTGGTCTCTGGGTTCACATTTCAGAGCGTCATTTGCACAATTCATGGAACAGTTTGAGAACCATGTTGTATCACCCTCTCATAATGACATCAACTCCTGGTGTGGGGCTCACTTCCTGTTCTCAGAGGAACTGGATGTGATGGATTGTCCTCTGGAGTTGGGTTTTTGCAACCTCAGCCTTGTGAAAGGGGATGCACAAAGCCATGGTGTGTGTGTGTGTGTGTGTGTGTGTGTGTGTGTGTGAGAGTGTGTGTGAGTGAGCAAGTGTGACTGTGTGTGTGTATGTGAATGTGAGTGAGTGTGTGTGAGTAAGTGTGACTGTGTGTGTGTTTGTGTGTGAGTGTGTGTGTGTGTGTGTGTGTGAGTGAGTAAGTGTGACTGTGTGTGTGTGTTTGTGTGTGAGTGTGTGTGTGTGTGTGTGTGTGTGAGAGAGTGTGTGTGAGTGAGCAAGTGTGACTGTGTGTGTGTGTGTGTGTGTATGTGAGTGTGAGTGTGTGTGTTTTTGTGTGTGGTGAGTGAGTGTGTGTGTGTGTGTGTGTATGTGAGTGTGAGTGAGTGTGTGTGAGTAAGTGTGACTGTGTGTGTGTTTGTGTGTGCGTGTGTGTTTGTGTGTGAGTGAGTGTGTGAGTGAGTGTGTGTGAGTGAGCAAGTGTGACTGTGTGTGTGTGTGTGTGTGTATGTGAATGTGAGTGAGTGTGTGTGTGAGTAAGTGTGACTGTGTGTGTGTTTGTGTGTGAGTGTGTGTGTGTGTGTGTGTGTGTGTGTGTTTTGTGTGTGCGTGTGTGTGTGTGTGTGTGCGTGAGACAGAGAGAGCAATCAGAGCTGCTT
Source organism: Gymnothorax javanicus (assembly GCA_029692085.1). Classification (NCBI taxonomy): domain Eukaryota; kingdom Metazoa; phylum Chordata; class Actinopteri; order Anguilliformes; family Muraenidae; genus Gymnothorax; species Gymnothorax javanicus. Next base: position 5,914,684 of record CM056204.1, read on the forward strand.
GTTACAGTATGAAGACACGCATGTTCATGAGAACATGATCATAACAGCATGTTCTAAGAGTGCAACTGTGAAAGCAAGACAAAAAGAATATGCACAAAACTGCTTATTATGAGTGTGTGTTTGCGACAACATTAAGAGTGTGACCTGTGTGGATCGGGACCGGCAGAGCTGCAGCGCAGATGGGGAAACCGTGACTGATGGTACAGACAGAGGGATTATTCTACAGTCAGGGGCCTAAGAGCCTCAGCAGAGCAGCAACTCAAACACACCCAAACCACAGACAGCCCACCCCTGTCCCCGAGCCTCAACTCCCAGCCAATCAGAGAGAGAGGTGGCTTGTGTTTCTGTGATACACTCGTATCAGAGATCATTCGTAACTCATACTGTACATATATACTGTCACTGCTGTCTTAAAAATCCTCCTTTATGTTTCACACACACTAATCCGCCTTCAACTGTGGCACTAAAATCTGCTTTATTCTTTCACACACATATCCACTTTCATCTATAACGTATGTCCGACTCAATTCATGTCACACTTCAACTTTAATCCCTTCGTCTGTAACACCCATCCGCCTGTATCACACACGTATCCACCTTAAACTATCACACACATCTGTCCTTATCTCTCTCTCTCTCTCTCTCTCTCTCTCTTTCTCACACACGCACACACACACACACACCTGTACATACAGCACACCTGCACCTGATCAGAGGTTTGGCTGGTGAGGGTGCACAGTTTTAGAAAATCGATAGCTCAGATCATTCTCCCACCTTCTTTGCTGACGTGAGACAAGACCTGAAACACCATAGATCACAGCTCGGCCACAGCGGCCCGGGTGTGGGGGGGTGTGGGGGGCTTGAACTCGCCTCTCAGCCAATGGCTCTGCCGTAGCAGCAACTCCGTACCTTCATGCCCCCTCAGCCACACAGCAAACACCCCCCACTGTCACCTGAGAGAGAACATCTCTCTCACACTCTCACCTGCCCCACTTTCATTATCACCCGAGTCTGGCTCCTGGACAGGATTCACGCATTAACACTGACCCAATAACTGCAAATCAATATTCATCACAGAAACAAAGTGACAAGAAATGAAGCTCTCGCCCCTCGCTTGAAAAGATATTTTAATCATCTGTAATCAAACAGGTTTCACTGAGGTGTGATCAGAGGTCAGGAGGTCGCAGCCGAGGAGAGGCAGGTGTGATACAGGGAGGCACCCAGAGTAACGCGTGTTCGTTCTGTCCTCAGCTACTGCAGGGATACACACTGTGCTGGGTATAACACGAGGGTCATCGAATCTCACCATCAAATCCAAATCTGACTATCAAATCCGAATCTAAACATTTAATCCAAATCCGACCATCAAATCCAAATTTAGACATGAAATCAAACTTTGACAATCAAATCCAAACATGACCATTAAATCCAAACATGAACATCAAATTCAAACCTAAGCATCAAATTCACATCTGACCATCAAATTCAAATATGAACAACAAATCCAAATCTGGCCATCAAATTCAAATGTGCCGATGTGCTCTTCACTGCCGGGCTCCTTGGTGAAAGGTAAGCGGATGGTCAGTGATTCTCAGCCCTAGATCTGAAGGGTGCTGCATAATGCTCAGGGCACTTAACTGTTCAAAATGTAAGTCATAGCCATTTTTGCAAAAAAGTTGGACCAATAAATTCCAACAGGTAATGTTGCTTCTGTCTACCGTGCTCTCAGCCATGGAAACACATTTTGCCCCAGATTGAACTAAGTTTCTCTTTGTTGTTGATCAGCACTCCTTTATGAGCAGGTAGAGATCAATAAGGCTGAACTTCAGAAAGCCAGATGAATCAGGTCTATTCGAAAAGTCAATTTTAATGGAAACGGGTACAATTTCAGAATTTGGCATTTTAACATCTGGTCCTCAGCTTAAAGTATACATGTATACATTGAGAAGTCAAAAAATGGGCAAATTACACCTCTACGGGAAGCTAATATCATGGAGATAATAAATAAGACACTTTCTGGACACTCACTAAAACAGGAAGAGAAAAAAAAGTGGCATTTTGGAACACCCTTTCAATTCGTCCACATCCCCCCCCCAAAAATGAGTGAAAATAGCCCCTTTCTGATGGCGTAATTCATGGATAACAGGGACACAGTAAGGAAGTCGAGTGCCCCGACCATCGTCTGCTTGTCTTAATTTTCCATTTCTTGGTCTCGCTTCATTTTGTATTTCTAGCAGATTAGATTCACGATCGTCAAAAGTATGCAGGTGTTTGGCTACCGGGTCAGCTCACCTGGTTAAGGCGCTGCTTTGCGGAGTAGCACAAAGCACCACAGCATCGAGCATCGAGTTTGAGTCTGGGTGGCGACAGTGCCTGGTAGCCTCTTTAGAGCAGGGCACAATTGGCTTTGCACTGCAGGGATATAAATTGGGAGGGACTGCCGGCTTCGGTTTATAGGATTATAGCATTGTTTGTTAAGGCCTCCGATTAGACAGCCAGGAGCTTGTCGGTAAAATTCTAGCTACTTCGACCATATGCAGTCAATGATTAGTAAGTTAGCAACTATGCTTTTGGGAAACGCACCCCCGATCTGGCTTCCCGCTCACTGGCCTGTGCCCGAGGCTCTGGTTCGTGCTGATATGCTTGCAGTAGCTATTGGTGTTCAGCTGCATCGGTATCGTCGCCGATTTCTTCCTCATTGTCCATCTCTCCTACCTCTCCATCGTCATCATCACTGTCACTAGCTGTTGAGCTTACACTGGAATCATCCTCTTCAACTTCGATGTCCAAGTTAAGGAAAATTCTGACATGTTTAGTGGATTTCGATTTTTGCTTGCAATGTGAAATGCACATACGATAGCCTATGTGTCGCAATTGATCCAACAAGCGACTTCATAGCTCTTGGCCTGATTCACAGTGCTGTTCAAGAGTGATTTTGGGGGTTGCTAAAAGCCCGTTTCACATCCATGGTTACTCTATTCCACTATCATATCTGGGTTAGAGAGAGTATTGCATGCCCTTTCAGATGATGCTGAATACAACAATTTTTCATAAAGTTTCAAATCAATACATGTCTACTTTAACATTCAGTACAACTCAGAATCAGATTTTTTTTTAAATGTCACAACAGAATATACAATATCTATGTCAACAAGTGTCTGCTACCAAGATGGCTGCAGCGTGAGTGAGCCTGTGACTGCCTGTCTGCCTTTTAACAACTTATCTCGACAAACCATACTTATATTCGGTACTTAGATTGTTGATTAATACTCTTAATATTAAATTTAATAATGGCATTTGATCAGCAAAAGGAGATCTCCTTACAAACGGTACTGGAAGGTCTACAACAGATTAAGACTGATACGCTGGCTCATCTGGATTCAAAGATTGATCCCTTTCAAACCGAACTGAGCAGCATACAAACTTCCTTAGAGACCCTTGAAGAACATGTCTCCTCACTGGAGCAACGTACCGGAGCAAACAAGGATGATATACAAGTCCTCATGACTCGGAACAAAGAGCTCATGAAAGACAATGCCAACCTGATGGACAAAATACAGGACCTGGAGAACGGAGCAGATCTTCCAATCTATGCTTTATTGGGATTCCTGAATCGACGGAGGGCCGTGACACTGTTGGGTTTATGTCTCAGGTAATCCCTCTTTTGTTTGGAAGAGACAACTTTCCAACCCCATCAACCATCGAGAGGGCTCATCGCACTCCCACATTCAGACACAACGAGAAAGCTGCTCCGAGACCCATCCTGATTAAACTCCTTAACTTTCAGGATAAGGTGAAAATCCTTCGTCTCGCTGGGAGAAAAATGAGCTCCTGTTCAAAGGTACTCGTATCTTCATATATCCTGATCTCAGTGCGGAGCTGACGAAGAAGCGTCGTAGTTTCGACACCATGAAACGGCGTCTCCGTGAGCTTAATTTAAAATACTCACTCCGGTATCCATGTCAGTGTCATAGTTGACGGTAAAACTCAACTGCTCACCTGTCACAAAGCTGCAGAAGATGGCTTCATGACTCCATAAACTCTGCATTGCCAACATGACCACCTGTCAAACACACTTCACCTCTGCTAAGTTAACTTTATTTTTCACTTTTTCGAATATAATCGTATAAATTATGTCCATTTTTAATGCTGTATTCTTACAACATGCAAAGCAATATGAACCTCCTTTTAGTCTTTTAGCTACTTTTCTGATCACTCGATTATCCCGCTGAATGTTTGATTATACATATCTGACGCAAGTTGATTTTTTTGTTTACATCCGGTTGATGGTGTCCTGGACTGTCGCAGAATCATATTTGTGTCTGTCCAGCTGTTCTTAGTTCTTTACGACAGCCCTCTGGCTTTGCCCATTCTAATGGCATTTTTATTTTATTCTATTTTTGTATGGTACCATTGAGTATTTACTTAATTTTTTTGAGAGCTTGCTTTAACATTTCTATGTCAAATGCAGACTGACAGCCTTGTATGGTTGACCAGCAGTCACTGTAAAAAGACTGAATTCATCTTCCTCACAGAGAGGCCCTGCGTTAGGCTGGGGCTGCTGGGTCAACTCCTGTGTTTTCTGTTGACTTGTATGTTTTGAGTTTTTGTATTTTCTGTACAAGTTTTGTTGATTTGCTAACAGCCTCACACAACTCTCCTCATTTTGATTCATTTAGATGATTAAAAAAAAAAAAAAACTGGTTAGATAGACCCTCCACAAAAGATAAAACCAATCTGGAAAAACTTAGCTTCACTCAACTAATTAAGGAACCTACTCGCATCACCCAAACATCTCAGTCATTATTAGATTGGATACTGGTCACTCATCCTGATCGATTTATTACATCTGGTGTTTTATCAGACTGGTTATACTGGTCACTCATCCCTGATCCACCCCACAGCTCCTTTTTATCAGACCCACAGCCCCCAGAAAGATAAGAAAAAAAAAACCCCACAGCTCCCTTAAAGTCCACCCCACAGCCCCCTTAAAGTCCACCCCACAGCTCCCTTAAAGTCCACCCCACAGCTCCCTTAAAGTCCACCCCACAGCTCCCTTAAAGTCCACCTCACAGCCCCCTTAAAGTCCACCCCACAGCTCCCTTAAAGTCCACCCCACAGCTCCCTTAAAGTCCACCTCACAGCTCCCTTAAAGTCCACCCCACAGCTCCCATAAAGTCCACCCAACAGCTCCCTTAAAGTCCACCTCACAGCTCCCTTAATATCCACCCAACAGCTCCCTTAAAGTCTACCTCACAGCTCCCTTTAAGCCCACCCCACAGCTCCCATACAGTCCACCCCACAGCTCCAAAGTCCCTCACAGCTCCCCAATATCCAGTCCCTTAAAGTCCACCCCACAGCTCCCTTAAAGTCCACCTCACAGCTCCCTTAATATCCACCCCACAGCTCCCTTAAAGTCCACCTCACAGCTCCCTTAAAGACCACCTCATAGCCCCCTTACAGTCTACCCCACAGCTCCCTTAAAGTTCACCTCACAGCTCCCTTAAAGTCCACCTCACAGCCCCCTTAAAGTCCACCTCACAGCTCCCTTAAAGACCACCTCATAGCCCCCTTAAAGTCCACCCCACAGCTCCCTTAAAGTCCACCTCACAGCTCCCTTAAAGTCCACCTCACAGCCACCTTAAAGTCCACCCCACAGCTCCCTTTAAGCCCACCCCACAGCTCCCTTAAAATCCACACCACAGCTCCCTTAAAGCCCACCCCACAGCTCCCTTAAAATCCACCCCACAGCTCCCATAAAGCCCACCCCACAGCTCCCTTAAAGTCTACCTCAAAGCCACCCTTTAAGCCCCCCAACAGCTCCCCCCTAAAGTCCACCCCACAGTTCCCTTAAGCTCTCTTAATATCCACCCCACCCCCTTAAAGTCCACCTCACAGCTCCCTTAAAGTCCACCTCACAGCTCCCCCCACAGCCCCTTTAATAGCCCACCCCCCACAGCTCCCCACCCCATTAAAAGTCCACCCCACCCCAAAGTCAGCTCCCTTAAAGTCCACCCCCCTTACAGCTCCCACAGCCCCTTAAAGTCCACCTCACAGCTCCCTTAAAGTCCACCCCACAGCTCCCTTAAAACCACCTCCCCACTGCTCCCTTAAAGTCCACCTCACAGCTCCCTTAAAGTCCACCTCACAGCTCCCTTAAAGTCCACCTCACAGCTCCCTTAAAGTCCACCCCACAGCTCCCTTAAAGTCCACCTCACAGCTCCCTTAATATCCACCCCACAGCTCCCTTAAAGTCCAACCTCACAGCTCCATTAATCCCACCCCACAGCTCCCTTAAAGTCCAAAGCCCCTTTAAAGTCCACCCAACAGCTCCCTTAAAGTCCACCCCACAGCTCCTTTATAGTCCACCTCACAGCTCCCTTAAAGTCCACCTCACGGCTCCCTTAAAGTCCACCTCACAGCTCCCTTAAAGTCCACCTCACAGCTCCTTAATATACACCCCACAGCTCCCTTAAAGTCTACCTCACAGCTCCATTAATATCCACCCCACAGCTCCCTTAAAGTCCACCCCACAGCTCCTTAAAGTCCACCCCACAGCTCCCTTAAAACCCACCCCGCAGCTCCCTTGAAGTCCACCCCACAGCTCCCTTATAGTCCACCTCACAGCTCCCTTAAAGTCCACCTCACGGCTCCCTTAAAGTCCACCTCACAGCTCCCTTAATATCCATGCCACAGCTCCCTTAAAGCACACCTCACAGCTCCCTTAAAGCCCACCTCACAATTCCCTTAAAGCCCAGCAGTGAATACAGGCCTATGTGCACTTTTATGTGGTCGGGGGAAGGTGTGCTGATTGGGGAATCTGTGCGGAAGATGTGCTGATTGGTGGAGCTTTGAGGAAGATGTGCTGATTGATGGAGCTGTGAGGCAGGTGTGCTGATTGGCAGATGTGTGAGGCAGGTGTGCTGATTGGTGGATGTGTGAGGTACGTGTGCTGATTGATGGAGTTGTGAGGCAGGTGTGCTGATTGGTGGAGCTGTGAGGGAGGTGTGCTTATTGGTGGAGCTGTGATGAGTGTGTGCTGATTGGTGGGTCTGTGAGGCGGGTGTGCTGATTGGTGGAGCTGTGAGGCAGGTGTGCTGATTGGTGGAGCTGTGAGGGAGGTGTGCTTATTGGTGGAGCTGTGATGAGGGTGTGCTGATTGGTGGGTCTGTGAGGCGGGTGTGCTGATTGGTGGAGCTGTGAGCCAGGTGTGCTGATTGGTGGAGCTGTGATGAGGGTGTGCTGATTGGTGGGTCTGTGAGGCGGGTGTGCTGATTGGTGGAGCTGTGAGGCAGGTGTGCTGATTGGTGGAGCTGTGAGGGAGGTGTGCTTATTGGTGGAGCTGTGATGAGGGTGTGCTGATTGGTGGGTCTGTGAGGTGGGTGTGCTGATTGGTGGAGCTGTGAGGCAGGTGTGCTGATTGGTGGAGCTGTAAAGCGGGTGTGCTGATTGGTGGAGCTGTGAGGCAGGTGTGCTGATTGGTGGAGCTGTGAGGCAGGTGTGCTGATTGGTGGAGCTGTGAGGCGGGTGTGCTGATTGGTGGAGCTGTGAGGCGGGTATGCTGATTGGTGGAGCTGTAAAGCGGGTGTGCTGATTGGTGCAGCTGTGAGGCGGGTGTGCTGATGGGTGGATCTGTGAGGGAAGTGTGCTGATTGGTGAAGCTGTGGGTGGGTGGAGGCGTGAGAAATGTCAGGACCTGATCTCCTTCCCATGAAATTGGTAAGGAATGTATTAAAATTCCCTCATATTACTAATAGCAAGGCTGAGCATCATGGAATATTAATCAAGATAATCATGACTTCAGCCGCTTTCAAATGACCAAACATGAATATTGTACGAGGTAATGAAGCTCAGATATCAAATACCTGCGTAATAAGTTTTCGACTGCTTCTAATAAGTATTACAGACATTACATTTTACTTCACATTTTGAGGAGAAGATAGAGAAATGAAATAAAACAATTTTGTCAGGTTGATAAAACAAATAAAAATATATAAAAATTAAAAAGACAGGCTCATGGCTTATTTTGGTCATATGAAGCTGTAAAATTGTGTTCCCTGTTGTCTCAGAAAGATATACAACGTTTGGCAGGGGAGAAAACCCAGGGAAAACTCAGACATTATGACCCCCTGTGTTGCTTTAATGAGTGTAAGGAGATGATCTTTGGAGCCTGCTGAGGTGCACACAGGAGCAGCGACACGTGTAGTTTAGGGGTTGAGGAGCCTGCATCATGTCTGCCATTCTCAGGTTTGTTCAAAACTAGCAAAACTAAAAGCTTAGTCACCTGAAAGGTACTTCTCTCCATGGCAATAAAGACCGATTCAGATCACAGCCTGTAAAAGATGCCCCACACCCGCTAATCTGGATGATCTAGTGTTCAAGTAGGTTTGTACATTGAGCCATCAATCTTCATTAGAGCTGTGATCCTAAATGGCTGTGAGCTCAGGATTTGTCACACATTGATTACCCTGAGTTATACAATCATCATGTCTGCCAAATCTCAGGTTTGTTCCAAAACTAGCAAAACTAAAACAGGCTTTGTCACCCTGGGACCCCCCCGCTCTGTCTATCTTTGTGTTTACTGGTGTGAGAGGACAGAAGATCAGATCACATTCCTGTTTGATGCCCCAAACCCGACTGCTCTGTGAATGATCTAGGCAGAATGGAAGCCCCAGGCTCTCTCACAGAAGATGGCGTTTTGTGCCTGTCCTGCAGGGTCCTTTGAGTAAAGCTATGCCATTAATGAGGCTTCACCGCCTGTCCTGCAGGGTCCTCTGAGCTCAAGATTTGTCTTACTTGAGGCCCTGACTGCCTGTCCTGAGGGTCCTCAATTGGGAAGCTGTTCTCTTACTGAGGCTCCTCTAACTGCCTGTCCTGCTCCAAAAAGCCAATAACAAAGCTTTTCTCTTACCCTGAGGTTCCTCTAACCACCTGTCCTGCAGGGTCCTGTCTTTGCTGTTTACCTGCAGGGTCCTCTGAGAAAGGACAGAAGATCTGGGGTCCATTCACTCAGTTTGATGGTTGCTGAGTAAAGCTGTGCTCTGTGAGGCTCCTCACCAGCCTGTCCTGCAGGGTCCTCTGAGTAAAGCTGTGCTCTTACTGAGGCTCCTCTCACTGCCTGTCCTGCAGGGTCCTCTGAGTAAAACTGTGCTCTTACTGAGGCTCCTCTAACTGCCTGTCCTGCAGGGTCCTCTGAGTAAAGCTGTGCTCTTACTGAGGCTCCTCTCACCGCCTGTCCTGCAGGGTCCTCTGAGTAAAGCTGTTCTCTTTCTGAGGCTCCTCTCACTGCCTGTCCTGCAGGGTCCTCTGAGTAAAGCTGTGCTCTTACTGAGGCTCCTCTCACCGCCTGTCCTGCAGGGTCCTCTGAGTAAAGCTGTGCTCTTACTGAGGCTCCTCTCACCGCCTGTCCTGCAGGGTCCTCTGAGTAAAGCTGTGCTCTTACTGAGGCTCCTCTCACGCCTGTCCTGCAGGGTCCTCTGAGTAAAGCTGTGCTCTTACTGAGGCTCCTCTCCTCTCACTGCCTGTCCTGCAGGGTCCTCTGAGTAAAGCTGTGCTCTTTCTGAGGCTCCTCTCACTGCCTGTCCTGCAGGGTCCTCTGAGTAAACTGTGCTCTTACTGAGGCTCCTCTCACCGCCTGTCCTGCAGGGTCCTCTGAGTAAAGTGCTCTTACTGAGGCTGCTCTTACTGAGGCTCCTCTCACCGCCTGTCCTGCAGGGTCCTCTGCCTGTCCTGCTGTGGGTCTTACTGAGGCTCCTCTCCTCTCACCTGTCCTGCAGGGTCCTCTGAGTAAAGCTGTGCTCTTTCTGAGGCTCCTCTCACCGCCTGTCCTGCAGGGTCCTCTGAGTAAAGCTGTGCTCTTACTGAGGCTCCTCTCACCGCCTGTCCTGCAGGGTCCTCTGAGTAAAGCTGTGCTCTTTCTGAGGCTCCTCTCACCGCCTGTCCTGCAGGGTCCTCTGAGTAAAGCTGTGCTCTTACTGAGGCTCCTCTCACCGCCTGTCCTGCAGGGTCCTCTGAGTAAAGCTGTGCTCTTACTGAGGCTCCTCTCACCGCCTGTCCTGCAGGGTCCTCTGAGTAAAACTGTGCTCTTACTGAGGCTCCTCTCACCGCCTGTCCTGCAGGGTCCTCTGAGTAAAACTGTGCTCTTACTGAGGCTCCTCTCACTGCCTGTCCTGCAGGGTCCTCTGAGTAAAACTGTGCTCTTACTGAGGCTCCTCTCACCGCCTGTCCTGCAGGGTCCTCTGAGTAAAACTGTGCTCTTACTGAGGCTCCTCTCACCGCCTGTCCTGCAGGGTCCTGCGAGTAAAGCTGTGCTCTTACTGAGGCTCCTCTCACTGCCTGTCCTGCAGGGTCCTCTGAGTAAAGCTGTGCTCTTTCTGAGGCTCCTCTCACTGCCTGTCCTGCAGGGTCCTCTGAGTAAAGCTGTGCTCTTTCTGAGGCTCCTCTCACTGCCTGTCCTGCAGGGTCCTCTGAGCAAAACTGTGCTCTTTCTGAGGCTCCTCTCACCGCCTGTTCTGCAGGGCACACACGCCCATTGAGAGATCGACTCACACACACCTACTGTGAGACTACTCACACACCATCAATGAGAGATCAATTCACATACCCTACAGAGTAATCTGCTTATCACAAGAGTACGCAAGACATCTCCAAAGATCTCGCTGAAAAACTATTTCAAGCGTTTGCAATGCATCGCAAAAGCTCCAAAAGATCGCAAGAAACTTCAATGCTTGCATTGAAATTTGATCACAATGTTTTGTTACAAGAAAATAGCGGCGAAATATCAGCGAACCTCGCAGAAGATTCGGAAGGTAATCCCCAGCCCCGCGCCAAAGCATCCCAGACATGTTTTATGTCTCAAAGCATCTGCGTTGTGTCTGCGATAACATGCCTAAGTATCTGCAAAGCTTAGGCGAACTTTGGTGAACTATCAGTGATATGTTTTTGTTCGGCGAGTGTATCTTCTTCCATTTTCTGCTGTTAGTTTTGATGTGCAACCTGAAACTGCCAGAGAGAGAATGAGGCTGTGTCTGGAAATGTACATATTTATACCCCACCGAGAAGGCATCCCCGATACATCTGTGATTGTTTGGTAATGCTCGGTTATGCATCTGCAACAGTTCTGGGATGCTCAGCAGATGCTGACAAGCCATCTTCGAACATTCAGCAAACATCACCAATGCGTAGGCAAACATTTGCCGAACTATCACCGAGCTTCGCCGAAAATCTCCAAATATTCATGTGCATGGTCAGGTGATTAGTCAGAGAACCTCTGCGACCATAGCTGAAGTATCACAGACTAATCGCAGCATATTAGCCTAAGCTTGCAGAATAGTCACAAGTCAAATTTATAATGGGACTTCTCTATTTTTTTCCCCATTTGATCGCAAGCAATCTCAAGCCATCGCTCTTTATTTGCCGAACATCGCAAGAGGCAAAAACCCCAGTGCGACTGAGGCTTTACACACACTCCCACTGACAAATCTACTCACACACCCCCACTGACAAATCTACTTACACACACCCACGAAGAGAGATACTCATAAATTGCCGTGCAAAGGCAAAACCTGGTAACTCACTTTTTCATAAAAATTCAGTTCATACAATTATGGGAGTTACTGGGCTTTTCGCTTCATGTTAATGCATTGCGTATTGCATTTTGGCCCCTAAATATGCTGATATTCCAATGGCAAAACCTAGCAAGTTGACCAATTTCCCCACTTCGCCACAGTAGAATCTAGCAACTCAACTAACCAATCAGTGGACAGCTTTCAGTCAAGAATGGCGGTGCCCAGGTTTTAGCCCCAGTTCACGGTTCATGTTGCTTGGAGAACATGTTTGTTTGTTTAATCGTGAAAGTTGATTTAACATCATGGCGTGGATGAGTAAGGGAAAAGATTAGTCGCCCTGGCCCTGGAAAATGCCAAGTAAGTAAAATATTCTGGAATAATGACATTGCGAAGGAAAGTTTGTCAGTGTCAGTGTGCCACAAGGCAACTGCTGCTGCAGTGATTGCTTGTGGCACATTCCGGCACCGACAAGCTTTTGTGCCGTGCTAGGCCATTACAGAACAATGGTCTGCAGAGACCAACACCTGAGACAGGAGGGGTCAGAGGGACCAGTGAGTTAGACCTGCTTTGTGTTTTACCTTACACCTGTTCTGTGTTTTACCTTACACCTGTTCTGTGCTTTACCTTACACCTGTTCTGTGTTTTTACCTTACACCTGTTCTGTGTTTTTACCTAACAGCTGTTCTGTGTTTTTTGTTTTACCTGTTCTGTGTTTTACTGTTCTGTGTTTTACCTTACAGCTGTTCTGTGTTTTTGTTCTGTGTTTTACCTAACAGCTGTTCTGTGTGTTTTACCCTAACAGCTGTTCTGTGTTTTACCCTGTTCACCTGTTCTGTTTTTTACCTTACAGTTCTGTTCTGTGCTTTTACCTTACACCTGTTCTGTGTTTTACCTAACAGCTGTTCTGTGTTTTACCTTACACCTGTTCTGTTTTACCTTTTTGCTGTTCTGTGTTTTACCTTACACCTGTTCTGTGTTTTACCTTACAGCTTCTGTTTTTACTGTGTTCTGTGTTTTACCTTACACCTGTTCTGTGTTTTTACCTTACATCTGTTCTGTTTTACCTTTTGTTTCTGTGTTTTTACCTGTGTTTTGTTTTACCTTACACCTGTTCTGTTTTTACCTTACACCTGTTCTGTGTTTTTTACCTTCTGTGTTTTACCTGTTCTGTGTTTTACCTTACACCTGTTCTGTGTTTTACCTTACACCTGTTCTGTGTTTTACCTTTCACCTGTTCTGTGTTTTACCTTACACCTGTTCTGTGTTTTACCTTACATCTGTTCTGTTTTACCTTTTTGCTGTTCTGTGTTTTAGCTTACACCTGTTCTGTGTTTTTACCTTTGTTCTGTTTTTTTACCATACCTGTTCTGTGTTTTACCTTACACCTGTTCTGTTTTACCTTACACCTGTTCTGTGTTTTACCTTACACCTGTTCTGTGTTTTACCTTACACCTGTTCTGTGTTTTACCTTACACCTGTTCTGTGTTTTACCTTACAGCTGTTCTGTGTTTTTACCTTTCTGTTTTTACACCTGTTTTACTGTGTTTTTTACCTTACACCTGTTCTGTGTTTTACCTTTCCACCTGTTCTGTGTTTTACCTTACAGCTGTTCTGTGTTTTTTGTTTTACCTTACACCTGTTCTGTGTTACACCTGTTTGTTTTTATAGCTGTTCTGTTCTGTGTTTGACGTTACACCTGTTCTGTGTTTCACCTTACAACTGTTCTGTGCTTTACCTTAGGCCTGTTCTGTGTTTTACCTTATAGCTGTTCTGTGTTTTACCTTACACCTGTTCTGTTTTACCTTACACCTGTTCTGTGTTTTACCTTACACCTGTTCTGTGTTTTACCTTACACCTGTTCTGTGTTTTACCTTACACCTGTTCTGTGTTTTACCTTACACCTGTTCTGTGTTTTACCTTACAGCTGTTCTGTGTTTTACCTTACACCTGTTCTGTGTTTGACCTTACACCTGCTCTGTGTTTTACCTTACACCTGTTCTGTGTTTTACCTGTTCTGTGTTTTACCTTACACCTGTTCTGTGTTTTTACCTGTTCTGTGTTTTACCTTACACTGTTCTGTGTTTTACCTTACACCTGTTCTGTGTTTTACCTTACACCTGTTCTGTGTTTTACCTTACACCTGTTCTGTGTTTTACCTTTCACCTGTTCTGTGTTTTACCTTACACCTGTTCTGTGTTTTACCTTACAGCTGTTCTGTGTTTTACCTTACACCTGTTTTTTTTACCTGTGTTCTTTTTGTGTTTTACCTTACACCTGTTCTGTGTTTTACCATACAGCTGTTCTGTGTTTTACCTTACAGCTGTTCTGTGTTTTACCTTACACCTGTTCTGTGTTTTACCTTACACCTGCTCTGTGTTTTACCTTACAGCTGTTCTGTGTTTGACCTTACACCTGCTCTGTGTTTTACCTTACACCTGTTCTGTTTTACCTTACACCTGTTCTGTGTTTCACCTTACAACTGTTCTGTGCTTTACCTTAGGCCTGTTCTGTGTTTTACCTTATAGCTGTTCTGTGTTTTACCATACACCTGTTCTGTGTTTTACCTTACAGCTGTTGTGTTTTACTGTTCTGTGTTTTTACCTTACACCTGCTGTTTTACTGTCTGTTTTACCTTACACCTGTCTGTGTTTTACCTTACACCTGTTCTGTGTTTTACCTTACACCTGTTCTGTGTTTTACCTTACACCTGTTCTGTGTTTTACCTTACAGCTGTTCTGTGTTTTACCTTACACCTGTTCTGTGTTTTACCTTACACCTGTTCTGTGTTTTACCTTATAGCTGTTCTGTGTTTGACGTTACACCTGTTCTGTGTTTCACCTTACAACTGTTCTGTGCTTTACCTTAGGCCTGTTCTGTGTTTTACCTTACAGCTGTTCTGTGTTTTACCTTACACCTGTTCTGTGTTTTACCTTACAGCTGTTCTGTGTTTTACCTTACACCTGTTCTGTGTTTTACCTTACACCTGTTCTGTTTTACCTTACACCTGTTCTGTGTTTTACCTTACAGCTGTTCTGTGTTTTACCTTACCCTGTTCTGTGTTTTTTACACCTGTTCTGTTTTTGACCTACACCTGTTCTGTGTTTTTTACCTTACACCTGTTCTGTGTTTTTACCTTACACCTGTTCTGTGTTTTTTTCCTTACACCTGTTCTGTGTTTTTACCTTACACCTGTGTTTTACCTTACACCTGTTCTGTGTTTTTTACCTTACACCTGTTCTGTGTTTTACCTGTGTTTTACCTGTTCTGTGTTTTTTTTACCTTACACCTGTTCTGTGTTTTTACCTTACAGCTGTTCTGTGTTTTACCTGTGTTTGTGTTTTACCTTACAGCTATTCTGTGTTTTACCTTACACCTGATCTGTGTTTTACCTTACACCTGTTCTGTGTTTTACCTTACAGCTGTTCTGTGTTTTACCTTACAGCTGATCTGTGTTTTACCTTACACCTGTTCTGTGTTTTACCTTACACCTGTTCTGTGTTTTACCTTACACCTGTTCTGTGTTTTACCTTACACCTGTTCTGTGTTTTACCTTACACCTGTTCTGTGTTTTACCTTACACCTGTTCTGTGTTTTACCTTACACCTGTTCTGTGTTTTACCTTACACCTGTTCTGTGTTTTACCTAACAGCTGTTCTGTGCTTTACCTTAGGCCTGTTCTGTGTTTTACCTTACACCTGTTCTGTGTTTCACCTTACAACTGTTCTGTGCTTTACCTTAGGCCTGTTCTGTGTTTTACCTTATAGCTGTTCTGTGTTTTACCATACACCTGTTCTGTGTTTTACCTTACACCTGTTCTGTGTTTTACCTTACAGCTGTTCTGTGTTTTACCTTACACCTGTTCTGTTCTGTTTTTCTGTGTTTTACACCTGTTCTGTGCTTTTCTGTGTTTTACACCTGTTCTGTGTTTTACCTTACACCTGATCTGTGTTTTACCTTACACATGTTCTGTGTTTTACCTTACACCTGATCTGAGTTTTACCTTAGGCCTGTTCTGTGTTTTACCTTAAAGCTGTTCTGTGTCTTACCTTACACCTTTTCTGTTTTACCTTACACCTGTTCTGTGTTTTACCTTACAGCTGTTCTGTGTTTGACCTTACACCTGCTCTGTGTTTTACCTTACACCTGTTCTGTGTTTTACCTTACACCTGTTCTGTTTTTCCTTACACTTGTTCTGTGTTTTACCTTACACCTGTGCTGTGTTTTACCTTACAGCTGTTCTGTGTTTTACCTAACACCTGTTCTGTGTTTTACCTTACAGCTGTTCTGTGTTTTACCTTACACTTGTTCTCTTTTACCTCAGACCTGCACTGTGCTTTATCTTACAGCTGTTTTGTTTTACCTCGCACCTGCTTTGTGTTTTACCTTACACCTGTTCTTTGCTTTACATTACGCGTGTTTTGTGTTTTACCTCAGACCTGCTCTGTTTTGACCTTACACCTGTTCTGTTTTACCATGAATCTGTTTTGTGTTTTACCCCAGACCAGCAGACGGTTAGAAACGCAAACGCTGGTAATGCGGAATTTACTGGCCGTACTGAGCACCTGTAGTATATTGTGTTGATTAGAGACATGTGAGTCACCACCAAAATTTTTATGAGCATTTTATATATCTCTGAGCAAATGGTCTCTGGTATTACTTACTGTTGAAAAGCCCAGGGGTCAGTGGGCAGAATTAGAGGGGATGTAGAGATACACAGCCTAAAACAGGAACTGCTTTTTCAACACAGGAAATAAAGCAGGAAATATAACTGTGGGGATTGCAGCTGAGAAAGACAAGGTGCCAAGATCCTGTAATAACAGCTATAAAAGATGATGAAGTATAAAGCCTTTAAAGTGTTGTTTGCTATGTTATGCAGAAGAAGACAGCTTTTACAAGGCCTTAAATTCTTATTTTGTCTAAAAAAACCCACTCCTGATTGGATTTAACTTTCACCTACAAAAATCTGAGTGCTCATAATGGAAGAGAAACCTTTGGCACTGCATTTTAATAAAGTTCATTGTAAAGATTAGCACTGAAGTAGCAGTATTTCACAATATCAAAATGAATATGGGCTGCTAAGTATTTTTACTTCCACACATTGCCACACACATTAAAGAACTTACTGTTTTTGTATATTTATACTATACTGAACTTGTTTCTGTATAATCTGGTAATATACGTTTGTATATCAATCACATAGTCACTGAACATTTAATTGTAATTTTTAGTTCAACTTCAAGGTGAGTTACTTGTTTTTGAACAAAATTTGCTCTGTGAATAAATTCAAAAATTTTGTTAATGTTTTAGCCAGACAAGGCAGGGTTGTGGGGTTATGTTGAAGGTTTTGGTTAGGGTTTATTTTAGTGTGCTGATTGTGTCAGGGTGAAGGTCAGTGTGGGGTTAGTGTTAGGTTATGGTTATGCTTAATGTTATTGTAGGGTTAGCATCAGGGTAAAAGTTAGTGTTGGGTTTGTGTTAGAGTTAATGTTCCTGTAGAGTCAGTGTAAGGGTTAGTGTTAGGTTATGGTTATGCTTAATGTTATTGTAGGGTTAGCATCAGGGTAAAAGTTAGTGTTGGGTTTGTGTTAGAGTTAATGTTCCTGTAGAGTCAGTGTAAGGGTTAGTGTTCATGCGCTGTTATAAACTTACTGAATTTCACAGGTAAATCAATGCATTTTTTCCTGGTTATTTTAACTGTACATAGAGTCCTGCTTGCATTTAACTGCGGTTTACACTTAACATACACGGAACTCTATTGGAAAGTTATTGAAAAATTACTGTGAAAATAACTGGCAAAAAAGGTGGAAGTTCATAACAGTGTGTAGCGTTACTGTTTGTGTAAGGTTAGTGTTGGGTTCAATGCTAGTTTGGAGTTAATATTAGGATTAATGTTCCTGTTGGGTTAGTGATAGGGTAATTGTTAGTATAGCATTAGTGTTAGGGTTAATGTTCCAGTAGGGATTATGTTAGCATAGGGTTAGTGTTAAGTTTAACGTTAGTGAAGGTTAAGTGTTAGAGTTTATGCTAGTGTTAGGATAGGGTTAGAGTTAGGGTTAATGTTCCAGTAGGATTAATGTTAGCGTAGGGTTAGTGTTAAGATTAATGTTAGTGAAGGTTAAATGTTAGAGTTAATGCAGGTGTAAGGATAGGGTTAGAGTTAGTGTTAATGTTCCTGTAAGATTAATTTTAGCATAGGATTAGTGTTCAGCTTAATGTTAGTGACAGTTAAGTGTTAGAGTTAATGCAGGTGTCAGGATAGGGTTAGAGTTAGCGTTAATGTTCCTGTAAGATTAATGTTAGCATAGGGTTAGTGTTAAGATTAATGTTAGTGACGGTTAAGTGTTTGGGTTAATGTTAGCATAAGGATAGGGTTATAGTTAGGGTTTAGGCATCTCACCAGGTTGGGGGAACTCCTCGGTCTCATGGTGAACCAGCTCCATGCAGCCCCCATAGGGCAGGTGGGATTCGCTGGAGCTGTAGGATTTCTGTGTGGGGACACGGCAGCGCTCCTGATCCAGGGTGGAAGAGGGGTATCGCACATCTTTCCCACTCGGGCCGCGCATCAGCGACTGTTGCCTCCGATCCTTCAGGTCCATCGCTGCAGCTGCCTCTGTCTGCATGTGCAGTCTGTCGCCTGCAGGGGGAGCCAGAGAAGCAGAGAGGGGTCAGACAGGAGGCATGCACATCACCTGCAGCAGTCACAATGCCTTGGGAGACATACAGTTGGTAAGAGTGGCACACGGACTCTGTATTCAGGGTTACAAGGACAGAACGGCTTTTAATAAAAACTGGAGCCTAAAACGTCCATTCAGGGAGTACTTTTTAAAGAATGTGAGACATATAAATGAATATGTTGAATATACCATTGTTTACTGGTCTACATCTGCCACATGTCTGTGATGTCTGTAACTGACTGAACTTTGGAAATAAAGAACACGCTCTTTCCAATTCTTAAAGTGACACTTCATTGATTCCCCATCTTCACTTCCATTCCTTGCTCCTTTTCCTCGCCACTCTGACAGGTACTGCTAAAAGTAAGGAGAGGAGGTAAGGAAAGGAGGGAAGGATGTGGATAATATGTAACAGTAACCAGCTACAGGGGATTCATCCCAATTCCCTTATTTAATATTTCCTCGCTCCTCGATCCTCGGTTGAACAAAATGTTGGTCCAGACTGGCCATATTGGAGGTGGTCCGAAAGCTCTCATTTCAGCCACAAGGAGTTAGGAGATACATGAAAGCAACATTCCCAAATGACTTTCAGCTGAAAACCACAACGTGAAAGGACAGACGCTGGCTGCAGATCCATCTGTGCGCCATCTTCAGAAACAGACATTGCCTCAAGTGACTCTTCAGAGGAAAAAAAGTCTCATTTCTCTATAGACATATTTCCTAATTGCTTTTCTTCCCTACATAGTTTCCTTGCATCTCTGCCTGCATCCCCAGTCAGAGCGACTGAGACTGCTCTGCTCTAGACAGGAAGGAGGGTGTGCCTGCTGCTCTAGACAGGAAGCAGAGGGGTGTGGCCTCTACTATAGGCAGGAAAGAAAGGAGTGTGGCTGCTGCTCTATAGTGGAAACAGAGGGGTGTGGCCTCTGCTGTAAACAGGAAGCAGAGGGGTGTGGCCTCTGCACTACACAAAAAGCAAAGGGATGTGGCCTTTGCTCTACACAGGAAGCAGAGGGGTGTGGTCTCTGCTCTAAACAGGAAGCAGAGGGGTGTGGCCTCTGTTCTAAACAGGAAGCAGAGGGGTGTGGCCTCTGCTCTAAACAGGAAGCATAGGGGTGTGGCCTCTGCTCTAAACAGGAAGCAGAGGCATACAGGTGCTCCATTAACATCTGACATGATGCAGACTCCACTACAGAGCCTTAAGCTATTCACCTTTAGATGCTCATCAGAAACAAGTAAATATAATTAAGTCATAATTTGCAATAAAACCTGCTAATTATCCATAGAGTGAACGGGTGTCAGAACGCAGGAGACAGACACAAGTCGATACTTTTAATAAAGAGTCATTAAAATGTCCACAAGGTCACAGTTAAATCTGCTCTCATGTGTTCACTGATAAACAGCTGTCATTAATGCTCATTAGGCAGGAAGGATCTCTCCCAGAGGGCCATTTCCCATTTAATGCTAATCATGTTTTTACAGTCATTTGCTCTGAGGAGAAAAAGCAGGAACGATCATTGTTCTGAACGGACCAGAGTCTGAATCATTAGTGACCTCATGATGTGTTTGAGGCATACACCGCAATCTTGACCAGAGACCTTTTGGCGGAAAGGGAGAGAGGTTTGCCATTTGATGAAATAAATTTATCACACAGGTCTGAATTACTCGGTGTGTGATGTTCTGGAACACCGTGGAATGCTAGCATCATCAATCAATCAGAAAATAATTTGGCATCTCTGGAATTATTCAGTGCCAGCGGCCGAGCCCAAACTAAAATTATCACGGTGGTACCCAATCTGTACCAATGTTAGCCCAGCTGGCACCAAGCCCTTGTCCTCTCTCTTAAAAACCACTCACAAATATACACAGGCACCCACTTTTTCTTGGCATTAACCAATTTTAATCAACACCTCACTCACACCTAACCCAGACCAGCTCCTAATGCGGATAAAACGTAATGCTGTATTTGCAATTGTTAACCTCAGCCCTTTTAATGGGATATTGCGTTCTTCTCATTGAGACAATCCTGAGCTAAAATAAACTCTAATCATCACATTATCAGTGCACTGCCCCACAATTCCACTGCACTACCTAACATTCCCACTGCACTACCTCAGTGTCATTGCACAACCTCACAAAATTTTATTGCACTACCTCACATGTCACTGCACTACCTAACATTCCCACTGCACTACCTGACATTCTCACTACTCCACCTCATATTCTCATTGCAATACCTCACAGTCTCACTGCACGACCCCACATTATCACTGGACTACCTCACACTCTCACTGCACCACTTCACTGTCTCAATACACTACCCCACATTCTCAAGACACTACCTCACATACTCAATGCACTACATAAAAATTCTCAATACTTTACCTCACATTCTCAATACACTACCTCAAATTCTCACTGCATTACCTCCTATTATCACTGCAATACCTCACATTCTCAATACACTACCTCATATTCTCAATACTCTACCTCACATTCTCAATACACTACCTCACATTCTCAATACACTACCTCACATTCTCAATACACTACCTCACATTCTCAATACTCTACCTCACATTCTCAATACACTACCTCACATTCTCAATACTCTACCTCACATTCTCAATACACTACCTCACATTCTCAATACACTACCTCACATTCTCAATACACTACCTCACATTCTCAATACACTACCTCACATTCTCAATACTCTACCTCACATTCTCAATACAATACCTCACATTCTCACTGCACTACCTGAAATTCTTGCTGAACTACCTGAAATTCTCACCGCACTACTTCATATTATCGCTGCACTACCTCACATTCTCACTCCTCTACCAACATTTGACTGGGACTCGGAGGGTAGGAGGTTCCAGTCCTTGTCCATTGCAGCTGTTAGGTCATGGCTGACGAGTCATACACTTCAGCTAAATTTCTTCAGCCCCTAAACCCTCATTCATGTTCTCAATCAGGAGATACTGACCAGACTATTGAGGCCTTTTCGACGCTACATACACCATCAGCAAAACTGTGCTTTCAGAACAAACTCTTGTGTTCCCACAAAGGAACCAATTTAAGGTCAAGGGCTCTCTGTTGGGCAAAATGGCCAATAAGGGAGCTCTCACAGTATCCTCACTTGGGAAAGAGGGCTCCATAAATCACAGACTGAGTTCTGAGTCTGAGCCGATCTCAGATAAATAAAATACAGGACACACTGTGTAGCAGCTGCCACGCAGCATCCAGCCGTCTGTACACCCATCTGTGATGAGTTTTCTGAGACGTAAAAAAAATAATTAAAAAATGCAACAATGGATTAGGCAGGAGTCCAATGATTAATTTGCCAAAAATGAAACTAATGAACACATTATTGTAATTTATACATGAAACTAATCAACAATAAACATACTTTACCCTGAACTACAAGCCTGATCAGTCTTTAGTGTTCAGAATTTACAATTATTGTTCATAATCTTTGTTAAAAATAAATAAATAAACTAGAGGTACTCGTAGAGTGCAAACCTCTGCCAAGGCAGCACAATCCAAATGTGCATGAGTGGGAGCAAAGTTGAGTTATCGCGTGTGATAGGATTTCAAGATGGCTGCTGTGGCAGCTATATTGTTTCACTGATCGTGGTCAAAATCAATAGGATCCATCCGCGATGTAATAGCAATCCATCCACAAAATTTCAGATAAATCCGTGCATTACTTTTTGAATTATCGTGTGTGATAGGATTTCAACATGGCTGCTGCGGTGGCCATTTTGTCTCAGTGATCGCGGTGAAAATCAATAGGGTCCATCCTTGATGTAATAGCAATCCACCCACAAAATTTCAGACAAATCCGTGTATTACTTTTTGAGTTATGTTGTTCACAAACAGACAAACGAACAAACAAACGGGCGAAAACATAACCTCCGCCCCAACTTCGTTGGCGGAGGTAATAAAAGGGCACGTTTAGGTCTTTTTCAACCACCAAAAGGCTTTTAGTTGTACTGTGACTGTAACACAATGTCAAACTGGAAAAAAACAGCCACCACATGACAGTCAATATAAACACATCTAACATTCACCCTGGTACAAAAGTTATAGGGTATCCGCGCACTAAATATACTCTACATACGTACACCTTTCACACCACTATCACTCTAAACACATTTAACGTTCATCCAAACATACATATTACATAATATCTGAGCACAAAATAGACATGCATGAACTTTGCACACTACTGTTACCATACAAATGCGTCTAACGTTCACTTCAGTGCACATCTATCGGCAGCTCACGGCCTGCTCCCCATGGGAGTCAGAGGGAACTAGGAGCCAAGGGAAATGGTGTTTGTTCAGATGGAAGAATCTGGGCTGGCAGGACATTAAAACTGAACACTCACAGGAAAGGACAGTCCACCCACATCCTACCACACTACAGTAACCTGAGGATAAACCAGAGGACACAGTGTATCCTGTCATTCTGAGAGAGAACAACATTTCAGGATTTTTTTAAAAAAAGGCTCAGAGCCTGCAGCTGTGATTCGAGGACAAGAGGACAGCAGGGAACCCAGAGTATTTCTATTAGCAGCAGGAAAAATGCACAGCCCAACCCCAGCTCACGCACAGAGCCCAACACCAGCTCAAACACAGAGCCAAACCCCAGCTCAAACACAGAGCCCAACCTCAGCTCAAACACAGAGCCAAACCCCAGCTAAAACACAGAGCCTAACCCCAGCTCAAACACAGAGCTCAACCCCAGCTCAAATACAGAGCCCAGACCCAAACCCCAGCTCAAACACAGAGCCAAACCTCAGTTCAAACACAGAACCCAACCCCAGCTCAAACACTGAGCCAACCCCAGCTCAAACACAGAGCTCAACCCCAGCTCAAAAACAGAGCCAAACCCCAGCTCAAACACAGGGTCCCACTCAAGATCAAACACACAATGAAACACAGAACCCAACCCCAGCTCAAACACTGAGCCATGACAGCAAATACAAAACAAAAACACACAAAAACAGGCCCAAACCCCAGACCCAACGCTCAAGCAAAGGAAAATTCCTCCCTCATATGAAACCTCAAATAGGCCTCTGGACGCAACTAATATGCATTACCTGTTAAAATTTGAGGGCTATGCCAGCAACGCTTCATCAGCTAGACGGTAACAAGCAATGGGAAGAAAGACAGGCAGACTGACGAACACACGGCGCTGGGGAGGACATTACCCCATTGACAAGAATTGCCGTAGGGGTACAAACTATATTCAGTAAGAGATACAGTTCGGCAGGGGTACAAACTATACTCAGTAAGAGATACAGTTCGGCAGGGGTACAAACTATACTCAGTAAGAGATACACTTATACTCAGCAAGAGATACACTTCGGGGGTACAAACTATACTCAGTAAGAGATACACTTCCGCAGGGGTACAAACTATACTCAGTAAGAGATAAACTTCACAAACTATACTCAGTAAGAGGGGTACAAACTATACTCAGTAAGAGATACATACTTCATGGGTACAAACTATACTCAGTAAGAGATACACTTCAGCAGGGGTACAAACTATACTCAGTAAGAGATAAACTTCCACAAGGGTACAAACTATACTCAGTAAGAGATACGCTTCCGCAGGGGTATAAACTATACTCAGTAAGAGATACACTTCTGCAGGGGTATAAACTATTCTCAGTAAGAGATACACTTTGGCAGGGGTACAAACTATTCTCAGTAAGAGATACACTTTGGCAGGGGTACAAACTATACTCAGTAAGAGATACACTTCGCAGGGGTACAAATTATACTTAGTAAGAGATACGCTTCCGCAGGGGTACAAACTATACTCAGTAAGAGATACACTTCCACAGGGGTACAAACTATACTCAGTAAGAGATACACTTCCGCAGGGGTACAAACTATACTCAGTAAGAGATACACTTCCGCAGGGGTACAAACTATACTCAGTAAGAGATACACTTCCGCAGGAGTACAAACTATACTCAGTAAGAGATACACTTCTGCAAGGGTACAAACTATACTCAGTAAGGGATACACTTCCGCAGGGGTACAAACTATACTCAGTAAGAGATACACTTCCGCAGGGGTATAAACTATACTCAGTAAGAGATACACTTGAGAGCTCTTGGTTTCCTTCTGCTTACACACACATACTTGTTGTAAATGTAGTTGTGAATGTAAATAACTGTTATCAGGAATGGGAGGAATAAGCACGAAACAAGTTCTGCTGGGATTTCCCTTCAGTAGATATTCTGTTAAATTAACTTGTTGGGATAGATTCAACACCCTAGAAAAAATAAAGATATTTAAACTTCATGTTGAGTTATGGATTTTTCGGGAGTTTCTCTCTAAAGTCTCATCTGCAGGGAAATATCATGGTTTGCTGAAGGCGATGGAAGCCGCGTGTGGTAATGATCAGAGAGGCTGCGTAAACTATCACATTAACACCACATATTTAGCATTATAACTCAACATGGTGAGGCTCCCTCATATGTCTTAAGCAGAACTCAGACGCATTGAGACATCCTCTCCAGAGTCCAGAGGATTACTAGGGTCCTTTCACAAACACTGCCACCACTGTGCACTATAATGAGGGGTGTGCGTCACAGGACACAGTAAATTACTGTCAGAGTCAGTAACTCTCGTCTTTCACATCACATTCATTCTCTTTGTGAAAATGTAACACTGCCTCAGATTTGACAGATGTGTTTAGAAGAGAGCTTGTTATACCAATTACACCAGAAGAGTAGAGCAGTATTACACAGCGATGAGAACACACACACACACACAGACACTCACAGATTTAAGGTTTGAGGACCACACACACCCTGTCAGTGTATGGTGATGGACAGATTGATCTCATTAAGTAGCAGGAGCTGATCCCAGTACAGATCAGACCTGATTCTCACAGCACTGCATCCACATAGCCCATCAGCAGCAGAGCCCATTACAGGAGTAAAACTGCAGTAAAGATCCCACGTCTCACCAACAACAAATCAGAGCGTAGACCTGCAGTAAAACTACCTCTGTAATGCATGCAAAACAGCTTAGGGAACCCAGTTATTGTTCAGGCAGTGTAAACTTAGTAAAGCTGAATATTCGATTGCACTGACATGAATCAAAATTACATGCACGTCACCTACCAGATCAAACAAACCCCAATTCCAATGAAGTTGGGACGTTGTGTAAAACATGAATAAAAACAGAATACAATGATTTGCAAATCCTTTTCGACCTATATTTAGTTAAGTACACAACAAAGAAAGATATTTAATGTTCAAACTGATAAACTTATTTTTTTTGTTTCAATATTCACTCATTTTGAATTCGATGCCTGCAACACATTCCAAAAAAGCTGGGACAGGGGCATGTTTACATCACCTTTCCTTTTAACAACACAATAAGCGTTTGGGAACTGAGGACACTAATTGTAGAAGCTTTGTAGGTGGAATTCTTTCCCATTCTTGCTTGATGTACGACTTCAGTTGCTCAACAGCCCTACAGGTCTTCGTTGTCGTATTTTGCGCTTCATAATGCGCTGAACATTTTCAATTGGAGACAGGTCTGGACTGCAGGCAGGCCAGTCTATTACCTGCACTCTTTTACTATGAAGCCACGCTGTTGTAACGCAGAATGTGGCTTGGCATTGTCTTGCTGAAATAAGCAGGGATGTCCCTGAAAAAACCGTCGCTTGAATGGCAGCATATGTTTCTCCAAAACCTGTATGTACCTTTCAGCATTATTGGTGCTTTCACAGATGTGCAAGTTACCCCTGCCATGGGCACTAACACATCCCCATACCATCTCAGATGCTGGCTTCTGAACTTTCCGCTGATAACAATCTGGATGGTCCTTTTCCTCTTTAGCCCAGAGGACACGACATCCATGATTTCCAAAAATAATTTGAAATGTGGACTCATCAGACCACTGCACACTTTTCCACTTTGTGTCAGTCCATCTCAGATGAGCTCGGGCCCAGAGAAGTTGGCAGCGTTTCTGGGTGTTGTTGATATATGGCTTTCGCTTTCCATGGTACAGTTTTAACTTGCACTTGTAGATGTAGCGATGAACTGTGTTAACTGAAAATGGTTTTCCGAAGTGTTCCTGAGCCCACATGGTAATATCCTTTACAAATTATGTCGGTTTATAATGCAGTTCCGCCTGAGGGACCAACGATCATGGGCATTCAATGTTGGTATTCGGCCTTGCTGCTTACGTGTAGAGATTTCTCCGGATTCTCTGAATCTTTTGATGATATTATGGACTGTAGATGATGAAACTCATAAATTCCTTGCAATTGCACGTTGGGAAATGTTGTTCTTAAACTGTTGGACTATTTGCTCACGCAGTTGTTCATAAAGTGGTGAACCTCGCCCCATCCTTGCTTGTGAACAGCTGAGCATTTCGGGGATGCTCCTTTTATACCTAATCATGACATTCACCTGTTTCCAATTAACCTGTTCACCTGCGGAATGTTCCAAACAGGTGTTTTTTGAGCATTCCTCAACTTTCCCAGTCTTTTTGTGGCCCATGTCCCAGCTTTTTTGGAACGTGTTGCAGGCATCAAATTTAAAATGTGTGATTATTTCCAAAAAAACAATAAAATTTATCTGTTACATTAAATATCTATATAAATATAAATATGTTTTTATTCACGTTTTACACAACGTCCCAACTTCATTGGAATTGGGGTTTGTATTATCAGGAGAGTTTCTTCACTCTTGTCTTGCAGTTCATATGCTGTAGAAACTCAGAGGGCATGTTTTATAATTCAGAACTGTTATCTGGAGTTTCTTTTATACTCACAACCACTTTATTAGGTACACCTGTCCAATACCAGATAGAGCCAAATCTCACATCCAAAACTCCCAGAATTCTTCAGGGCATATCATGAGGCCATTTAAAGCTATATTGTTACATACAAAAGTAAAATCACATATCTCTCTATACATGGACCATGTTACTATACCTGTGCTTTATGGAGATTTAAACACTAAATAATGACTGCTGTCGTTTTATTATCATATTGCTGTGGGTGACTTGATGTCATAGATACACCCAGAGTGAATAAAAGCTGTATTTCTCCTCATGAACAGCACAGTTATCTCAGGCTCTGGAACACCAGCACTGTGATGGGGAGTGCATGAGATTCTCAGTGTTCCCTTAGTGTAAACATGACAGCAGGGCCAGTAACTGGGACATCTAAGGGAGGGCAAACTTGAACTCCTTGGGACACACACCCACACACACACAGACACACACACACAATCATACACACACACACACACACACATGCACAGAAGCACGCACACGCATTGAGTGATCGTAAGTGAAGTTAGAAAGACGCACACTGAGCGTAGCCAGGAGGAGCCACGCAAATCAAACAACCATGAACGGGCTAAAGATGAATACACCAGAGTCATGGAATATCTTACAGAAAATGCTAAATATGAATTAATCAGTCATGAAATATCATACAGGAACGACTAAAGATTATTACATCATGGTTTCGACCAGGTATATAGAATCTGCCGATTAAAATACACAACTGAACCAAACATTCCACAGCAAAGACAAGCTGTTATTTACTTTACACCCTGAAGAGGGTGTGTGTGTGTGTGCGCATGTGTGTGTGTGTCTGTATGTGGGTGTACGTATTGGGCAGGTCAGGTTTTGTCCTATGCACTAGGTGGAAGTGACGGTCATGTGACAGTGATTGTATGGGATATTTCTGGGGCCAGTTTTAGAGATCCAAAAACAGAACAGCCCTGAAAACAGATTTTTACCCACAATGCCCCTGAGTCCTGGTTTGCTGCGCTCGAACAGAACCGATGACATCATATCAGCCACTAGAGAGTGACATATGAGTCAGGAGAAGTTATTTGGAGTTGAAATTCAAATTCATTGAAGACTCACTGTCAAATTAAGAGTCAAATTTACCTCGGAGCGGCTATAAAATTAAAAGAAAAATTGACAGTGCGCCAGCTTTCAAATTATAGAATAAGTTTATTGCAGACCTGCTGGCGAATTGAGAGTCAATTTTACTGCAAACTCATGAAGCTGCAGGCCTCGTGAGCAGAATAAATTACCACCTGCTAGACAAACCATCCAATCACAAGCGTACGAGACACATGCTATCCAATCACTGCTCTGGATGACATGCACTGTCCAATCAGAGCCCTACTGCACATTCACCATCCAATCAGCACCCTATTAGAGAGAGGTGAAAGCAGCATTAAAGCAAGGAAAAAAGAGAGCTCCACACATCCTGAAGAGCAGGAGTACCCGTCTCTCTCCATCCTCCTCTCTCTTTCTTTCCCTCTCTTTATCTTTCCCTCAGCTTCCTAATTTCTCCCTTCATCCCTCAATCTTCCTCACTGTCTGACTAAATCCTCTCCATCCATCTATTTTTCTCTCCATTCAGATCACTCTGTCCACCCCTCCTCTTTCTCTAATGAGGACTGTATGAGGAGCTGTAGTTGAGCAGCAGCGCTGTGCTTTGTTCTGGGCGGAGTGTTTCCGGAGTGTTCTGAAGAGTTCTTCGCTCGTCAGGCGCATTGCAGTCTATATAAAACCCTCAGTCACCAGGACTGCTGGGATATTGACTCCACTAGAAGAGCTGCACAATAAGAGCTGGCTCCTTACATCCAGCATTGGGCCAGGTCTCACACCGCACACTAACACTTTCACTGTCGCTCATCCTCCCTCCTCTAGTATCCTCATCCAGCATTGGACCAGGTCTCACACCGCACACTAACACTCTCACTGTCGCTCATCCTCCCTCCTCTAGTATCCTCATCCAGCATTGGGCCAGGTCTCACACCGCACACTAACACTCTCACTGTCGCTCATCCTCCCTCCCTCTAGTATCCTCATCCAGTATCCTCATCCACTAACACCCTTGGACCAGGTCCTCCAGCACCGGGCCAGGTCTCACACCCTCACTCTCACTGTCGCTCATCCTCCCTCCTCTAGTATCCTCATCCAGCATTGGGCCAGGTCTCACATCACACTAACACTTTCACTGTCGCTCATCCTCCCTCCTCTAGTATCCTCATCCAGCATTGGACCAGGTCTCACACCGCTCACTAACACCCTCACTGTCGCTCATCCTCCCTCCTCTAGTATCCTCATCCAGCCTTGGGCCAGGTCTCACACCGCTCACTAACACTCTCACTGTCGCTCATCCTCCCTCCTCTAGTATCCTCATCCAGCATTGGGCCAGGTCTCACACCGCACACTAACACTTTCACTGTCGCTCATCCTCCCTCCTCTAGTATCCTCATCCAGCATTGGGCCAGGTCTCACACCGCCACACTGTCGCTCATCCTCCCTCCTCTAGTATCCTCTCACTGTCTCTCATCCTCCCTCCTCCTCCTCTAGTATCCTCATGCAGCATTGGGCCAGGTCTCACACCGCACACTAACTCTCTCGCTGTCGCTCATCCTCCCTCCTCTAGTATCCTCATCCAGCATTGGGCCAGGTCTCACACCGCTCACTAACACCCTCACTGTCGCTCATCCTCCCTCCTCTAGTATCCTCATCCAGCCTTGGGCCAGGTCTCACACCGCACACTAACTCTCTCACTGTCACTCATCCTCCCTCCTCTAGTATCCTCATCCAGCATTGGGCCAGGTCTCACACCGCTCACTAACACCCTCACTGTCGCTCATCCTCCCTCCTCTAGTATCCTCATCCAACATTGGGCCAGGTCTCACACCGCTCACTTACTCTCTCACTGTCACTCATCCTCCCTCCTCTAGTATCCTTATCCAGTATTGGACCAGGTCTCACACCGCACACTAACACCCTCACTGTCGTTCATCCTCCCTCCTCTAGTATCCTTTTCAAACTCCCTCTCTTCATCTCTGCCGGATCAGCCCAGTCCAAACCGCCCTGGGCCGCACAGAACTCAGTTACTGCTTCAATGACACTGTTCACTGGGCCAATTAGACACGCTAGATTTACTGCCATTAAGGGAGATGCGTTTAGAAAGGAGCAGTTTCTCAGAGGAATACAGGCCGAGTGAGAGTGATTCTTCATGATTGTGGAGACTCCGCCACCAACAGGAAGTCTCTCTATCTACTGTAGGTACATGGAGTTCTTAAGTGTGTACAGGAAGTCTCTCTCTCTCTTTTTCTCTTTCTCGAGTGCATGCTGGGAGTGGAAGGTGGTGAGAGCGACTGCATGTCACAGCGTGAGTGCGGTTTCTATCTTTCCTATCTTTTTGCGGTATGTTTTATTAGTTTCGTTATTATTTTTTTGCTGTTGAGTATTCTAATTTTAAAGTGGTTTTGTTTCGGGGCGGTGAGAGGTTATCCGGTAGTCATGTCGGCTCGCGGAGTTGAAGGCTTAGGGCGGGAAAAGCTCACACGCAGACATGGCATTAAACTTTGTCCGACTGTCAACTGCTCAGTAGAAGATTGCGGTTTAGCTGTCGGCGAAATTGTTGGTTATGACAGTGTAAAGTCGGCATCGAGAATGAATAATGCTGTCGTTATTTTTTTAGATAGCATTGATAAAGTCAGTGAAGTTGTTGAATGAGGTGTGGTGATACAAGACACTTTCGTTCAAGTAGTACCGTTGGTTAATCTGGCAAAAAAGGTTATTTTGTCCCAAAGTTCCTCCCTTTATTAGTAATGAAATGTTAGAACGAGAATTGGCAAAACACGATCAATTAATGTCACCAATCAGGATAATTCCTCTTGGTTGTAAATCTCCGCATCTAAAACAGGTTGTTTCTTTTAGACGGCAGGTTTTTATGATCTTGAAAAATAACGCTGAGGATTTAAATCTGGCATTGAAGTTGAGAGTAGATGATTATGATCATACTGTTTATGCATCTTCAGAGAAGATGAAATGTTTTGGCTGTGGAATGGAGGGTCATCTCATTCGTTCCTGTCCAGAGAAACTAATTGCTGAGGTTTTCGATAGCGAACCTGCAATACCGAGACCAGCACAAATTAAAGTTGCAGCACTAAGATCAGATCACACTGTAAACCCTGATAGTGTGGTGAACTCAAATGTTTTGTGGAAACCGATTACCTCAAAAAAATTGAGTATGCCAACTTAATGATCTTGTGTTCACAGCACTTAAAACATGTAAAAAAAAAACTTTACCTTATTTTCTTTAAGTTCCTTCCACAATTTTTCTGAGGTAATGGGTTTCCACAAAACATATGAGTTCACCACACTATCAGGGTTCACAGTGTGAGTGAAACACGGAAGCCAGAACAGAGTAGAACACCAAGCCCAGAGCAAAATAAAACACAGAAACCAGATTTAAATAAGGCCCAGAAAGGCCCAAGCTGTCAGGATTACAAAGACCCTGAGTGTTAGAGGACTGTCACAGGTCACAGTTCAGGGCAGCATTCGCTGATTTGCATAGTTTTAGTCAGAGGAGCCATAAAACTGAAGGCAGAGGGGGGAATGTGGGTAATTCCCTTCGCAGACTAATTCCGGCCTCACAAACACCTTCTAAAAAAGAAGAGAAACAGATCAAGGGCAGTATAATTTTCCAGAAAGAACATCCAAAATAGCCCAAAGTCCAAAGAAACTTCTTGAGAGAAAATTCATTGAAAAATACAGACCTTAAACAGATAATGTTGTCCCAAGGACAATGATGTTTATCCCAGAGACTATGATGTTGTTTTGGCGATAATAATGTTGCCGGTACAGAGATGCGAATGATGCCTGGAAGGTGAGGCATTATGGGAATGTAACACATTTCAGGACTTTCCCTGATTTTCTGCGGAGACGACACAGATTTGCTTTTCGAAGATGGTGTTGGTATGCAAACACTGTGGATAATGAGACTGTCTGGAAAGTAGTGCCTTCAGGGAGATGTAGTCTCAGACACAGTGCAGAAGAGATGATGTCACAGATCTGTAGTCCAGGCGGAGGGACATGAGCCAGTACTGAAGATGAAGCTCCTCTCTCATCCTCTCCAGCTGTTCATCTGCTCAGTCCATTTACTGCAGACTGCCCTCACATCTGCCACAGTACGCACACACACACACACTTATACACGCACACACACGCACACACACACACACACAAAAATATGCACACACACAAACACACTCGCACACACACACATACACACAGAAACACGCATGCACTTCATACACTCATACTTACATGCGCATTCATAGAAGCACATAAAAGAAGCACAAGTAGACTCATCCTTACACACATTCACACATACTTACACACACATACTACTGGCGTGGCTACACATGTGCCTGGACGTGCCGATGCCGCGTAGTCAGGCAGCTGGCACACCCAGGCCAGAGCCATAGCGAGAGAGAGAGAGTCGCGTCATTTCCATTGACTCCAATGGACCAATTTTTTCACAGCTATGGTGGATCGTGGAGTCTCTCAATAGTTCCCGAAAGTTAGCAAAGAAGACTAGTCGCGTTGCTGAGTTGAAGCGAAGAAGACCCAGTCATGATGCACTTACTGAAGGTATTTACTGAAGGTAAGATGTTTAAAGAATTATACTGTATGTCGTCAGCACATCTGAATTTTATTAACACGTACAGTAAAGCATTTAATTGGATTATCCCCCTCTAAATATGGCAATATATTCAACGTTTATGGACAACAAATTGGGCTAAGATACTAGCTAGCTAGTTAAAGTTGCAACATATAGTAACTAGCTTTAACCAGGAGCAGCATTATAGCTAATTGTAAATCCCGTTCTCTCGATTCCATTTCATACATCGTCATTGTGGAATTGGAGAAAAATGTCTCTCAGACGTGATTTTTGCAGGGTGGGGGAGTCAAATATTAATCATTAATTTTAAAATTGGCGGAAATATATTGGTTTTGTCAGTGTTGTGATGAGTGGAGGCGGTGAAGTGAGTTTATGCATTTTGAGTAAAAGCTGACGTTAGTGTAATAAACTTTATGTTATTCAATAATAAAAAGGGCTTTTATTTGTTGTGATACATCGCTATTAATAATGATTTTATGTGTAATTTTTTTACTTGTATGCATTAAAATAAATCGTAACCAACGGTTTGAGTGTTTTGGGATTTGTGAATCAGTTGACTATTACCTGTTTAGATTTTGTTGCCGCTCAGCTGATTTAGGATTGATGGCAAATGGAGAGGGAAGCTGGGGACCAAATACAAGATTAAAACCAAATAAAAAGTCAAACTGGGCCAAACATACAAGGCTAAGTGGGGAATCATATTGAATGCAAAAATAAAAAATAAAAAATAAGCTATGCTGTATTACATGTCTAAAAGACTGAAGAACATGAGACATCTTTATACATATTCCCATCACATCAGTAACTGATGCCACTTTCCATACTTCTTTAAAGGGACTATGTCAGCTGGGGCACATGCGTAATAGAGTCCAGTCGATAAATATTTACACACATACAGTGTGATATCAAGGGAGCAGAAATACAAACCCCAAGCTTATTAGTACGTGTGTAAAGCTTACCTTCCTCGCTATTTTAAATACAGAAGATGGCCTGCAAACGCATAGTTGCCAGAGTAACCACATTTATCTTTGCCGAAACCCACGAAGAATAAATTATACTATCCATCCATATTTCTTTGGGCGAAAACAGATTGAAAGTGTCCGGTAAACTATCTCAATGCCGTCGGTGAATTCGTGTTGGTGTTTCAATCTGTTTGCATCGCGTGCATCCTTAAGAAGTTTGGGGAAATTTTCATCAAGCATTAACTGTCTTTAATGTTCACAGAACCTGTTTGTCGCAACTTTTTTGAGACCTGTTGCAGCCAGAAAATTTGAAATAAGCTCATTTTGTGGAGAAAAATGTAAAATGTCTCAGTTTCAACATTTTAAATGTTATCTATGTTCTATTGTAAATAACATATTGGCTTATGCTATCTGAAAGTCATTGCATTTTGATTTTATTCACAATTTACACTTCGTCCCAACTATTTCGTAATTGGGGTTGTACATAAACTGTAGGCCTATCCTGTTTTGCAGACTGAGGCTTCAGTTATCAATATATTTTCTGCCTGATCGTTGCCTATAGGCAATCACTACTACATAACTTATCGCTGCGTAGTAGTGAGTAACGGATTGTTTTATTTTTGTGAAGGTGCGTAGCCTTTTAATTAAAGTGGCACACTCCATTTTTCCAAGGCACACCCAGTGTCATTTTTCTGGCTATGCCACACACATGCACTCGAACTTACACAAGCACATTAATACCCATATATAATGCATGTGTGTGTGTGTGGGTATTTCTACCTCCTGTGGGGACCAAATGTCTCCTCAAGTGATGGAGTCCCAGATTTCTTCATCCTTATGGGGACATTTTTTTAATCTTCACAAGGCAACTGAGTATTACAGAGTTTGAGCTTAGGGTTGGGCATGCAGAGAGATGAGAACACAATGTGTGTGTGTGTGTGTGTGTGTGTGTGTGTGTGTGTGTGTGTGTGTGTGTGTGTGTGTGTGTGCGTGGCGCATGTGTGTGTGTGTGTGTGTGTGTGTGTGTGTGAAAGCATGTGTGTGTATGCGTGTGCTTGTGTGTGTGCATGTGTGTGTACTCGCATGCCAGGCTAATTATATTACTATTCACAATGTCCTTGCAAAATTTAAAGAGAACATCTGTGGCATTCTCTACCGTAACTGAGAATAAGGGGGACCTGAGGCAGCTGTAGAGGATCCCCGGGGATCAGCTGTGATCAGAGAAGAAGAACAGAAAGAGTGATAGAGACATGGAGGATGAGAGGAATAGGGGTCCCTCAGGGGTCCCTCAGACTGACTCATGCTCCCCTCTAACATCAACTCCACAGTTATAGAGTAGTAGCAATAGAGTAATAGAGTAATAACAGTAGCAATAGAGTAATAGAGTAATAACAGTAGTAATAGAGTAATAACAGTAGCAATAGAGTAATAGAATAATAACAATAGTAATAGAGTAATAGAGTAATAACAGTAGTAATAGAATAATAGAGTAATAGCAATAGTAATAGAGTGACAGAGTTATAACAGTAGTAATAGAATAATAGAGTAATAACAGTAGTAATAGAGTAATAGAGTAATAACAATAGTAATAGAGTAATAACAGTAGTAATAGAGTAATAGAATAATAACAATAGTAATAGGGTAATAGAGTTATAACAGTAGTAATAGAGTCATAGAGTAATAACAGTAGTAATAGAGTAATAGAGTAATAACAGTAGAAATATAGTAATAGAGTAATAACAGTAGTAATAGAGTAATAACAGTTGGAATAGAGAGTAATAAAGTAATAACAGTAGTAATAGAGAGTAATAGTAATTGTATCAGTAATTAAGCGCTTCAGTAAAAAGAGAGCAACACATCCATTACCTCTCTCCACCTGCCCATCTCTGTCCTTCTACCCCTCTCTCCCATCCCTCTGTTCCTATCCCTCCATCCCCCTCTTTCTCCCTCTCTCCTCCTTCTCTGGCTCAGCGATGAAGGACCATCAGGGCACAGAAGTTTGGCCTTTTTATTTCCTGAATACAGTGTTCTGAGGGTTGCCCATGCTTATTTATGGGAAATACAGGTTATGAAATTTTACCCAGAGCACAGATGCTAAAGCCTTACGCTCCTCGGGGAAACTCCACAAAGTCCAGCAGGAAGTGGAGGGAGTAAATATGGGCTCCCTTCAGGGTAAAAAAGCCATATTTTATTTCTGAGGAAACACCATGTTCTACGGACCACTCCTCACACAGGGGCAAACCACTGGCTGTAAGAGGGCCTCATATCCTCAAACCTAACTCTCACCATCCAGTGACCTTTGAGACAATGCTTCTGACATGGAACTGTACTGACAAGCAGCAATACGGAACTTCATTTTACAGTTATAAGTCTATTACCACCGTAAGAAGAAACCATAATACACGACAGCAAAGGTTATGCCACAGTACCTGATCATTCACAGACATAAAGCTCAGGATGCAGGGAAGCTGGTCATTTACCAAATGTAGCTCGTATCGCCAGAGCACATGGTCAGCCACACACACACTCACACACATATTCACAGCTCACACTTGTGTACACAAATGCAGACGCTCACATGCACACACATTGCGCCACACACAGTCACATAAGCTCAGCCATCCCAGCTCAGACAAACAGAGCTGCTGCGACTCTGACAGGCGATAAACGCAGAAAAGGTCTGCAGCTGTAGCAGCTGTACTGGGCCGTCATCAGTGCTCTGTGTGATTAGCATTAGCATTAGCTCAGCTGAAATGCACAGCCTGCAGTACTAATTACAGAGCCAATCAGACCTCCTGATGCGCAACCAGGGTCTGCTGCATATTCAGCCACAATACTGTCTCCGAGCTGCAGACACCCAGAGCCCAAGAGCTCTAACAGACTGTCTCCTAATATATGAGTCCATTTGCGGGTGAGTGTGTGCATGTGTGTGAATGCTTATGTGTGGGGTCTATGAGCGCATCTGCATGAGTGTGTGTGTGTATGTGTGTGAGTGTGTGTGTGTGGTGTCTGTAAACGTGTGTGGTGCATAAGTGTATTTGTGAAAGTGTGCACGCGCATGTATATGTGTATGTGTGCAGGCACGTGCTTGTGTATGCACACAAGTGTGTGTATGTGTGTAAATGAGCATGTAACATGATCCTCCAGCAGTATGTCCACATGTTCACACTGGGTAAATTAAATTCTCATGCCACTTTCAAGAGGAATTCTGGGTAAATTAACTTCTCATGCTGCTTTTGAAAGGGATTCTAGGTAATTTAAATTCTAATGCTGCTTTTGAAATGTATTTTGGCTAAATTAAATTCTTTTGCTTCTGATGAAAGGGATTCTGGGTAAATTACTGTAAATTCTCATGCTGCTTTTGAAAGGGACTCTGGCTCATGGGTGGGGCCAAGGTGCTGATCACTTTATTTTGTCACAAAGAAAAAAAAACAACATAAAGAGGAAATATTTCACAAAAATTCTACAACATCACTATGAGGATAAATGGTAAACAGAAATGTGAAAAATCCCCATATAGAAAATCACCAAGGATTTTGCACAGGCGAACCGGTTTCCAAGTGCCCCCTCTAGGCCTGGGAGCTTCTATTACTGACTGACCCATTAATGAGCCACAGCTGAGGTGATTACAATAAATCACAACTGTGGTTCAGGTTTTTGTAGGGCCGATACTGCCATCTGCTGGACAGCACCCCACCTGTCCCACCTTCCACCCTGCCATGAGAAGAGGCTAAAGCATCTCATGCATAAGGTCTGTTCTAAAAGATAGGATAATGTAATTTTAATGAAATGGCAGATATAGAAAATTTTATTTGTAATTTTTGTTGTGTTTTAGTGACAAAAATATATACATACAGTGCTTTGAAATAGTATTTTCCCCCTTCCTGATTTCTTATTTTTTTGCATATTTCTCATACTTAAATGTTTCATATCATCAAACAAATTTTAATATTATACAAAGATAACCTGAGTAAATACAAAATGCAGTTTTTAAATGA
Source organism: Gymnothorax javanicus (assembly GCA_029692085.1). Taxonomy (NCBI): domain Eukaryota; kingdom Metazoa; phylum Chordata; class Actinopteri; order Anguilliformes; family Muraenidae; genus Gymnothorax; species Gymnothorax javanicus. The sequence goes on from CM056204.1 coordinate 5,952,392, forward strand.
TGATTTCATTTACTGATGGAAAAAACTATCCAAACCTACCTGGCCCTATGTGAAAAAGTAATTGCCCCCTAAACCTGATAACTGGTTGTGCCACCCTCGGCAACAAAAACTGCAGTCAAGCGTTTGCGATAACTGGCAATGAGTCTTTCACAACGTTGTGGAGGAATTTTGATCCACTCTTCTTTGCAGAATTGTTTTAATTTAACCACATTGCAGGGTTTTTGAGCATGAACGACCTTTTTAAGGTCATGCCACAGCATGTCAATTGGATTTAAGTCTGGACTTTGACTAGGCCACTCCAAAACCTTCATTTTGCTTTTTTTAAGCCATTCAGAGGTGGACTTGCTGGTGTGTTTCGGATCATTGTCCTGCTGCATAACCCAAGTGCATTTGAGCATGAGGTCACAAACTGATGGTCAGACATTCTCCTTTAGAATTTTCTGGTAGAGAGCAGAATTCATGGTTCCATCAATTACAGCAAGTCGTCTAGGTCCTGAAGCAGCAAAGCAGCCCCAGACCATCACACTACCACCACCATGTTTGACTGTTGGGATGATGTTATTTTTATGAAATGCTGTGTTAGTTTTTTGCCAGATGTAACGGGATGCACACCTTTCAGAAAGTTCAACTTTTGTTTTTTCATCCACAGAATATTTGCCCAAAAGTCTTGGGGATCATCAAGATGTTTTTTGGCAAATGTGAGACAAGCCTTTGTGTTCTTTTTGGTCAGCAGTGGTTTTTGCCTTGGAACTCTCCAATGGATGACATTTTTTCCCAGCCTCTTTCTTATTGTTGAATCATGAACACTGACTTTAACTGAGGGAAGTGAGGCCTGCAGTTCTTTAGATGTTGTTCTGGGTTCTTTTGTGACCTCCTGGATGAGTCGTCGATGCGCTTTTGGAATAATTCTGGTAAGCCGGCCACTCCTGGGAAGGTTCACCACTGTTCCAAGTTTTCTCCATTTGTGGATAATGGCTCTCACCATGATTCACTGGAGTCCCAAAGCCTTTGAAGTGGCTTTGCAACCCTTCCAGACTGATAATCGTGGCATGATGATCGTGGCATGATGTGTTGCTTTTTGAGATCTTTTAGCCTACTTTACTTTGTCAGACTGGTTCTATTTAATTGATTATTTGATTCACCAGGTCTGGCAGTATCAGGCCTGGGTGTTGAACTAAAAAAATGTGATTCAACAGTTAATTCATGAGAACAATGGGCAATTAATTTTTACATAGGGCCAGGTGGGTTTGGTTAGCTTTTTTCCCTTGAAGTGCCCCTTCCATACATATCCCAACATTTTGTGTTAATCCCCAATGCCCTGCTATCGTATTCATACCATTATTTGTGGGGAAAGTGCCTTGGATCGCTTATTTCATGACCTTTTAAGCATCACAGAAAGGCAGTCTGAGAAGACGGGCGAGTTCCCTCAAGAATATCCGGCGTTTAAATGAGCTTCACGCTGATTGGATAGTTCAGCTACATTCGTGAATATTCAATATGTAAACAGCCCCAACGCCATACTGGCCCAGAGCCAAACTAGCTACAACCATAGATGATGAAAGACAACAGATTTTTACAGGTAGTATAGTAAGACTTCAGCGAAGCAATGGCTACACAAAGTTCACAAATATTTCCTTATATTTATATGACCCCGAATCCGAAGAGGAGGCCGATGCAATGCTGGAAATGCCACCAACACGTCTTATAATAGACCTTTCAGCGTGGTAATTTTACTAGTCTAACAAAATAGATGAAATGTCTCGCAGCCAGCTCCATTGCAGAGCTGCCAACTCTAATGCATTCAGCGCAAGTCTCACGCTTCTTAGTGGCATTCGCGTTCCTGTGCTGCAGTCAGCAATTTTTCAATTAATGCGCATTTAAGAGATTCTCTTGCAGAATTATAGTCGTTATGCATGAAAGTTTCAGTTTCACGTGCATCACGGTTCATTTCCCCACTAGTGACATGGAAATCGATTATGACTCTGGAATTCTCATGCTTGTCTTTACTCCGGAATTAGAAGCAATGGAATGGCATAAAGACATTTCAAATCGTCTTATTCCATTCAAACAATCGAAACGATCATGAAACACATGCATTGCTTTCAATCCCCAAGTAAAAAAAAGTGCAAGAGGTCCAGAGTCATAATCGCTTTCCGTGTTACTAGTGGTGAAATCCACCGTTACGCTAAGTGAAACTGAAACTGCCATGCACAAGGACTTCAATTACGCGTAAGAATCTCATTAAGATACGTGCTGATTGAACAATTGCTGACGCCTCGAAAATATGTGAGACCCACGCTTTATGCCTGACAATGCATAGAAAGTTGGCAGCCCTGCGATTAGGCTATTGATTTTTTAAACCATTGTGAAAGTGGCCTTACTCTCGGAATACCCTACCCGGATGGGCTTTCGTGTTAGTAGCCTATGCATGGAGCCCCAATGCATCATCCCACCTTGCCAAAATGAAAACGGAACGAGACAAATGTCTCCTCATTTTCAATTGCCAATAGGTCATCCATATCCCTGCCTGTGATAACCCAGCTAAAGTCATTTTCTGGTGATGAACGGTTTTTTTTTTTTTTTTTTTACACAAAGTCATTCTACATCACGTAAGGAATATTCTGTGAAAAAATCTAACTGATATCTCTGATATTGACTGAGTGAGGTCATTTCAAAGTTTTGGCAGGCATGACATGTCCTAAAACTAGGCTGGTTAGCTTCACAAGACGTTTACTAACAAATGCAAACTTCATTTCTGAAATTCCCGTGGTGATATGACGCAATCCATGGAGAAATCCTCACCCGCTTAAATCTCAACTCTTCTGCCGTACCTTCGTCTGACCTGCTTTACGATGGTGCGCATTATCGTGTACATTCATTTTCAATGGTAGAAAAGAAGTTCCTAAACCGAATGACACCCAAACTATCAGGTTTTCATCCGCCGAAGGTAAACTCAAAAGCCGATTGAAAACATAATAGACCAGGCTTGTGGAAAGCAATATATACGTAAACAAAGTGTAAAAAAATTCATTAATTTTAATCTGTATGATGCTACAAATCAATTTTTGAACACTTTATTTTGAAACCCCAATATATAACCTATCATTTACAGCCATAAACTCACATCTCATATTTTTGTCACTTTTTATCAGAGGGACTACTTGACGGTCTTTATCTCAAAAATTAGATCAGGCGAGTTCAGCCGTTTTTTCACGGACAGGGTCACAAATATTTAACGCCTTTTTTCCAGTGTCACAGTATCACCCCTGATCTCCAAAATAAGCGATATTTTGTTTGAAAGAAAAAAAAAAAATTTAAATAGCCGTTATTAATTTTTTTCAAAGCTACAGGGAGCCACTGTAGAAGGTCTCCACAGCCGCGGGTTGCCGACCCTGCCGTAGACTGTGGGTGACACTGACAGTTGGCACGTTGCTCGAATCTTTGTGTGGGCGGTTACACTCCAGAGTGGGTGAGAACATGAATATTCAAGGCAACACGTTTTTTGTTGGCGTAAATTCTCCGCCTATTTCCTTTTATTCGCAAAAACCAGTACTTCAAGTGGTGTTGCAGTTCAAGAACCAGGACATGTCACAAACTGATTATGGACCTACCATATTCAAATACTAACAGATAAGTCCATTTTCTTGCAGAAGGAGCACTTTAATAAATGAAACCATAATTTTAAAAGCAGCATTTTGTATTTACTTGGGTTACTTTGTCTAATATTAAAATTAGTTTGATGATCTGAAACATTGAAGTGTGATAAATATGCAAAATAATAAGAAATCAGGAAGGAGGAAATACTTTTCACAGCACTGCATATATATATATATATTTATTTATTTATATATATATATATATATATATATATATACACTTAACAAAAATATAAACGCCCCATGTAAATTATTTATGTAACATGAAATGTGTTACGCTAAATGAGCTGATAATGTCATAATTGTGCAAAATGGTTATTTGTCTTGATTTGTATACAACATTTGTGTTCATCTCTGCCAGTGAGCACTTGCTCAGTGATGCATTGATTCCACCCACAACACAGGTGTGGCATGTGCAGACGCTGCTCAAACAGCATGAACAGAACTCAGACACTCCCTAAAACTGGGGACAATAAAAGGCCACCCCAAAATGTCAAATTTCATCAAAAGTCACCATGCCACAAATGTCGCAAATCATGCGGGAATGCGCCATAGGATTGCTGGATGCAGGAACGTCCTCCAGAGCGGTTGCTGCACAGATGAATGTTCACTATCATTTGTTTAACAGACAGACTGGCAGTACAACAAATCGACCCCACCCTCGTCGTCCACGTGTGACCACACGAGCACAAGATTGTCACATCTGGCTTCTCCACTTGCGTGATCGCCTCAGACCAGCGACACGCACAGCAGATGAAACTGTTGGTCTGCACAACAGACGCATCACACCTCAAACTGTCCGGAACTGCCTGGGAGAAGCGAACCTACACGCTCGTCGTCCTCATCGTGATCCCAACTGTGTCTACGAGTATCCATGATTGCCATACGCCACTATCTTGCTTTAATGCACAGTAATCTGTTACATATTGAATAATAAAATGAATTGTGTATGACTTAATATATTGTAAAACCCTTAATGCTAATTAAAGTTTAAAAGTGTCAAATGGGGCGGTTATAATTTTGTTAAGTGTATATCATACAATACATAATAGCCTGCATTTCTGTCTGTTGTATTCTGATAAGATGGGAAAATTAATTCCTGTGACATTCTGTCGGTTTTTAAAGCTTGACTGATATTTGGATATTTGGAAATGCATTGTGCTGCAGTGCAAGTCACTGCATAAATTTCTTTTTCGCGTTAAATTTTTGAGGCACTTTGCCTTCCAAAATATCCTCTAATAATAACATGCAGATGAAAGGTGTTTCTGTCTTGCTTCTGTTCTTGTTGGTACTTATTGTGTGGGTGAGCACAGCGTGTATGTGTGTGTGTGTGTGTGTGTGTGTGTGTGTGAGTACAGCATGTGTGTGTGTGTGTGGGTGTGTGTGTGTGTGTGACTACAGTATGTGTGTTTTTGTGCATGTATGAGTGAGTAAGTGACTTCTGCTTGTGTGTGTGTGCATGTGTGAGTGTGTGTGCGTGTGTATGAGTTTGTGCTATAGCTGGGCTCTTTATTACAGAGAGCTCACCTGCTGCGCCTTCAAATCCTGCTGCTATGTAGTGTTTGCTACTTTCTGCACCAAAAAGGCTATAATGTTTTTTACATTTTACTCTGTTCTCTGCAGTACACAGGCCACTGTGCTGTGAAAAAGTATTGGCTCCCTTCCTGGTTTCTTCTATTTTTGCATATCTGTCGTGCATACTTTCATATTTCATAATAAAACTAATTTTAATATCAGACCCGAGTAAACACAAAATGCAGTTTTTAAATGATGATTTTATTTACTGAGGGAGAAAACCTATCCAACCATACCTAACCAATGTTAGAAAGTAACTGCCCTTTAAGTTACGAAATTAACCCATTATTAAAATAATAAAAAAGTGGCAAACATCGAACTTGGCCTAGATTTTCATCCCATATACACACATATAAAATATGAAAAGGATCCGTGAAAAACTGAAGGCGCAAGAGCACTGACAAGGCAAAACGTTTAGGCATCTAACCACAGCGTAAGCCCGATTGGTCTAGAGGCCAAACAGGCTAATAATAATTGTTATGTAATTGGGCTCATGCCATTTGACTCAGTGAGGCATGATTCCTGCCTATCCAGCGGAATCTAAACATCACTAAAATAAAACCTGTCTAGCAATGAGACGTTGGCGAAAAAGAAAACAGCACATAATGCCGTCAATCTAAAGAAATTCAGGGACAGATGAGAGTTCAGATCTATAAGTCTGGAAAGGGTTACAAAGCCAGTACTCCAGCGCTGGGACTCCAGCGAATGATGGTGAGAGCCATTATCTACAGGAACTTGCAACTGTGGTGAACCTCCCCAAGAGGGACCAGCCTGCCAAAATTCCTCAGATTGCATCAACGACCATGCAGGAGGTCACAAAACCCAGACTTACATCTGAAGAACTGTAAGTCTCACTGGCCTCTGTTAAGATCATTGTTCACAATTCCACAATAAGAAAGCAACTGGGCCAAAATTAGCATGGAATGGAGAGCTGCATGTTGCAAACCACTTCTGGCCAAAAGGAACACAAATGCTCATCTCACATCCTGATGACTCCCAAAACTCCGGAATAACATTCCGTGGATGAGTCAAAACTGGAACTTCTTGGAAGATATGGGTCCCGTAACATCTGGTGTAGTACAGCGTCCCGCAATAAGAACATCATACCAACATTCAACCAAGGTGGTGGTAGTGTGATGGTCTGGGGCTGCTCAGGATCTGGGTGACTTGCCATAATTGATGGAACCACAAATTCTGCTCATTAACAGAAAATCCTGAAGGAGAACATCTGGCCATCAGTTTCTGACCTAAAGCTCAAGCTCAGTTTGGTCATGCAGCAGGACAATGATCCAAAGCAAATAAGCAAATCCACCACTGAATGGCACCAAAGAAACATAATTAAGATTTTGGAGTGGCCTAGTCAAAGTGCTCACTGATTCCAATTGAAATGCTGTGGCAGCACCTTAAGCTGGCAGTCCATGGTCAAAAATCTTTCAATGTGGCTGAATTAAAGCAGTCCTGCAAAGAAGAGTGGGCCAAAATTCCTCCACAGGGATGTAAAAGACACATTGCCAGTTATCGCAAATGTTCAACTGCAGTTGCTGCCGCCAATGGCGGCACAACCAGGTATTTGGTTTAGGAGGCATTTATTTTTCCATGTGGGCGATACAGGTTTTAAAGAGCTCTCCACCTTTAGTAAATGATCATTTAACCGCTGCATTTTGTGTTCACTCACGTTGTCTTTGTCTTACATTAAAATGACGAGGATGATCTTAAACATTAAAATATGACAAATAAGCAAAAAAGAAGAAATCAGGAAGGGGGCAAATACTTTCTCACAGCAGTGCATAATGAGACTCAATTTTTCTGCTTCCTGCAGTACACAGGGAATCATGTGACTCCATTTTGACTCCATTTGGTGAATTTCTTTCTTTGACAGGCTATTATGTCCCACACAGGCCAGGCTTTTAGAGGGTGAATGAAATACGCGGCAGCCTCTGCGTTTGAGTTTCTCTCAATGGCGCAATCGGCTTGGATATGAATCCGCTAGTAAGCGATCGTCCCCCTGCCTGCAATCTTGTCTGAAACTCAACATCTGGCCTGTGCGGAGTTTGAGCAAATAAAGAGGAATCACAGCAGAAAGCACAGCCTTAAAGAAAACATGAGCCATGCTGTGAGCGCAAAACTACTGCTTTTGACGTCACAGACGTAGTATCTGCCATAAATTAAAGTGTAAAATGCAGTGAATGAGAGAGTGTGAATGCGAACCAGTCAATATCCCTAGGAATGTGTTTCCTGGAGCCGCAGACATTAGTCTTTCAGCACGACAGTAATGCCAGGTGGGGCTGTCCTGTATGCGCCTGCGTCAGGTTCTGGCCGGAGGGACAGTGTGTGTTTTTGGAGAGCGACCCACCCACACCGCTGTGATGTGTTGGAGAGAGGAATACAGAGGGCAGATGCAGCTCTCGCCGCTCAGCCCCACAGCACAGACCCGTCCGTATGTTGTGCTTATAGGATTATCCTGGTCCACAGACGATTTTATCAGCCGAAGTGTTTTTACAGACGGGCTGAATCTGACAGTGTAATTATTCTGAACACAGAGCCACAGTCACCAGCTCCCCAGAGAATTCATGCACACACTCTCATGCACACACACACACACACACACACACACACACACACACACATACATACAGACACACATATACACACATGTACTCACACAGACACTCTCCTACTCAGACACATGCACTCCTACACACACAATGTATGTACTCACACAAACACACACTCACGCACACACACACACACTCTTCCACACATACACACAGACACACACTGTATGTAATAACGCAAACACACACACACACTCACACTCACGCACACACAAAAACCCACACACACACACACACACACACACACACACACGCACACACACAGACACACACACACACGCACAGACACACACACACACACACACACGGGCACACACACACATGCACAAACACGCACAAACACAAACACAGACACACACAGACACACATACACACCCACACACACACACACACACACACACACACACACACACACACACACACACACACGCACAGACACACCCACACACACACACACACACACACACACACACACACACACACACAAACACACACACACAAACATGCACACACACAGACACACACACACACACACACACACACACACACACACAATACAGCTCTATATCCCAGTATCTCGGGCAGCATCAGACCCATCTCAGTGCTCTTATCAGACTCAGCAGCATTAAAATATTCATCTCCATTAAAAAGAGCACTTTTAATACACATGAAACTGGAGCCTCTCGCTCTGTCGTCTCCTCTGTTCCTCTCCCCCCCCCCACCCGTATGAATAATACAGGAGGGGAAACAGCCGGACCCCCCTTCAGACTGCACAGGCTGCTTATGGTATTGATCACATAATCTGTGCTGAATTATTGACGACAGTGTCATGTCAGAACTAGTTTTTGGGTGCAGTAACGCGTTTGAGCTGGACTTTTGGGTCACCCCGGTTTGTGCTCATGTTAACTAGCTTCTTGCTAAACCCTAAGCTGTACCTGCACTTAAGAGAGAACACGCTGGGGTCAGGTGACCCAGCAGGGAGAGCCAAAGCACTTCGATTCACTGAGGACACGGTGGAGGTACCCATCTCCCTGTGTTAGTCTAAGACTCCTGGGTTTTAGGAATCAATCAAAAATACTGCCATGCAGCGTGTAACAAGTAGATTGTAGTAAATAGCCTGTGGGATGAAGTGTGAGGTACATAGCGCATTGCGTGTGCTACATAGCATCTGGTGTGTGGTATGAGCACTGTAGTGGGTGGTTTATAGTGGGAGGTACACAGCATGTGGTATATGGCCTGAGAAAGAAAGTTAAACATCAGAAGAGCTCCTCACAGAGGCTTCTCAGTAAAACAGCCTGGGACTGAGCTCACAGCCTCTCATGTGGTGCAGGGAGATCCTGTACATTCAACCTTATAACCCGCATTCAACCTGAAATACCCACATTCAACCTAATAACCCACATTCAGCCTAACAACCCACATTCAGCATTAAATACCCACATTCAATCTAATAACCCACATTCAGCATTAAATACCCACATTCAACCTTATAACCCACATTCAGCCTTAAATACCCACATTCAACCTTAAACCCACATTCAGCCTTAAATTCAGCAACCTTCAACCAAATAACCCAGATTCAGTCTTAAATAGCCACATTCAACCTGAAATACCCACATTCAACCTTATAACCCACATTCAGCCTTAAATACCCACATTCAACCTAATAACCCACATTCAGCCTTAAATACCCACATTCAACCAAATAACCCAGATTCAGCCTTAAATACCCACATTCAACCTAATAACCCACATTCAGCCTTAAATACCCACATTCAACCTTATAACCCACATTTAGCCTTAAATACCCACATTCAACCTTATAACCCACATTCAGCCTTAAATACCCACATTCAACCAAATAACCCACATTCAGTCTTAAATACCCACATTCAACCTTATAACCCACATTCAGCCTTAAATACCCACATTCAACCTAATAACCCACATTCAACCTTATAACCCACATTCAGCATTAAATACCCACATTCATCCTAATAACCCACATTCAGCCTTAAATACCCACATTCAACCTAATAACCCACATTCAGCCTTAAATACCCACATTCAACCTAATAACCCACATTCAGCCTTAAATACCCACATTCAGCCTTAAATACCCACATTCAACCTTAAATACCCACATTCAACCTAATAACCCACATTCAGCCTAATAACCCACATTCAGTCTTAAATACCCACATTCAACCTGAAATACCCACATTCAACCTAATAACCCACATTCAACCTTATAACCCACATTCAGTCTTAAATACCCACATTCAACCTTATAACCCACATTCAACCTTATAACCCGCATTCAACCTGAAATACCCACATTCAACCTAATAACCCACATTCAGCCTAACAACCCACATTCAGCATTAAATACCCACATTCAATCTAATAACCCACATTCAGCATTAAATACCCACATTCAACCTTATAACCCACATTCAGCCTTAAATACCCACATTCAACCTAATAACCCACATTCAGCCTTAAATACCCACATTCAACCTTATAACCCACATTCAGCCTTAAATACCCACATTCAACCAAATAACCCAGATTCAGTCTTAAATAGCCACATTCAACCATTCATTCCCTATAATACCAGCCTTAAATACCCATTCAACTTAAAACCCACATTCAGCCTTTCAAATAACCCACATTCAACCTAATAACCCACATTCAGCCTTAAATACCCACATTCAACCTAATAACCCACATTCAGCCTTAAATAACCCACATTCAACCTTAACCTTATAACCCACATTCAACCCACATTCAACCTAAATAACCCAACATTCAAGCCTTAAATACCCACATTCAACCTTATAACCCAACCACATTCAACCTTAAATACCCACATTCAACCTTAATACCCACATTCAACCTTATAACCCACATTCAGCCTTAAATACCCACATTCAACCTTATAACCCACATTCAGCCTTAAATACCCACATTCAACCTAATAACCCACATTCAACCTTAAATACCCACATTCAGCCTAATACCCACATTCAACCTTAAATACCCACATTCAACCTAATAACCCACATTCAGCCACATTCAACCCCCACATTCAACCTTAAATACCCACATTCAGCCTTAAATACCCACATTCAACCCCCAATATTCAACCCACATTCAACCTAATAACCCACCCAAATTCCCACATTCAACCTAAATACCCACATTCAACCTTAAATACCCATAACCCACATTCAACCTTAACCCACATTCAGCCTTAAATACCCACATTCAACCTTAAATACCCACATTCAACCTAATAACCCACATTCAGCCTTAAATACCCACATTCAACCTAATAACCCACATTCAACCTTAAATACCCACATTCAACCTAATAACCCACATTCAGCCTTAAATACCCACATTCAACCTAATAACCCACATTCAGCCTTAAATACCCACATTCAACCCTAATAACCCACATTCAGCCTTAAATACCCACATTCAACCTAATAACCCACATTCAGCCTAAAAACCCACATTCAGCCTAAATACCCACATTCAACCTAATAACCCACATTCAACCTTCAACCTTAAATACCCACATTCAACCTAATAACCCACATTCAGCCTTAAATACCCACATTCAACCTTTAATACCCACATTCAACCTAATAACCCACATTCAGCCTTAAATACCCACATTCAACCTAGCCTTCAGCCTTAAATACCCACAACCTTAATAACCCACATTCAGCCTTAAATAACCCACATTCAGCCTTAAAACCCATTCATTAAATACCCACATTCAGCCTGAAAGCCTGAAATACCCACATTCAACCTTAAATACCCACATTCAACCTTATAACCCACATTCAGCCTTAAATACCCACATTCAACCTTAAAACCCACATTCAACCTGAAATACCCACATTCAACCAACCCACATTCAGCCTTCATTCAGCCTTAAATAACCACATTCAACCTAAATACCCACATTCAACCTGAATAACCCACATTCAACCTTAAATAACCCACATTCAGCCTTAAATACCCACATTCAACCTTAAATACCCACATTCAACCTAATAACCCACATTCAGCCTAATAACCCACATTCAACCTTAAATACCCACATTCAACCTTAAAAACCCACATTCAACCTAATAACCCACATTCAGCATTAAATACCCACATTCAACCTTAAATACCCACATTCAACCTAATAACCCACATTCAGCCTAATAACCCACATTCAGTCTTAAATACCCACATTCAACCTGAAAGACCCACATTCAACCTAATAACCCACATTCAGCATTAAATACCCACATTCAACCTTAAATACCCACATTCAACCTAATAACCCACATTCAGCCTTAAATACCCACATTCAGCCTTAAATACCCACATTCAACCTAATAACCCACATTCAGCCTTAAATACCCACATTCAACCTAATAACCCACATTCAGCCTTAAAACCCACATTCAGCCTTAAATACCCACATTCAACCTTAAATACCCACATTCAACCTAATAACCCACATTCAGCCTAATAACTCACATTCAGTCTTAAATACCCACATTCAACCTGAAAGACCCACATTCAACCTTATAACCCACATTCAGCCTTAAATACCCACATTCAACCTTAAATACCCACATTCAACCTAATAACCCACATTCAGCCTAATAACCCACATTCAGTCTTAAATACCCACATTCAACCTGAAAGACCCACATTCAACCGAATAACCCACATTCAGCATTAAATACCCACATTCAACCTTAAATACCCACATTCAGCATTGAATACCCACATTCAACCTAATAACCCACATTCAGCCTTAAATACCCACATTCAACCTAATAACCCACATTCAGCCTTAAATACCCACATTCAACCTTAATAACCCACATTCAGCCTTAAATACCCACATTCAACCTTAAATACCCACATTCAACCTAATAACCCACATTCAGCCTTAAATACCCACATTCAACCTAATAACCCACATTCAACCTTACCCACATTCAACCTGAAATACTCACATTCAACCTTAATACCCAAATTCAGCCTGATAACCACACATTCAGCCTGAAATACCCACATTCAGCCTGATAACCCCCATTCAACCTAATAACCGACATTCAGCCTGATAACCACACATTTAGCCTGATAACCCATATTTAGCCTGAAATACCCACATTCTACCTTAAATACCCACATTCAGCCTTATAAGCACACATTCAGCCTGAAATACCCGCATTCAACCTAATAACCACACATTCAGCCTGAAATACCCACATTCAACCTAATAACCACACATTCAGCCTGAAATACCCACATTCAACCTAATAACCCACATTCAGCCTGATAACCACACATTCAGCCTGAAATACCCACACATTCAGCCTGATAACCACACATTCAGCCCGAAATGCCCACATTCAACCTAATATCGCAACTTCAGCCTGATAATCACACATTCAGCCTGAAATACCCACATTCAACCTAATAACCCACATTCACCCTGAAATACCCACAATTCAGCCTAATAATCAAACATTCAGCTCGATAACCACACATTCAGCCTGAAAATCACACATTCAGCCTGAAATACCAACATTCAGCCTGATAACCACACATTCAGCCTGAAATACCAACATTCAGCCTGATAACCACATTTTCAGCATGATATACCCACATTCAGCCTGACAACCACACATTCAGCCTGAAATACCCATATTCAGACTGATAACCAGATTTTCAGTCTAATACATCAGCATTCAGCTTGACAACCACACACTCGGCCTGAAATACACACATTCAGCGCGTTAACCACACACTCGGCCTGAAATACCCGCATTCAGCCCAATAACCACACACTCAGCCAGAAATACCCACATTCAGCCTGATAACCTCAAATTGAAACATTGATGAAATAGAACTATCATCATTTTATCAGTTCGAACTATCCAGTCGGTGCCAAGAATGATCGAGTTGTTCCAAGCAGTATCAACCAGTAAAAAAACTAAACATATAAATTTCATTTCCAAGACAAGGCTATTCCAAGCTTTCATCATAGATATTATCAGTAGTTTCATCTCATCATCAGTAAGTGATCTTACTGGGTTTGAAAGGCCACGCCTCCAGCGCTCCAACTCACCAGTCTATTTAGACCTGGGCTGCATTCTTCTGTCCATAATCATTACCTGCATCTGTTTCCTATTTCCACTGTGGGGTAGTATTTCCTATTTAAGTCTTAGCTTTGCACTTATTCACTGCGAAGTCTCGTAAGTCTCAAAAGCCTGTATTTACTCTCTAGACTTGTATAGACTTTTCTCCTGCATTCGCATGTACCATATTACAACTCTTGAAATGTAGTGCTATTAAATGTTTTATTCAGCACTTTAATATTATTATCCAGGGACCTCGATTCCTTGTTCTTTAGTATTGTATCCTACGTTGCCTTCTTGCTGTGCTGAAGGCATAATTAATACAAACAAGTCCATCTTTGCACCTGAGTCCAGTCCTACACTTCCTGTCCTCCGTGCACATCACCGGTGCTCAGATCACAACCCTAACTGGGTTTTACCTTGGGATACTTCACTAAGTTGTGTACTTGCTATGTTTTACCTCTGTGGTTTTGATGCACTGGTGGACATTTTGCCAATGAAAACACTTAATCATGATGCGAATAGACCCAGTAAGTTCGATTTTGACCTTAACTCATTTCCAGCCAAAATGTGACTTACTAGGTATTTCCTTTGGACAGCAGAACTGTTCTAACTGTTATTTTGTCCACAGATGAAGGAGAAAAGAAGTTAAAGGTAAAAAAAGGCAGAAAAAACTGGGGGACACAGAAGATCCCTCAAATATAAATTCAGAAGGGACATCAATCAATCTCTGACTGATGGAGAGAGGGTAAATCATTCATAGCCAGTGTTTCCCGAGGAAAAACACTTCCATAAAGGATGGTTTCCTCTTTCCTTCCTCATGTGAAATGTAATTCCTTCTCCCTAAATCATTAAATGGATTGGAATCTCCTTAATGATGAGGGATCATCTCCTGAATGATGATATTGATTGGGATGTACCCTTGAGCAAGGTCTATTACAATGGGATTTATCTCCACGGGATTGACCTGTTTCCTGCTGACATTCCACCAATTTACTCCTATTTCTCCATGACTTTCTCGCTCCAAACTTTTTTTTTACAGTTTCTCCCTACTAACCCCAGTTTCTCTCTAAAACCCCCCCCCACTTTCCCCTCTTTCTCAGTAAAGCTCTCCCTGCTGATCTATTTCTCTAAAACTCGCTCTACTAAACCCTAATCTTCAACAGGTGCTCCTGAGCAGCAGATTTATATAGAGAGTGAAGTTCTTCAACACCTTTCTGCAGACGTAGACACCTGCGGACATAGAGCAGCTCTTTTTATGGACGCAGTTGCACTACTCTATCACTAAATGGCACCCCTTGGATCAGTTATTGAATATTCACAAGCCAGCAGAGCTTTAACACAGTCTAGAATATTGACCAGGGACCTCTATCCCTGTTTTTTAGGAGCTGCATGAATTAAACTCCTCAGCTAAGCCTGATGTGCAAACTGCTCAATATCCTTGACCATAGTATCTATCCAGCAGTTTAAAAAATGATCTCTTGCAACAGAAAAAATCATTTGTCCTCTGTAGCAACCACTTCAATTACAGTGACCCTATGGTATTCCAAGTAGTTAAAAAAAAAATCTGTTTCCTGAGGCAAAAATTCACCATGATATTGACACTATGTCATTCTTCAATCAATTTCAGTCATCACATATTAAAACACGCAATTTCCTATTGTGGATTAACGCCAGATAAGTCGGTTGAAGAATTTAGCTGTCTTTTAGAGCCTCAGCCTCATACAAGGTGATTCAATGGTCACGGAAAAATTCAGTTGGTTGACCGCGATTTTTCCAATCACTTTAATGGTGATTCAATGGTATCTGTGGAGAGCTGAGCTGAAAGCCCAGCTGTACTTCAGGCTCCATAATTCTATTGAAAAGTGAGTAAATTCTCCTATCTTTACTTTTAGCCTGGTAATAACTAGCCAGTTGGTTGACACAGATTTTTTGTCAATTGCAGATAGTTTGTCTTTTTTCAGATGAAGTTTTAGAAAGACAAATGAAATTGACCTAAAAACATATTAAAATACTTGTTCCATAGTAGGGTTACAAGATCCTCAAACTTTAAAACATTCTCAGATTGGTTCCTCTAATGTTGCATCAATAAATGGAAATACTTGAACTTTAGAAAAAGGCTGTGGTTTGACCATTGATGTCCAGCTGCGCCTATATTGATAAACTCATGCCAAATTCAACCAGAAAATCATCCATTCATATTGAACTTCATGAGTACAAAGTTGATTTGTGTTAAAAATATGATTATTTTATGAATTGAAAGTGCGCCATTTTCAAGGCTCTGGGAGTTTGGGGAGCCACCTGGATAGCATCTTATTTGGCTTATAAAAAGTGGATAATTTTATATTTCATGTTCAGATGAGGAGTACTTGTGGTCTAGGAGTTTATTATCCCAGAAATGTATTGTTTTCTAACCCCAGCCATTTTTCAATCCTCAGAATTTTTTTTTTTTTTTTTTTTGAGTTTCAATAGTGAATTCTCATTAAGATTTTTTATGTTTGCAAACCATTTTCTCGACCAAAATCATGAAAATAAACTGAAATACAATGCAATTCTAAATGCAGTAAGTGTCTTTTTCTGAGTTGAGCCACATTCGTCCTCTTTATGAAGCTTAAATCTTGAATTATAAAGCATCAAATTGGGTAACCCATAAATAGCCAAATTTGGCTTCTTTAAAAAAAAAGCTCTCCTGAACAGTAGATAGATATGGAAAGTGTAGATCTGTAATGGGATTTCTGGATCAGTCGATAGATATGGAGAGGGCAGATCTTTAAAGGAGGAGACCGCACTTTGACAAAGTATATTCCAGTGGAAAGTAGAAGTCTTGAAGTGTCTAAAACGCACATTTTAATTTGATATATATACATATTTACTTGGGGAATCTTCTGATTTCCCGATTAGCCACAGTTGCTCAGACTAATTGGTAAAAACCGACGACAGTCTAATTTACTTTTGATAGCATTGTTATGCATTGGACCACAAAATTATGAGGCGTCGTCTTCGGCGCATGAATGACAACGTAAAATATCAATATGTCTTAATAATTTCAGGGCTTGTGTTGCTCGTTAAGCAGCACAGATTTGCGGAAATTAGTTTGCGCGGCTGCGAGAATCCGTTCTATATTCTGAACGTTGTCACAGCTAAAGGGCGCCAGGCAAGTTGCACTGCTGTGTGACAATCCTAAGGACGGCGAAAATAAATGCTGCAAAGTCAGTGAAAGTTTTGGATTTACAATGATACATCAATTATATAAATGTAGGCAAAAGGAATTCACCTTTTCATTATCATTTCTAATTATAGGTCATGTATTGGTCTTGGTCGGTCAGTCGATAAATTGTTTGATTGTTAATCAGCCCAGCTTAAATAAAAACAGCTTTAGGGTTGTCAAGTCATAAAGAGTGAGCTTATTGAAAGCTCTCTGAGCATCTCCATGGCCCAGATGAAAGGAAAGAGAACAACTGATGTCACGAAAGAGAATAACTGACACCACAAGCACCACTGCACTGGCGTTTGATGTGCACACACCCACTATATAGGGCACTATGTAGTGAATGTTCTACATTGAAAACAATATAAAGAGAGTAAGTGAGCGAGTGGACAAGCGTGCATTCCGATCGCAGCCATTCCCCAAGTAAAAATGTCTGCCCCCCTCATATTGATGCCGATTTGAAGACTTGCCGGTTTAAAAATGTGTCGCACTGGATCATTACTAAATTACAATGTATAAAACTATGCGTTTAAGACACTTCAAGAATTCTATTTTCCGCTGAAATATACTTTGCCGAGGAGCGGGCTCCTCCTTTAACAGGCTGTCTGGAGCAGTAGACAGATATGGAGAGTGTAATAGGCTCTCCTGAGAAGCAAATAGATGTGGAGAGTGTAAATCTTTAACAGGCTCTCCTGAGCAGTAGATAGATGTGGAGAGTGTAGATCTTTAACAGGCTCTCCTGAGCAGTAGATAGATATGGAGAGTGTAGATCTTTAACAGGCTCTCCTGAGCAGTAGATAGATATGGAGAGTGTAGATCTTTAACAGGTTCTCCTGAGCAGTTGATACATAAGGAGAGTGTAGATCTTTAACAGGCTTTCCTGAGCAGTAGATAGATATGGAGAGTGTAGATCTTTAACAGGCTCTCCTGAGCAGTAGATAGATGTGGAGAGTGTAGATCTTTAACAGGCTCTCCTGAGCAGTAGACAGATATGGAGAGTGTAGATCTTTAACAGGCTCTCCTGAGCAGTAGATAGATATGGAGAGTGTAGATCTTAAACAGGCTCTCCTGAGCAGTAGATAGATGTGGAGAGCTTAGATCTATAACTGGTCTCTCAAGCAGTAGATGGATATGGAGAGTGTAGATCTTTAACAGGTTTTCCTGAGCAGTAGATAGATGTGGAGAGTGTAGATCTTTAACAGGCGCTCCTGAGCAGTAGATAGATATGGAGCGTGTAGATCTTTAACAGGCTTTCCTGAGCAGTAGATAGATATGGAAAGTGTAGATCTTTAACAGGCTCTCCTGAGCAGTAGATCGATATGGAGAGTGTTGATCTTTAACAGGCTCTCCTGAGCAGTAGATAGAAATGGAGAGTGTAGATCTTTAACAGGCTTTCCTGAGCAGTAGATAGATATGGAGGGTGTAGATCTTTAACTGGCTCTCCTGAGCAGTAGACAGATATGGAGAGTGTAGATCTTTAACAGGCTCTCCTGAGCAGTAGATAGATGTGGAGATTGTAGATCTTTAACAGGCTCTCCTGAGCATTAGATAGATATGGAGAGTGTAGATCTTTAACAGGCTCTCCTGAGCAGTAGCTAGATGTGGAAAGTGTAGATCTTTAAGGCTGCCTGGTTGGCTCTAGCTGATAGAGACTGTGACCAAGTCAAAAGCCAAGCAGAGGGCACCAGGAAGTACCTGCCTTGCAGTCCCTCCCCCTCCTGCTGTCTTCGCCTCCACTTCAGTGAGGAACAGGTGTGTCTTGTTGAAGTGGAGGTGAAGGCAGAGTGTTTAAGAGCTGCAGCTGCATTCTGAGATTTTAGCCCTGCAGTTTTCTGCTGCTGCTCCCCTGATCTTTTGAGTTTTTTTTTCTAATACTTATTAAAAGTTTTTTATTTTTGTACCAGCCTGTGCGTGTGGGTCCTATTTTCCTGCTTTTGGGCTCCTGGTCCCAATGCCCGCTGGATTGCAGGTTACATCCAGCGGGACCAAACCATGACAGTACCTCCTTAACAATGATACTCACTCATATACACAATATTCTTCGCTACAGGAAGTTCAACTCAGGGCTACGTGCTCCTCTTTTATGAGAGGTGGATAGTCAGAGAGAAAGTGAGATAGAGACAGAGAGAGAGAGAGAGACAGAGAGAGAGAGAGAGAGAGAGAGATTTCCATGTTCACACTAATTGCTGTTCCATGCACTGTCCTTCTTTGCCTCTCGTAGGAATAACCTCGCCCGACAACGGTTATAAATTATCGAACACAAAACTGTGCTGCAAACCTGACATTTACACAGAATCATGCATCTCAACACAGGAAGCCTGGTGTTAAACAGCAGTGTGAGTTTGCAGAGTAAAGCCAGTATGGACCACTTTCCCTCGTCACTCATCCCCACAGCCCCTCAAACACGAAAACACTGAAATGCTGGCAGAATACAGCAGGACCGCTGGAATTATGCCTCATTTTAACCCACACCCCCAGAGCTGAGACACCAGGTGAGTTTATTTTCCTGTCTCACTCACAGATATGAATCCAGCTGTGTGTCGCAAGGGATTTCCAACTATTCCCCGCAGCATTGCAATCAACCAGAAATCTGCACACCAGTGCCCTCAAAAATGACCCAGATTGGGTCTGAATAACCTTTGTATACAGAAGGAAACCACCTTGATGCTGGCGACCAGCGTCTTAAGCCAATAAATATGCTTTGTGAGTGAAGCCTGGTTTTTGCTGCTTGTATCATTCACACGTGTCATCCGTTTCAGTGAGTCCACCCATGGCTTTCATTTACTGCTTACTCAAACTGCTTACTCAGTTACTGCTTACTCAGCTACTGCGGACTCAAACTGCTTACTCAGTTACTGCTTACTCAAACTAGAAGGCAATGGCATGTCATCTGTACCAGACCTTACACAGGACAGGCAGACCACATCTAGACCTAAAACAGGACAGACAGACTGATGATAACAGTCCAAACACACAACGCTCTGCATCTTACAGCCCACTAGCTGCCCCACAGTCCCACTATCCGCCACTGAGCAACAGGGTGAAAGTTGTAGACAGACACCAGAAAAGCAGAGCAAATGTAGGTGGATGGAAAGAGAGGCAGCGAGGACCAGCCAGAGAGACGAGCCGCAGGAAGGGTTAAGTATATCAGAACAAAACAAAAACAGCAGGAGTGGCAGAGGAAACAAGAGATTAAAGTAAAAGATTTTGCGAATTGTGTGCTGTGGATTGGGAATGCTTACAGGATGGAAATGGGAATTGTGAGCTGGAATTTTCTACAGCTGATTGATCAGCTCTCTGTCGTAACTTAGTGGAAGGGTGCTCGACTGGTAACCAAACAGTTACAGGTTAAAGTTCCTGGTAGGGCTCAGGATTCTGACCCGATCTGGAGAGATGGAGTCGGAAAGAATTCAGCCGTTGGGTCCTTGAGCAAGGCCCTTAACCCTAAAACTGCTCCAGGGGCCTTACCCTGTTTCTCTTTCTATTCCTCCTCGCTTGCAAGTGTTCTACCCGCTGTCTACCCCAGGGTGGTCTTCACAGAAGAGAAACATGTTGTCAGGGGAACCTCCCTGGTTGAATAATGGTTAAAAAATAGAGGAGAGGTATTTATTGGTGGATTTGTGGTGTCTCATGTGAGCAGGTTCCTTAGCTGTTTCGGCTTTCATGTCTTTACAGCTTGAGGGAAATTAGGAATTTTTATGCGCTGGCGTGTGTACTTGTAGTTGGTGAGAGGGAGTTTGTGCGCCGGTCTGTGTGTTTTTTGTTAGAGGGACTTTGTGTGTTCTCAAGTGTATTTATGCATTGGATGGACTGTGTGTGTTCTGGAGTGAGTATATCTAATAGAGCTGAGGGAGAATTTGTGTTGGGAGTGTTTGAAGAAGGATTGTGAGTATAGACTGTTTGCGCACAGCAGGGAGAGGGGAGTGTGTGTATTTGTAGTAGAATGACTGTGTGTGATCAGAGAATGCACCGCAAATGGGAAGAGAGAGAGAGAGAGTGTGTGTGTGTGTGTATGTGCGTGCTGTGTATACATTTTTCTGTTTCATGCAAAACATTGCAGGGATAGCAAAAGACTTCCTCAAAGCAGAGAGCTCTCCATTCCCTCACCCTGTGAGTTAATGAAATATCTGGCTCTCAGTCCCTCAGTCTCTGTTTGAGAGAACATAATTAAGTTGAAGACTTCAAAAATGGTGATTTAACCAGAGAGCAGGAACAACACAAAATTACTGCGACTCTAATGCCATCGCCATGACAACAGGAGCAGAAGTCAGGGGCTGTAACTCTTGTTTGGCCTCGAAGTGTCACTCAGGGACGGATGGACAGAATACAGTACATCCCTCACTCACAGTGAAACACATTCTCAATAACATGCAACCTTCCAGTTAAGAGTTAAGTTGGACCCTGTTTCCCAAGAGTTGCATGAATTAAACTGCTTAGCTCAGCCTGATGTGCAAACTGCTCAATATACTTGCTCATAGAATCTATCCAGCAGTTCAAAAAAATGATCTCTTGCGACAGAAAAAAATTGTTGTCTTTTGTAGCAACCACCTCAGCTAAAGTGAGCCAATGGTATCCCAATTAAGTGGTTAAGACAAATCAGTTTTCTGAAGCAAAAATTTGACATGGTATTAATACTATGTGATTCCACTATCAATTATAGTCATCATATATCAAAAACGTGTAATTCCCTATCGTGGATTTACGTGTAGATTACTCCATTGACAAATTCAGCGCTCCCTTACATCCTCCTCCTATCATTGATTAGCCACTCACTCAACTGCTTACTAAGACTCATCTTCATAAAGCACAGTTATAGTTCACGGTCACAAGAAACTTCCCCAGTAACGATGTAATGATTGACTTGTTTCTTATCTAATTCCAAAGTGTATAAACTTTCACAGAAACTCAATCAGAAAAGTATATAAACCTTTTGCATAACAGCAAGGTAGGTTTTATTCTCTTAACGTAGCACACAGTTGCGCAGCTGAAAGAAAAAAGACTTCCAAAACCGGCCTTAAGGGTTCAGTCACATTTACGGGATTTAAATGAGGTACGGACATGGTCAATTTAAATTATTCCAAATGAAACAGGACTGGAGGGTTCCTTTTACCAGATAGATCTATGTCTCTGGAGGAGGAATTCAACGAAGAAGGGTTTTTATTCATTTTATGAGTCAGTGCAATTGCATACTTTGCTTATGGCTAGCTGGCTAGCTGTTTTTTATTCTCAGTTTACCATAGTCATGATGATCACAGAGCTTGTTTGCCACAATAGTTATTAACAGTAACCGATAGTCTTTGCTAATAATACTGTATGTGGTGGCATTTTGCTCAATGTGGCTTTTTGTTTTAGAATTTATTCCATACTCAACAAAATCGAATGCTGAACTTTTAGCTTGTTTCAAATGCCAACAGCTTAAGCACTTCTGTAGACCCCCTAATACATTCCTTGCACCTTTCTGTTCAATCTTGAGTAGCATATTGCCTGCTTATTCCTGTTTTTGGCATGTCTATTCTGTTAAAATAAGGCATATTTCTGATATTACTGTGTAAGTGAGTTGTACTTGTTTCCTATAAGGTGTGGACGTGTTTATATAAGCTTGCAAGCTCGGATGTTGGAACTGCTGGCTTTTCATGGCAGGGAGAATGTTCTGACCATTATATAAGCAGTTCCGTTAATGAGTGGGACTGGTGGGACTCTGAAGAAAAATGATCAAAATTCTGAACTTTATCCTGGAGAAAAGGCATGTTTTGGGTTTGAGAGGTTACTGGTGACCACTGATGTCCAGCTGCGCCTATATTGATAATCTCATGCTCAATTCAACCAGAAAATTATTCCTTCATACTGAATTTCATGCGTCAAAAGTTTATTTGAATTAAAAATATGATTATTCTATGATTTGACTGTGCACCATTTTGAGGGCTGAGAGAGTTTGGGGAGCCTCCTGGAGAGCTGTCTTATTTGGCTCTTGAAGGGTTGATAATTTAAAATGACATGCTCAGACGAAGAATACTTGTGGTCTAAGAGTTTATGATCCCAGAAATGTATTGTTTTAACTCCCAGCCATTTTTCAATCATCAATATTATTTTTTTACAATTTCAATGCTAAATTTTCATGAAGACTTTTTGTGTTTGCAGCCCTTTTTCTCTGCCAAAATCATGAAAATAAACTGAAATATGATTGAATTCAAAATGCTACAAGTGTCTTGTCTCAGTTGAGTCATATTCCCCCCCTCTATGAAGCTCAAATCTTGAATTAAAAAGCATTAAATAGGGTAATGCATAAATAGCCAAATTTGGCTTCTGCCCAAGAGGTTTAACCACTACTAATAACATTGTTGAATATTTCACTATCTGTAACCTTTTACCATTTTCCTGAATTTATCAGCAACCTGCCTTCAATAACATAT
Organism: Gymnothorax javanicus; assembly: GCA_029692085.1. Lineage (NCBI taxonomy): Eukaryota > Metazoa > Chordata > Actinopteri > Anguilliformes > Muraenidae > Gymnothorax > Gymnothorax javanicus. The sequence goes on from CM056204.1 coordinate 5,976,020, forward strand.
GACCAAATATTTTGCTACCCAAGATCTATTACATATTGCTGAAATTTTCTGTAATTTTTAACGTATCATTGAATATTTTACGAACCGTATACAAGTACAAGTACATTTCCCTCTCATAAACTACTTCTTGACTGGGTTTCTCTCTTTTCTGCTGTCTTTCTCAGTGAACAAACACCGAGAACAGCGGCGCTCAACCCTGGTCCTGGAGAGCCGCAGTGTCTGCTGGTTTTTGATGTTACTCAGCACTTAACTGATGAATAAAAGCAGTTGATTACACACTTAACTCATCTCACCTGGTGTCTAATGTTTAAATAGGCTGGAGAAAACCAAACTCACACACCCTGTGGCTCTACAGGACCAGGGATAGCTATACTCCTGTACTAAGGGAATAATAAGCCAATCAATCAATCAATTACCAGGAACCACCCACAAGGCTCCTAGAGCTAATTAAACAGACATGCAGGTTGTGACAGCAGTCTACGTGGAAACCAAGATTTGTCAATGTGGTTGGACATTTAGCATAGTTGTAATGCAGACAAAGTAGAAGTACAGAGTACAGATAAAAGTTTATATTGCAGGAGTATAGCTAACCCTGGTCCTGGAGAGCCACAGGGTGTGTGAGTTTGGTTTTCTCCACCTTATTTAAACCTAAGACACCAGGTGAGATGAGTTAAGCCTGTAATCAACTGCTTTTATTCATCAGTTAAGTGCTGAGTAACATCAAAAACCAGCAGACACTGCGGCTCTCCAGGACCAGGGTTGACTACCACTGACCTAGAGGCAACACATTAGAAACTGGCCCAGTGAGAGGTGTGCCTGCTCTGGACAGGACAAATAAAAGCTCCCTACATTCAGCGTTGCTGTCAACTGAAGCAGTCATTACTGCGCACTCATATCACACCCCCAGTGCTGAATTTCTGAAGTCAAAAAACAGCAAAATGTCCATGAAAATGAGTTGAATTATTTTCAAAATCGCAGGCGCACAGGTTCTCGTGGTGATAATCATGAATGCCAAGTTTGAAAACAATCCATCAGAGAGTTTAGGAGTAAAGCCCTGCACAAAATTCACCACTCAGCACTGCATTATCCGAGTTGAAAAACTGCAAAATCTCCATTAAATACGTTGGATCACTTTCAAATTTGCAGGTGCACAGATTTGCATGGTGATAATAATGCAAGCAAGTTTGAGAAAAATCCACCCTGTTGTTTTAGGGGGAAAGAAATTGCATCCATAAAGAGATGTATGGAAGGACAGGCATACATATGGACAATATGTCTCCAGTATACCCCTCACAAATCATTATAAAACATTAATAACAGCGCTATATGTACATAATAAAAAATGAATTACAGAGGTTCTTAATTACATTAAGAGTGTAGCGTTAAGGAACCTTCACATAATGTCACAGCATATCCTGGTGAAAATGAAAAGCATAAACGGCAGAGCTTGTATTTTAGACACAGTGATAATTGCTAACACTGCTGCCTCGCTGCAGGAAGTGGCCACGGGGCCTTCCTGTGTGGAGTTTGCATGTTCTCTCATGTTCATGGGGCGCCCTCCCAGAGTCTAAAGCCCTGCATTTCACGCTAGCCTGAGACGGGAAAATGCCCAGGATGTGTGAGTGATTAGTAATGCCACTGGTTCCTGAGCAGGAGATAAGGCGTCTAGATAATGGATGGATAATGAATAGACGAGTCATAATCGTGTGGGTCCTTATCCTGAGGGGTCTCAATGTGTCAGTGACAGGCTCCGAAAATTAAAGTCCTGTTCCCTCCAATCAGGAGCTCAGCCAGTTTTAACTCCTCCTCCTGGCCATGATCCCCCAATCAGGAGATCAGCCAGCCTCCTCCTCCTGGTTCAGGCATTAATTGACAAAAACAAAGTGGTTGGAGCAGCATATAGGGAAGCACCTTCACTTCTGTGCCTGGATTTTAAAACTTTTAAACTGTTCTTCTATCTTGAACAAGCCTTTCCTACTTATGTACACTGAACATGCACGGACGCAAACACATGTATATGCATACACATGTAAACACTCAAAGACGCACACGCACATGCACACACACACACACACACACACACACAATAGATCTACAGTGCATTTTACAAAAAAGCCAAAATTCAGTGAGCCTACTGCAAGCATACTGTGCTCATATAACGTAAAGACCAGAACAGTACAGCTGATCGAACAGTCCAGCCAAAGACTGTGTAGCCTTTATAGAGGAAAGGTGTGCAGATGATAGAACAGCCCAGCCAAACATTGGGCAGCATTTTAGCGGAGTACCACAGCGTCCCACTGTGCATGAATGGCTGCAGGTCAGTGTCCGCTCAGCCTATTGTAAGGGACATGTTAAAGAAAGCACACACTGACACCACTCCAGCACTCAAGGGTTGATGAGTCAGGGGTCACTGTACCTGTGCTTCCGTCTGACTCATGAACTCTGATTTTACACTGCTGAGCCGACACTAGCAGAGAGAAACATGCTAAAGTACGGCCACACCTGCTAATGGCTATCGATGGATTCCCTCAGCACAGCAAAGCCGAAAACAAACTCACAGCAAACTCCTGCCCGAACCTCCACAGTTACACACTCGGCTTTAGACACTTAACAGCACAGTGACACATCTTCAGATTCATTAGCGCATTGACAATAGCCTGCTTCAGGTCGCCAGGTATTCTTATCCATCAACGCCAAACTCTGGCAGGTGGATTTGAGATAAAGCCTTGTGACATAATGAAGCTGCACTGGAAAAAAGTGGGAAAAGGTACCCTTTGTGATGTCATAAAAGGCAGAAGAAGACAAAGTGTTTTTAAAAGGCTACTTCACTTTGGGGCCCTGCCAAGATTTATGAATGAGAATCTTCTGCAGTGAGTGTGTGTGGGATGTTACAGGAGGAAGGGACACTGGATTTATGAGCGAGAATCTTCTGCAGTGAGTGTGTGTGGGATGTTACAGGAGGAAGGGACACTGGATTTATGAGTGAGAATCTTCTGCAGTGAGTGTGTGTTGAATGTTACAGGAGGAAGGGACACTGGATTTATGAGTGAGAATCTTCTGCAGTGAGTGTGTGTGGGATGTTACAGGAGGAAGGGACACTGGATTTATGAATGAGAATCTTCTGCAGTGAGTGTGTGTTGAATGCTACAGGAGGAAGGGACACTGGATTTATGAGCGAGAATCTTCTGCAGTGAGTGTGTGTGGGATGTTACAGGAGGAAGGGACACTGGATTTATGAGCGAGAATCTTCTGCAGTGAGTGTGTGTGGGATGTTACAGGAGGAAGGGACACTGGATTTATGAGTGAGAATCTTCTGCAGTGAGTGTGTGTGGGATGTTACAGGAGGAAGGGACACTGGATTTATGAGCAGCCTGGGACTTCCTGAATCTTCTGCAGTGAGTGTGTGTGGGATGTTACAGGAGGAAGGGACACTGGATTTATGAGCGAGAATCTTCTGCAGTGAGTGTGTGTGGGATGTTACAGGAGGAAGGGACACTGGATTTATGAGCGAGAATCTTCTGCTAGGAGTGTGTGTGGGATGTTACAGGAGGAAGGGACACTGGATTTATGAGTGAGAATCTTCTGCAGTGAGTGTGTGTCGGATGTTACAGGAGGAAGGGACACTGGATTTATGAATGAGAATCTTCTGCAGTGAGTGTGTGTGGGATGTTACAGGAGGAAGGGACACTGGATTTATGAATGAGAATCTTCTGCAGTGAGTGTGTGTGGGATGTTACAGGAGGAAGAGACACTGGATTTATGAGTGAGAATCTTCTGCAGTGAGTGTGTGTGGGATGTTACAGGAGGAAGAGACACTGGATTTATGAGTGAGAATCTTCTGCAGTGAGTGTGTGTGGGATGTTTATGAATGAGAATCTTCTGCAGGAGGATGTTACAGGAGGAAGGGACACTGGATTTATGAATGAGAATCTTCTGCAGTGAGTGTGTGTGGGATGTTACAGGAGGAAGAGACACTGGATTTAATATCCACAAGAATCTTCTGCAGTGGATGTTACAGGAGAAGAGACACTAAATTTATGAATGAGATTCTTCTGCAGTGAGTGTGTGTAAATGTTATGTTACAAGAGACACTGGATTTGCAGACACAGGAGGAAGGGACACTGGATTTATGAATGAGAATCTTCTGCAGTGAGTGTGTGTGGGATGTTACAGGAGGAAGAGACACTGGATTTATGAGTGAGAATCTTCTGCAGTGAGTGTGTGTCGGATGTTACAGGAGGAAGGGACACTGGATTTATGAATGAGAATCTTCTGCAGTGAGTGTGTGTGGGATGTTACAGGAGGAAGAGACACTGGATTTATGGGTGAGAATCTTCTGCAGTGAGTGTGTGTGGGATGTTACAGGAGGAAGGGACACTGGATTTATGAATGAGAATCTTCTGCAGTGAGTGTGTGTGGGATGTTACAGGAGGAAGAGACACTGGATTTATATGAGAATCTTCTGGTGATGTTGTGGGATGTTACAGGAGGAAGGGACACTGGATTTATGAATGAGAATCTTCTGCAGTGAGTGTGTGTGGGATGTTACAGGGGAAGAGACACTGGATTTATGAGAATCTTCTGAGAATGTTACAGCAGTGAGTGTGAATCTTCTGCAGTGGGATGTTACAGGAGGAAGAGACACTAGATTTATGAGCGAGAATCTTCTGCAATGAGTGTGTGTCGGATGTTACAGGAGGAAGGGACACTGGATTTATGAATGAGAATCTTCTGCAGTGAGTGTGTGTGGGATGTTACAGGAGGAAGAGACACTGGATTTATGAGTGAGAATCTTCTGCAGTGAGTGTGTGTGGGATGTTACAGGAGGAAGAGACACTAGATTTATGAGCGAGAATCTTCTGCAATGAGTATGTGTCGGATGTTACAGGAGGAAGGGACACTGGATTTATGAATGAGAATCTTCTGCAGTGAGTGTGTGTGGGATGTTACAGGAGGAAGAGACACTGGATTTATGAGTGAGAATCTTCTGCAGTGAGTGTGTGTGGGTTGTTACAGGAGAAAGGGAAACTGGATTTATGAATGAGAATCTTCTGCAGTGAGTTTGTGTGGGATGTTACAGGAGGAAGGGACTCTGGATTTATGAGTGAGAATTGTCTGCAGTGAGTGTGTGTGGGATGTTACAGGAGGAAGAGACACTGGATTTATGAGTGAGAATTGTCTGCAGTGAGTTTGTGTGGGATGTTACAGGAGGAAGGGACACTGGATTTATGAGTGAGAATTGTCTGCAGTGAGTGTGTGTGGGATGTTACAGGAGGAAGAGACACTGGATTTATGAGTGAGAATTGTCTGCAGTGAGTTTATGTGGGATGTTACAGGAGGAAGGGACACTGGATTTATGAATGAGAATCTTCTGCAGTGAGTGTGTGTGGGATGTTACAGGAGGAAGAGACACTGGATTTATGAGTGAGAATTGCCTGCAGTGAGTTTATGTGGGATGTTACAGGGAAAGACACTGTTTGGATGCTGAAATTATATAGCACTTCATTACAGGATCCTAGATGGCAGTTTTCACAAGCGTTTCCTCAAAGAGCCTCACGATTCTTCAGTAAATGAAACTCCTACCTGCATTCTCAGTGCCAGAGAGTAGAATTAGATCGTGAAAAGCTGTGATTACACACCCAGAGGATGTGGCGCTCTGCAGGAGGGAGATGCTCTGACTGACATGCTGTTCTTCAGCGGCTCTGTGCTCAGAGAGGGAAGGGGCTCATTTCACCGCCTTCATTAAAGGAGCAGCCTGGGACACTCTGCTGCATGATGCAATAAATCCTCTTTTAAATCAGTCCCCAGAACCTCTGCGCAATACAGACGGCTCAAAAGAGGGCAACTTCGCTGAAACTCATGAGCGCTCCATGAGGGCTCCAATATCTGCTGGAGCGATAACTGGATCTTCGACATAAGGGCGGGGTCATCACAGTCCACCACCATCAGCACAGGGCTGTCCCACAAGTGTCTAACCCAAATAACCTCAATGCAGATGCACAGAACATCGGCAGATACAACAGTACACCATGCAAAACATAAAGGGCAGTACTGGTTCTACACTTCAGAACCATAACGTCAGACAGCAGCATTTTCCGAGCTGTCGGGGCACTGTTGGACAATTGGACATGGAACGGCATACAGTGCAAGAATTACTTGGATATTTTTCCAATAGAGTGATGACTTTAATATTAACATAAAATAATATTTCCTGGAGAAAGTGAGTGGGAAATCTGTGCACTACCAGACTCAGCACAGCTAACAATAGAAGAAAGGCATTTTTTATATTTGAAAGCTGAGACTTCAAAATATCCATCAGTAGTTCAAGGATAAATGTCAATTCATTCTTAGATACTTCCGCCTGATGCACAAGTGATAGCAATTCATTTGCAGACAATAATAACAATATCACCAAGCACTCTAAAATATACAGCATATAGAAAAGTACATGATGTATCCAGGTCATTTTTACTGTTTGTCACAGACATAAATGTCTGTACAGGTCCACTCAGATAGTATATGAGGAATTGACTTGCAAAACCTGCAAAGTCAAGTTTGTGCACCCAGGGTGCACATCATCGTATCAAAATGCTCCTTGGCTCCTGGTATGTCTGCTGAAATGTACCCCAGGTCCAGTGCCTTTTGATGAAACTGTGCTACGTTCCAATTGACATCCCAGGAACCGAGGTACTTTTATATAAATGGAACTGGACTTTTTTGTACACTTCGCTGGACACCGGGTCAAAGGTGACCCTGTTTGCCCGACTCTATAGCAGTTTTCTCATATGAGGTCTGGACCTTGTCCGCAGTTACCCTTTCACACGTGTAGCACACAGCAGGAGGCATTTTGTGTCAGACACGCATCGTCTGGTTCAGGGGAGGGCGGGGTCTGGGTAGAGCGTGCAGAAGGCAGAATATGATGTGAAATGTTCGCAGCAGGAATCACCATGTGATTTTTACAGCACCCTAATCCCTCCCTCTCATATGTTTATATTATTTCAGTTTCACACCAGTCATATGATAACTTCATAAAGGCCCGCTCACTCACGGGGAATTCTCCGAGCAATGATCTACTCCGTTCACACAGGGGCTATCGGACATTGTACAATTTTGCACGAGGGAGCTGAGGGCATGAGGTCATTTTAACGTCCGGTCCTGCTGATTTAGAGTTTTGATTTGTCAGGTAATGTCTTGGCCTACTGTACGTATGTTGAGGCTTGGTGTGTATCTGTGAAGGACAAACACAGACACAGTGTGTGTTTTCTCTTTGTTAACCCAAAAATGTTGGAGAGGTCATGAGGACAGGTTTGTGATGCATAACTACACTGATCGTAACGGTGTGTTAAACCTGTAACAGCATCACACATGAAATCACAGGACTGTGCAATTCTATAAACACCATTCCAGATGCTGGAGTTCTATAACACATCACTATTTGCACTGGGTCAGAAACAGCCGGTCAAATATTTTAAAATGTAAAAGGCTAAATAAAAATCAAAATACAGGCGTCAAAAGTTATGGGCATATGCTGCTGGGGAAAGGAAGAACACAAATGAAAACAATAGGAGTAAATTATGGTGATTTCAATAGCAGGATAGCCTACAGCTGACCCATTAATAATGAGGAACAGAGACACACCTCCCGCCCAAACAGGACCCAGTAAGACCAGAGCAGAAGCTGCCCTGGCCTTTCAGCTCGCTGGTGTTCAGATGACTTATTCCCTTCGGAAAGGGCAGTCTGCCGCAGAGCAGTATCTCCTGCCAGAGAAAACAGCACATAAATCTCTACAGCAGCTTCCTGCAGCCCCAGTGTTTTTCACTCTCTACAGCCCAAATCACAAACCTAAATCTAATAATTACTGCTGCGGACTCGCAGGCACACAGTCAGGCTAGTGTGAGCCAGGGTCTCATCTCTCGCTCTCTCAAGAAACAAGAGACAGCCCTGACAGCGGGCTGAAATAATGAAAACAGGGTGGAGGAATCCAGGGGTAACAGTGGAGGGGTCTCACCAGGGTGGAGGAGTTTTGGGGTAACAGGTGAGATGAGTCTCGGAGTAAGAGGGTGGAGGGGTCTCACCAGGGTGGAGGAGTTTTGGGGTAACAGGTTAGATGATTCTCGGAGTAAGAGGGTGGAGGGGTCTCAACAGGGTAGAGGAGTTTTGGGGTAACAGGTTAGATGATTCTCGGAGTAAGAGGCTGGAGGGGTCTCAACAGGGTGAAGGAGTTTTGGGGTAACAGGTTAGATGAGTCTCAGAGTAAGAGGGTGGAGGGGTCTCAACAGGGTAGAGGAGTTTTGGGGTAACAGGTTAGATGAGTCTCGGAGTAAGAGGGTGGAGGGGTCTCAACAGGGTGGAGGAGTTTTGGGGTAACAGGTTAGATGAGTCTCAGAGTAAGAGGGTGGAGGGGTCTCACCAGGGTGGAGGAGTTTTGGGGTAACAGGTTAGATGAGTCTCAGAGTAAGAGGGTGTAGGGGTCTCAACAGGGTGGAGGAGTTTTGGGGTAACAGGTTAGATGAGTCTCGGAGTAAGAGGGTGGAGGGTCTCAACAGGGTGGAGGAGTTTTGGGATAACAGGTTAGATGAGTCTCGGAGTAAGAGGGTGGAGGGGTCTCAACAGGGTGCAGGAGTTTTGGGGTAACAGGTTAGATGAGTCTTGGAGTAAGAGGGGTGTAGGGCTCTCAACAGGGTGGAGGAGTTTTGGGGTAACAGGTGAGGAGTCTCTCAAGGGTGGATGGGTCACCAGGGTGGAGGAGTTTTTTGGGGTAAGAGGTTAGATGAGTCTCAGGTAAGAGGGTGTAGGGCTCTCAACAGGGTGGGGGAGTTTTGGGGTAACAGGTGTCTCAGTAGGGTGGAGGAGGAAGAGTTTTTGGGGTAACAGGTTAGATGAGTCTCAAGTAAGAGGGTGGAGGGGTCTCACCAGGGTGGTTTTTTTTGGGGTAAGAGGTTAGATGAGTCTCGGAGTAAGAGGGTGTAGGGGTCTCACCAGGGTGGAGGAGTTTTGGGGTAAGAGGTTAGATGAGTCTCGGAGTAAGAGGGTGGAGGGGTCTCACCAGGGTGGAGGAGTTTTGGGGTAACAGGTGAGATGAGTCTCGGAGTAAGAGGGTGGATGGGTCTCACCAGGGTGGAGGAGTTTTGGGGTAAGAGGTTAGATGAGTCTCGGAGTAAGAGGGTGTAGGGGTCTCACCAGGGTGGAGGAGTTTTGGGGTAAGAGGTTAGATGAGTCTCGGAGTAGAGGGTGTAGGGGTCTCAACAGGGTGGAGGAGTTTTGGGGTAACAGGTGAGATGAGTCTCGGAGTAAGAGGGTGGAGGGGTCTCACCAGGGTGGAGGAGTTTTGGGGTAAGAGGTTAGATGAGTCTCGGAGTAAGAGGGTGGAGGGGTCTCACCAGGGTGGAGGAGTTTTGGGGTAAGAGGTTAGATGAGTCTCGGAGTAAGAGGGTGGAGGGGTCTAACCAGGGTGGTTTGTTTTGGGGTAAGAGGTTAGATTAGTCTCGGAGTAAGAGGGTGGAGGGGTCTAACCAGGGTGGTTTGTTTTGGGGTAAGAGGTTAGATTAGTCTCGGAGTAAGAGGGTGGAGGGGTCTCACCAGGGTGGTTTGTTTTGGGGGTAAGAGGTGGAGATTAGTCTCGGAGTTCTCCCCAGAGGGGTGGAGGGGTCCCTCCTTCCAGGGTGGAGGTTTTTTTTTTTTTGGGGTAACAGGGTGGAGCAGCAGCTCAGCAGTTATGCAAATTATGCAGCAAGTCTGATTAGTCCTGCTGCCCCAATCAGAGTACAGACACTGACTAAAGCTGACCTAAGTGCTACCTAATCAGAGTCCGGGAGAGACTAAACCTGACCTCTGTGCTACACTGTAAATCTGTGGAACAAGTGACATGTTCATATTCTAAACACCAGAGTGTAAAAGCTAAATGCCTGGTGATTATTTTTGTAAATAGGTGTTCTCATTCAAAACACTGATGTTTATTGGATGTTGCGATCAAGGTTTTTAAGATTTGTTGAATACACTTTAAAACTGAATCTTAACACTGTGACATGTTTAAAAAGTGTAACAAAAGTGTTTAGCATATGTTCAGAACTTAAACATTTGGTTTTATAGTGTACCCAATCAGAGTCCATACACAGCATAGAACATACCTCTGCACCACCCAATCAGAGTCTAGACGCAAACTAAACCTTACCTTCGTGTCACAATCATCTGGCTTATGGCTTGGGTTGATGCTCATATCTAAACTGACTTAAGATTAGACAGCAGGGGGGCTAATCTCCCTTCAGCAATGCATGGTTAAGGGTCTGACTCAAGGGCCCAAAAGCTACGCTGATGTTATTTTATGGTGCTACACTGAGGTTAGACCCACCAACCTTCCAAGCCACCAGCAGCTTAGCCACTTGGTTATAGAGCATCCAAATGAAAAAGGCTAATCCATCATGTGCAGGCAGAATGCTATGTGCCATGTAAAGGATTCCCACACCGTCACCGTCTCTCATTAACAGCACCGTCTGAGCCCAGAACAAAAGCTCACAGGTCCCACCACTGTGATCAAGAAAATAACCTGATGGTTTCCTTTGAAGGATTTTGCATCAACTCGCACACAGTTAAATCTTCTTTTCAAAGCACAGTATGAAACAAGGCTGCAGGTCCATGAGGCAGAAGAGGACAGAGAAGCATAGTTTCCTGAAGGATGCCGTCTCGGAGATGAGCTCACAGCCGAGGACCTGAGCACTTGGTCTCAGTGCTACCAGAGTTATGATGTGTTAACTGTACAACCCTATTATTCACTCATAAATACATGCAAACACAAAGCAAGGGTGCTAACATCACACAGCAAGGCTCAAGCCTGTTTAAGCCAGTTAAAACCAGCTTTAAATGGATATATCTGCGTTAAACTTCTAATTTCTGCATTTTATGTTTTACTTTCACACTCGCACTGTATGAAGAAACTAAAATACTCAGATGAACCAAAACATGGCCGCTCACAGATAAGATGAAAAACGACTGCCTTGGTACAAATTGCACATCAAAATCTTGGATATGTTAGACGGGAAGTGAACAGTTAATCCTCAGAGCCTGTGAGTTGGATAAGCAATACATGGACAGGTATGGAGACCTGAGTGACTGAGTCCAGAAGAGTACGTAAATGTTTCCCAAAGACCACCTCAGCTGGGCCGAAATGCAGGCGCTCACATTCACACCAGAGCTAAATGCTTTGAGCACTTTACACCGGTATTAGCGTCTCTCCAAAGGTCACCAGTTACATCTCACACTGACCGTACAATGCTTTACCTGCCTCTTAAGGCTTTAAATGGGTTTTAAATATGTTTTAAATGGGTTAGCCCCACCTCCCACATAAAGATCTTTAGTGCATTTGAATAGTCAAAAAAAAAAAAAATTACGTCCTATCGTCTAAGTCCTGACCACTTGTCTTTCACCTTGATGGAAAACTCCATGAGGTTAAGGAAGGGTGTAAAGGGGAATTCAAAACAGCTTAGGAAGACAACTGCGCTAAGAGAATCTGGGTGCACTTTCACGAGGCAACGTGATCATGCGTCTCTCGTCTGTCATGTTCATTTGTTTTCCTGGTCAGAGGGACGATTGTCGCTCTACATATTGCTGCTGCACAGAATTGTGGGATAGCGTTATCTCCTTTCTTTTTGTAAAGGATGGTTCAGTGTGTCCTATGCTAAAGGTGATAAGTTAGGAAGCATTGAAGCACCTTTCCTCTACATTTAGAGAAATCAAACACACTTATCATGGCTGCCACATAAATACTTCCGAGTCATTTTTCTGGGAGTTTGGAACTTTCCTACGCAAAAAAGATGATTCAAACACAGCCTTCTTTTGCTCTTACACCCCAAACAAACTCTTTGCCCCCAAATTTACTGGACACGAGCCCTCCGAGGACGAGTAAAATTCTTGTTGGTGACATATGCTTGTACTGAGTCCTACTGTGGTGCGATTTACCTGCCGAGATGCAGAGGCCACACGCTCCCTCCACCATTAAATCTCAGCACCAAACATGCCTGTATAGTAAGTCCTTTAGCTGCAGGATATAATGGAATCGTGATCGGTCTGGTTGACTCTGTTAATGTTAGAACACTCCGGCGGAACTGAACAGGCATGAATGGTGCCACTGGGGTCAGTTACTGGCTCGGTCACTGGGGAGGACCGTGCGGTGCGGGAGATTTGCAGGCTTCGGTATTTGAAATCCACACGGGATTGGTGGCACCGAGTTGCCTCACCAGTTCCCGTGTGGTTAATTACGTTCTCAGTCAGCGGGGAGAACTGTGTGGTGCTGGGGATTTGTGTGGGTGAGCAGAACGTGAGCTGCATCAGCTGGGCTGTCTTATCTAGTGCTTCACTGTGTGATCAGGTTGACTTCTCTGGGTTAGATGGTCCATCTTAAATAAAGTTGAGATACCAGGACTGCATGATGCTGTTTGCTGATTTCTACAGTGTTTGAATTTCTGCCTTCCTTCTCCAGAAACTCCCGTCCCTCGCTTGCCCAGAGTCTGTGCACACCGTCAGTCCTGTTCCTCATGCCAATATTTATTTTGATGTGTACTACTTCACTTTTAGTGATTTCTATGATTATAATCGGCTCATAATAAACTGTAATAGACTTTCTCTAGCTAAGACCAGTAATCATTCACTTACCCAGCCAGAGGAGGATGGGCTCCCCCACTATAGCTGGGTTCCTTTCGAGATTTATTCCCCCCAGCGAGTCCCCCCCCCGCCACTGTTCAAGAATTTTCCTTCATACTGCAAGTTTTAACCTCCTAAGCTACTTTTAGGACTAAATTTCGGGCATCTGCCCAACTGCTATTCTGTGAAGTGTCCTTGCAGCATTTCTGTAAAAAGAGAGTTGCAGATAAAATTGCATGGGATTTAAATTAGTTTGAAAAAAGGTCACATTACAATGACCTGATGACTGGCTCTCCGAAATGGCTGGGCTTGAGGGGTGCTCCCTGTCCAACAGTGGTCCAAGGAGACACAAACCATGGCAACAGGGTGTTCAGTGCCCAAGCCTCATTGATCTGCAAGAATATAGGAGGCATCTGATCTGAATCGACTGGAGAGCTGCTGTGGCACAAGTTGCTGAAAATATTACTGATGGTTTTGGGATGAATGTTTCACCACACAATGAATCACATCCTACAGCATATGGAGCTGCAGAGCTGCAGACCTGTCACAGTATCCCTGACAACCTCTGTATCCTGTCCAAAGAGCTTACATTGGGCACACAAGCATCAAACTCAGCCTAGAAGCTTGCCTGGTCCAATGAGAGCCATTTTCTCATAAATCAAGTGGAAACTCAGGAAAGTGCGCACGGTTTACCTGGGGAAGAAACGATATCAGGAAGCACTTTTGGAGGAGAACAAGCTAGTGGACGGAGTGTGGTGTTTTGGACAACGTTCAGCTTAATAACCCCAGGGTCAGGGCATCATGTGGACATCAATTTGACACGTCCCATCAACCCTAAACATCGTTATGGACAAGATACACGCCTTCAAAGAAAGGGTTTTCCTGGGCGCCCCGGTGACTCATCGGTCTAAACGCGCGTACCATAAAGGCAGTGTCCTTCCCGCAGCGACCAGGGTTCGATTCCGGCTCGGGTCATTTGCTGCATGTCTTCCCTCATTCTTCTCCCCAACCTTCCTGTCTCTCTACACTGTATAACTGTCAAATAAAGAAAAAATTCCCAAAAAAAATAATTGTTAAGAAAGGGTTTTCCTGATGGTGGTGGTCTCAAAGAGTTCAAGGTGCTGCCCGGCCTCCTAACTGCCCAGATCTCAATCCCATAGTGCATCTGGAGGACGTGCGAGAATAGCGGATCTTCTTGCAGCCGCACCGGGGCCTGAACCACAAACCAGCCAAACTCACTGATCACAAGGCTGTGGGACACTGCTGGCCTCTGGGATTCAGGCTGTAGGACATTGCAGGCCTCTGGGATTCAGGCTGTGGGACACTGCAGGCCTCTGGGATTCAGGCTGTAGGACACTGCAGGCCTCTGGGATTCAGGCTGTAGGACACTGCAGGCCTCTGGGATTCAGGCTGTGGGACACTGCAGGCCTCTGGGATTCAGGCTGTGGGACACTGCAGGCCTCTGGGATTCAGGCTGTGGGACACTGCAGGCCTCTGGGATTCAGGCTGTGGGACACTGCAGGCCTCTGGGATTCAGGCTGTGGGACACTGCAGGCCTCTGGGATTCAGGCTGTGGGACACTGCAGGCCTCTGGGATTCAGGCTGTGGGACACTGCAGGCCTCTGGGATTCAGGCTGTAGGACACTGCAGGCCTCTGGGATTCAGGCTGTAGGACACTGCAGGCCTCTGGGATTCAGGCTGTGGGACACTGCAGGCCTCTGGGATTCAGGCTGTAGGACACTGCAGGCCTCTGGGGCGCGTGATTCAGGCTGTAGGACACTGCAGGCCTCTGGGATTCAGGCTGTAGGACACTGCAGGCCTCTGGGATTCAGGCTGTAGGACACTGCAGGCCTCTGGGATTCAGGCTGTAGGACACTGCAGGCCTCTGGGATTCAGGCTGTGGGACACTGCAGGCCTCTGGGATTCAGGCTGTAGGACACTGCAGGCCTCTGGGGCGCGTGATCGAACTGCATAAGAAGTTAAAATTATATTCATTCTAATCTTGATTAACATTAATGATGTCCTGCTGCCCTGATAATAAGCAGTCAGATTGGGAGCTCAGAGGTGGCTAAATACTTCTCCTTGCTGCATTTAGTTTTGCTTGAAATATGACTGATGCATTTTGACTTTTGACTGCAAATAAAGTTATTCTCTAAATTAAAAACAAGTACATTTCCTGGATTTTTGCTCACTTTTATCTATGAAATAGATTACATGCTGCCCGAAAACTAAACTGTCAGCAAAAGAAAAGAAAAACTGAGAGCAAACTGTGAGCCAGTAGCCTGAGGAAAATGATGCTGTTGTGCGACTTATTAAAATAAACAGCTAATCGACATGCCATAATCAAAATGTCATTCAAAGTAAAGATTAATTATTCCTTAAACAAATTTTCCCATATAGTCAAAATTGAGGCCCGAGTTTGTTTATAGCCGACTTCAGGCTCCAACCAGGGTTGATCTCGTCGAACCGAACATCGCCCGAATTCACTCTGGTTTGCCTCGAAGTGACCTCACAGCAAAATGAGAGTCCGACCCTCGACGGTCCGAGGGTTTGTCCAGTTCAAAGATGGCAGCTATGTGAATGTAAGTGGTGTTTTTGAAATGAAACAAAAAGGCTATTTCTGTTTAGTATTTCTAAATTTTGTAAACGTTAAGCTGTAAAGGTTTTGAGCAGAAGTCATGCATTAGGTGGATTCATATATATCAAGACACTGAACGGTAATTTGGTTCGAAATATCAATCATTAGGGTGGGTAAGCGTATTATCACGTTATCCCAAAACCTCACTTTACAACTCTACCGAAAGCTAGCTAGGTAGCCAGCCAAGGCAGCTTTTGCAGCCAAGAGAAACCAGTGAAGCTTAAAAGCCCTCAGGATAATGAAGCAGGGGAAGTGAGTTGCTCATTTGGCTTGAGTAGGGAAATGGGGTCTCGGGTTTATATATTAGATTCAGGCAGGCTGTATTTATTAAAGAGTAATGTTAACCCTTTCGCAGGCACAGCGACATTTTTGTCGTTTTAACCAACGTGTTTTATAAAGTCTTCTTTAAATTCCCCGATTGCGGGAATTCCTTGTTAGTTACACTCATTACCATTGGCTGTCTCTCAGGTCACCCAGCACTGTATTTTTAGCCGTGAGCGAGGCATGGGATTTCCTAAAAACGCTAAATCTGAGACTACTTCCGGTCAAATTGTGGGACATGTGAACATGGCATCGATTTAGTACAAATAGTCGGCATTCTAGCGTGTTTCTAAACAATAAATACAACGTGGATG
Organism: Gymnothorax javanicus; assembly: GCA_029692085.1. Taxonomy (NCBI): domain Eukaryota; kingdom Metazoa; phylum Chordata; class Actinopteri; order Anguilliformes; family Muraenidae; genus Gymnothorax; species Gymnothorax javanicus. The sequence continues at coordinate 5,991,926 of CM056204.1, forward strand.
AAGTTTTTGCTTTATTGAATGACTCTGACGATGAGTTTGAATATCCAGAGAGCGGAGTGACTTGGATCCAAACGATTTTAGCGATTCTGGAGAGGATTAAAACATAAAAACATCAGTTATGGGAGACTTATTACGAGATTTGGTGTTATTTTATTGTTATTTTGAATAACAATCATATTTTGGTAAAAACCCAAAATTAATCCGTCCGTGGGGGTATGCATCTGGGCCAAAATTTGCCTGCGAAAGGGTTAACTAGAGAGCTTCTTTGCTCCTCTGATTTCTCTTGGTTGCCTTATGCTGGGTGCACACTACAGGAGTTTCCAAATCTTTTAAGATCTTAAAATCGCGGGGGGCTGCACACAAAATTCGGTCAAGAAGAGGGACTCTGCACACTGCAGCTCCCGATATCCTTATCTTGTAAGATTTCAAAAAAACTTGCATGATCAAACGTGACTTCGACGTCATTTCCCCTTTCCTGGGCACGAGATTTGACTGTTGAGGGGAGAAGAACCAGAGCTGTTGAGGAGAACGAGGAGAACGAAGTAACCCAACTACAGTAACTAACCCGCCGACGAGGAAGAAGAGAAACCGTTAATGTCGTGTAGGTTTTTGCTTGCTAGTTCGTAGAGAGAGGAAAGAGAGAGAGGGAATTTTTGATTTGTAATGTTATCTTTTGTGAGTCCAGTGTAAGCTTTCTAGTGTTAACGCAAAACAAAGCTGTCTCCAGCTGTCCGTCAGGGCTCTTTTAACGTTTGCAGGTTTGTTTCGCCAAAATGCCAGATAGTTGTTGTGCTATAGTCTGAGCTGTATGGGGGCTCTTACATAACTAACGGTTGCTTGCCTGCTCTCATCTAAGTGTTAACGTTAACTCACCTGCTACACCGACAGCTCTGGCCATCTCGCCCAGAGCGCTCTCTTGCATGACACAGTTTGCGTAGTCTTGCGAGCAAATATTGTACAGGCACTCGTTTTCCTCCCACATCGCCACTAGGTGCTCCTCCATCTCTCCTGCCCAATGTACCATCTTTGTTACTTCTGGTTTCCGCTCGATGACGTAACGCCCTGTAGGATCATCCCCGAACACTCGATAATATCCAACATGTTGGATATTATCGGGGAGGTCCAGATCAGTTCGCGAGGGGCCGAATTTGGATCTGTAACCTCCGCACACTAACAGATAACTGGGCCGAACATCACCGCCGAATTCGGATTGTTCCTTGATTCTCGGGAAGGCCAGTTCGGGGCAAAATCTGACCCGAATTTCCTGTAGTGTGCACCCAGCCTTAGCTGTTTGAGGCTAGAACCCTGTTTACATATCGATACTGGCAGGATCTTCTTTTTCAAGGCTATTTTCAGCAGCTCTGGTCCATGTTTCACACGGTAAAATGTAACTTGTTCAGGATGTTTGTACGATCTCTCATTACAAATGCCAATTGCACAGCTTTATCGACCCATCTCTTCATGAATAACATCACTTTTGGTCAGTGTCAGATTTGACACTGCATATAAACAAACTCAGTCTGCCATTTTGAATATTCAATGTACCCTTGACCTCTCAGGGTCATGCTGAGTGTGACGTCACGCCATCTTTTCTAACTAAGCCCGTAAAAGGCCTGTCCCATACTGACGTCCGTCCCAAAAATACGGTGGTTGAGTTCACTGATCTAAGTAAACGAAAGCCTGAGTGATAAAGTAAAGTTTTTTGGTATAGGCTAATTAACAAAGCAGACCTAATGCAGAGATGCATAGTTTCTAATCAAATGATGCCAAAAAGATCTAGTCCCCATTACGCCCCCCCCAGGCCCTCAGTGTCACCCCCAAACACAGCTGTCGAGTGCCGCCTATGGCTGCAGGGCACAGCAGCATGCACTGATGCAGGAGACTGTGAGCACATCACTGCTGACTCAGCCTCGCCCAGAACAAACAATGCTGCCGCGCTTCAAACGGAAACCACCGGAACACAAAAACAACAACATTAATCTCCTCATGAGCCATTATTAACCTCCCATCACCCCACCCCCCCACCCCACCCCCCCTCTCTCAAGCAGCATTTATCAGGTCCTGTTCAGCATCTGACGAATCCCTCCCTCCCCATCCCTTCCGGACATTGATTAGCATTACTTCCATATTAAAGGCTTAATACAAGGTGAACAGCAGTGCTCCATTCATAGCAGTTTGGCTGATTCGCCGGTAATTTAGAATCGATACCCTGATGGAGGGATAGAAAAAAACACACAGCAACATTATGCCTGCAGGGAGGAGGGAGCGATGGATGGGATGAATGGATATTTTGCCTTTGTTCCTTAAACGGAAACCAGCTGTTCTAATTTGTCATTTTGGTTTTCATGCTACACAAGTTCCAAGGTCATGTCAACAACGTTATGAGCCATTTCACTCCTCCATGAAGAATCCAAACCATCCACTGACCTTCTGAGGACCAGGCGTGGCACTGCAGGTCTGTGTGCAACTGCCCTCTCAACGCACAAATAAGCAAATACGACTAGGGCTCAAACATGTAAGCCTTTCCCTCTCTTCTGCCTCCCCCTTTCTCCTCTCTGTGTCCTTTATCCCTCTCTCCATCCTCCTTACTTACACCAGAAACAGATAAATGTCATCATCGTCTTCTTCCAACAGCGGCCCATCTCTATGCTACAAATTCTGACAGATCATTTTCCTTTCAGAGAGCTGAGGAGAGATGAAGAGCTGATGGGATGGAGAAAAATGGAGAGCCTGAGAGATGGAGAGCGATGGAGAGAAAATGTGATGAGGACTGGTGGAAAGAGATGGGAACTGTAGCAAGGGAGACACCTGGAGAGAGGGAGAGGGCTGTAGAGCTGAGGAGAGGGAGAGAGCTGTAAAGAACTATAGAAAACTGTAGAGATAGAGAGCTGATGATAACAGAAGAAAGCTGTAGAGATAGAGAGCTGTAGAGAACAGGAGAAAGCTGTAGAGATAGAGAGCTTTAGAGAACAGGACAAAGCTGTAGAGATAGAGAGCTGTAGAGAGCAGGAGAAAGCTGTAGAGATAGAGAGCTGTAGAGATCAGGAGAAAGCTGGAGAGATAGAGAGCTTTAGAGAACAGGATGAAGCTGTAGAGATAGAGAGCTGTAGAGAACAGGAGAAAACTGTAGAGATAGAGAGCTGCAGAGAACAGGAGATAGCTGTAGAGATAGAGAGCTGTAGAGAACAGGAGAAAGCTGGAGAGATAGAGAGCTTTAGAGAACAGGAGAAAGCTGTAGAGATAGAGAGCTGTTGAGATCAGGAGAAAGCTGTAGAGATAGAGAGCTGTAGAGATCAGGAGAAAGCTGGAGAGATAGAGAGCTGATGAGAAAAGGAGAAAGCTGTAGAGATAGAGAGCTCTAGAGAACAGGAGAAAGTTGGAGAGATAGAGAGCTTTAGAGAACAGGATGAAGCTGTAGAGATAGAGAGCTATAGAGAACAGGAGAAAACTGTAGAGATAGAGAGCTGCAGAGAACAGGAGATAGCTGTAGAGATAGAGAGCTGTAGAGAACAGGAGAAAGCTGAGAGATAGAGAGTTTTAGAGAACAGGAGAAAGCTGTAGAGATAGAGAGCTGTAGAGATCAGGAGAAAGCTGGAGAGATAGAGAGCTGATGAGAAAAGGAGAAAGCTGTAGAGATAGAGAGCTCTAGAGAACAGGAGAAAGTTGGAGAGATAGAGAGCTTTAGAGAACAGGATGAAGCTGTAGAGATAGAGAGCTGTAGAGAACAGGAGAAAACTGTAGAGATAGAGAGCTGCAGAGAACAGGAGATAGCTGGAGAGATAGAAAGCTGTAGAGAACAGGAGAAAGCTGGAGAGATAGAGAGCTTTAGAGAACAGGAGAAAGCTGTAGAGATAGAGAGCTGTAGAGAACAGGAGATAGCTGGAGAGATAGAGAGCTGTAGAGAAAAAGAGAAAGCTGGAGAGATAGAGAGCTAGAGAGATCAGGAGAAAGCTGGAGAGATAGAGAGCTGTAGAGAACAGGAGAAAGCTGGAGAGATAGAGAGCTGTAGAGAACAGGAGAAAGCTGGAGAGATAGAGAGCTCTAGAGAACAGGAGAAAGCTGGAGAGATAGAGAGCTGTAGAGAACAGGAGAAAGCTGGAGAGATAGAGAGCTCTAGAGAACAGGAGAAAGCTGGAGAGATAGAGAGCCGGAGAGAGGGTCAAAGCGTGAGAGATAGAGAGCCGGAGAGCAGTGCAGAGAGCAGGAGAGAGTTCAGATAACGGGGCCTTTTGTCTGGCTTTATCTCTTCTCCCTCAGGGCACACAGGCCACCATCATAAACACAGCAGCCATGTTACTGTGATACGAGAGGAAATACGGTAACCCAGGGAGCATTAGAGTGGATGGTCCTGTAAATTATACAGACAAACAGATTGTGCCTTTTCCCAGAATGGCAGCTATCCTGCTGTAACATGGTTATAAATAATCATCAATCTCTCCCTTCTGAACACCTGGCCCATATGCATTAACACCACACCACCTCTTTTATTATTACTAACCCTCATAGGGCTGAAGGCCATTTTAAAGACCATACACAGGAAGCCCGTAACGCAAATATACAGCAGGAGACCCCGCAAGTCAGTACTGAGTGAGGGTTTCACCCAGAATGCCGAGCAGTTACACGACAAATTTGGCTATGTGGCAGGGAGGTCAGGGGTTAGACAGCGGTCAGAAGCAGTCAGATGGGGTTAGATGGGGTCAGACAGTCGTATGGGGTCAGACAGGGTCAGATGGGGACAGAGGGGGTCAGACGAGGTGAGACGGGGTCAGGTGGAGGTGATGTAACCTCAGCTGTTGCACCATCTGCGTGAGCCTTTCCCGGCCTCACTGGTTACACTGTGACGTCTCTAACACAAGGCCCCACTGCAGCAGGCCAGACCCCCTCCCTACTTCACATCAGGCAATCATACGACACGGAAGAAGCCAGTCATCTACAGTTACATGTTGGACTTTTGTGGAAATTGTTTCATTGTGGTAGGAGGACTTAGTCGAGATAATTATGCTGCTGCAGATGCAAACGGTTGATAGTTTCACTCTGCAAAAATATATTTAACTTGTTAAAATCAATCAGATAGCAGGGTGCCAGCCCTGGAGGACATCAGAGCTGGGCTTTCAAATGCCCCCCACCCCACCATTCTCCACATGAAGTCACCATCCTCAGACTAATTAAGCTTCTGAATCATAACAAGCTTCCAAATGAGAGGCTTCACTCGTCTGTCGTATTTTAACATTTGATCTGAACACAATCCCTGCACTACATTCACACAATCACCAAGGCATAACTACATCGCAACCATCCAATCACCATATAACGTCCACAATCACCACACCATCACTACAAAACATCCACAACACAATCAACCCACACCATACACACACTCACCATGCAATCACTGGAGAACATCAATGCAATCACCACATAACATCCACACAATCACCACACCATCATTACAAAACATCCACAACACAATCACCCCACACCATACACACACTCACCATGCAATCACTGGAGAACATCAATGCAATCACCACATAACATCCACACAATCACCACACCATCACTACAAAACATCCACAACACAATCAACCCACACGATACACCTAATCACTATGCAATCACTGGAGAACATCAACAAATCACCACATAACATCCACACAATCACCACACCATCACTACAAAACATCCACAACACAAGCCCTTTTTCCATCACATTTTCAAGCGAATTAACTCTAATGTCGAATTATTTTTTAGCGACATAAGAAGCGTCAAAACAGTTTTCCATAAACAGAACGATTCTAGCGAATTAAAATGATGTCACAATGCCCCGAGTTGAAGCGCATTTTTCTGACCCGCTAGATGATTTTCCATCAACAATGTAGCGAATTAGAACCTTCTGAGAAAGTTTGTGTAGCGCAGAGGTCGGGAACCTGGGGCTCGCCAGCCGCAGGATCTTTTGTTGCGCTGCTGGGGCTCTCGGACGACAAAAAAATAATAATAAATACAATAATAAACTTGCAATCAAGGGATAAGCCTAGGCCTAGTAGAAGACTAAAATAACAGTCAATACTACAAAAACTTATATTAAAATTACGAGGCTTCGTGGCAATACGTAGGTCTGAGTAGAAAATGTATTTAAAAAAATGGTTGAATAAAAGGCAAGGCAGTTTTATTTGTATTTCTTACATCAAGACATTTCAATGTGCTTTACAGAGAAAAAAACAACAGTATAACTGAAGAGAGCATCGACATAAAATAAAAGTAAGGCAGTTGCTCCAAATGCATTTCAATGTAGAGAGGTACGGCAGTCCCAATTTCAAACTCTGCCCTAACCTAACCCTGACCCTAACCTTAACCCTGACCCCTAACCCTTCCCCTAACCATAATCCCTAATCCTTATCTTAATCCCTTCAAATCGACTGCCGTACCCATAAAACTGCCGTATCTCTAGACACTGCGTAAAAGTAACTGTAAAGTTAAGTATCCAAAATTTTTCTTGTAACCGCCTTTATGTGGCTCTTCTGAGATTAAAAAAATAGGCAAATTTTTCCAGCGCAGCATTTGGCAAGAAAATTCATTGGCTGTCGTTGCGATGGATATATCGTGAATAATAAGTGAACGTTAAATGGCTATTATCGATCTACCTTAACATGACACCTTCGGCAGCTATAATCAACTAGCCAAGGCGGTCGTCTCAAGAATATAGCCCACTTCAAATGAGTAACCCTTTGCGTTAGCCTAATTTATACACAAGATTTCACGACTGCATCTGACGTTATCAATGAGAACCATGTCACACGCCATAACTTTTTAAAAGCCAGCATCATTGATACGCAACGCTGTTTTATAATAGACTGATCTTACACATGAAAATGCAGTAAAACAAAATTTGGGCTGTAGATGGGGTTATTGGCTCATTTATGGAAAGCTAAACTTCCACTGACCTGAGTACTGAGGATATGTGTAACACTGAACGTACCTGACTATTTTCAAGCTCAAGGGAGAAAAAAAAAAAACATGCAAAAAAAAAAGCGACCTGACGCCATACATGGATTGCATTTCTCCTCATAGCTAACCACAGGTTAATACCAATACTTAGCCTGTTTTGCGTATGATCGTGAATATGCAGATGTTTAGAAAGCGCACTCGGTCCACAGTCTGACAGATGCCCGGATGCTAAGCTAACGTTAGGCAGTCACTGGTTAAATCATCAAGGCTAATTTTAACCAGCACAAACGAAGCGAACCTCATCATATCACCCAATAATCTGATTTGAATCTAATTTTGCAAGGTTACCACTGGATGCTGAAGTGGCACAAAATGATCACTATCACAAATACCAAATAGTTGCAGCTAGCTACCGCTCACCCCTCTTCTCATGTGAACGACTACTTTATTATGCTAAGCTTAGCTGATGTAACATTATCCTCACCGAACCCATTTGCTTCCAACGACTGTCACCCTGGCTTATTGTCTGCTATTCATGTTAGAAAGTAGGATTTTGTCTGCCTGTTATTTTTAGTTTTCATTATTGTTAGTTTTTATTTTCATTTATGTACCTTTTGTTATTTTTCTGAGTGATTGTGTATTGTTCTGATTGATTGTCATTGTCAGTGTAAACCCTTGTGTTCTTCCCTCCTGTCAGTCCTTGTTAACACACTAATTCCCCTGTTAATTCGGTGAGGTGATTCTAACTTCCTTCATTCTGTTCTTGCTGCCTGTCTGCACCTGAGAGTAGTTTAGAATCAGGGCCTGGGTGTGTGTAGAGCAGATTAGCATAGGTTTCCACGCCCTTTCCATTCTACTCGCCTATCCCTGACCTGCTCTTCCTGGCTCCGCCCCTCTCTGGCTTCCTGCCACAGCTGTTCCCTATCTAGTCAGGCAATCACGTTAATTGTCTTGTGCTTAAATATCCCATTCCCCCTTTGTTCCAAGTCGATTCGTTCTTCCCTTGACTCTGTCTGGTTGGTTCGTCTCTGCGCTATTTGGTTTGTGATTGCTCTTTTGAAAGTATTTGTCTGTTTGTATCAGTCTGTATATTTTAGTTTTGTGTTTGAAGTGAGATTGCAGTGGGATTGATAGGTCCTTGTATTCCCTTTGCCCTTGTGTTCCAATTGTTTAGTTAGTTTCCCTAATCTCTCCTTCCCTATTTTCCCCTTACCCTTTTCCCATTCCCTTCCTTCCTTTAGTTTATTTTCCCCCTTTTTTGTTCATTGTCTTTGTGCGGACTGATTTCCTGGTTTCCCGATCTTGGCCTGTATTACTGATTACGATTCTGCTCACCTGTATCTATCTGTTTGCTGGCTTCTGACTATTTTCTGAACTGACCATGAGTAAGGGATCGAATCCCACGTCTAATAAACGCCCTGCTGAGTTTGATCTGCATTTGGAGTTTCCGTCTGTTCTTAACAATTCAATGATGGCTAGGACTGAAAAAAATGGTAAACGAAACACAAGACATTCTTTGGGACTTAACGTTGTACAGGATAGCATGTCACATCTAGCAAGCTTTTTTTAAAATAAAGACAACAGCTGATATCTTTTTTATTCAGTCATCATTCTTCTGAAGTTGGGCGATAGGATCATTTCTGAGGTGAACTGAACTAAACTGCGCGAGACAGAAGACCGCAGAGGCGGCACAACATCCGAATTCTCGTTACCAATGCGCATGCGCGACATTCTATATCGCTTCAACCCTTTTCCATCACTTTTATGTCGATAAAACTTTCCCAAAACCACCTCTGCCGAGCGAATTAACTCAGCGCGACAAAATCTGCGTTAGAGCGATACAACTCTTTTTCCATCACAAATGTCGCATTAACTTTTTGATGCGCATCATTTTAAAGCGAATTATCTTTTTGATGGAAAAAGGGCTACAATCAACCCACACGATACACCTAATCACTATGCAATCACTGGAGAACATCAACGCAATTACCACATAACATCCACACAATCACCACACCATCATTACAAAACACAATCACCCCACACCATACACCTAATCACCATGCAATCACTGGAGAACATCAACACAATCACCACATAACATCCACACAATCACCACACCATCACTACAAAACATCCACTACACAATCACCCCACACCATACACCTAATCACCATGCAATCACTGGACAACATCAACACAATCACCACATAACATCCACACAAGCACCGCTCAACTACCAAACAATCACCATGCAGTCATCACACAACATCTACACAGTCAAGATGCAATCACAGAGCAACACCCAATCACCAAACAACATACACACACTCACCATGCAATCATTCCATAAAATCCATACAATCATAACCACATGACCACAACAAAACATCCTCACAACCACATCTGCACAACCTCTACAGTGCAGTCAGCTAGGAGACAGACCTGAGCTTCGGTAGGTAATGAAAAAACAAATCAAAAATGTGTTTCACTGCACAGGTGTGAATATTTTAGTATGGTTCTGAATATAATTCCAGACACAGGATTGTAACAGGATGGTTTGTGCTGTTATGAAAGGCAGCTCCATTGTGCTTGGCCAGTATTTGTTAGTGTTGTGGTGTTAGCATTGCGGTGTTAATGCTGAGGTGTTAAAGTTACGGTGTTAGCATTGTGATGTTAGTGTGGTGTTGTTAGCATTGTGGTATCAGTGTTGAGGTGTTAGCTGTGTGGTGTTAGTGTTGAGGTGTTAAAGTTACAGTGTTAGTATTGTGGTGTTAGTATTACAGTGTTAGTATTGTTGATTTAGCATTACAGCGTTAGCATTGTGGTGTTAGCATCGGCCTGTTTGGGCTCACTGCACTCACAAACTCGTCCTACCAGCTTCCTTTCCTAGCAGCAAACTCAGAAATTAAGGTTCGCCATCATTACGGAGATTCCAGTCCATGTATATTTGAGGAGTTAAGAAACAGGAGTTTTGAGTTTCCCAAACATATCGCGAGCTAAGAAACCCAAGAGAGCCCTTTGGGTGAGTATGGCCTGAAGGTTTTTGAAGTATAAATAACTGACCTATATATCCACCTCTACCCTTCTGCCACGCTTGTGACTAACACTGCAGCACCCTGATATAGGGAGGAACAGGATACTCTAATTCACTATGTCACGTTCCCCACGATTCCCCCGAACTCCCTCACTTCTCTCACTTCTCACCTACCCTGATGGGGAAACCAAAGAGCAAGTATAAGAGGTCAGAGAAGGACAGGAGGCGTTTGGGTCACTTCAGGTGAAAGATAAGAAGCTGGAATTGACAAATGAACATAATAGAGCCCAACTCTGAAAAAATGCAGAGTAACAGCGGCCATTTTAACATCAGCACATTACTATTTGCTCATTGACGCTCACTGAAGGCCTCTTACATTAACATCTTTATGATCACGGATGTTGCAGGAAAGAGATGTTTGAAAAGGCTTGATGACAGAGTCTTGCTGCCATTGAAGAAAAAGCACAGTCATGCAGCAGCAGGTTTCTCAGCCCTGATTGGCTAACAGGGGATATCTGCTGTACGGCTGCCGGCGGTATGGGAAGCTGTGTCCTTTAATCACACGCTGGAGCTCTTTAACAAAACACGGAGCGGCTGTTAGCAGGAGAGAGAGGAGAGGAGGCCGATGGGACAGGAGCACTGAAAACGCAGGACTCATATGCGGCAGAGCTAACTCAACCCGAGCTAAAGCAGCAGGGATTCAGTGGGCTGCAGGAGGTGCATTACCTCCCTCAGCTCCTCCCTGAGGTCTCTGGCGCTCCTCAGCTCCAGCGGAAGTACCAAATATGGGCAGGAGAGATGATGAGGGGAGAGCCCCGAAGGCTCAATCACAAACTGCAGTTTAATACTGTATTTATCATCAATAAACCTCATCAGCAAACACAGTCTTACGCAGCAGGGATACTCACTCTTACCCAGAATGAGCCTGTGTGGGCGCAGGCTTTCATTAACCAACCAGTCACACCCTTGACTCTATTATTCAACCCTTAAAGCTTTTGCCATAAACCCTTGATTAGTAGAATCAGGTGTGTGACTGGTTGGTTAGAATGAAAGCCTGCGCCCACACCGGCTAATTAATGGAAAAGAGTGAGTATCCCTGACATACATTAAATCATGTACAAACGTCAAGTTTTGATTAATTTCGGGGAAATGATTCTGGATTACTATCTTACTCGTGGGTACACAGTCAAACAACTGGGGACCCAAACTGAGCACAGCCTGACCCACCCCTTCCCCGTCACCCAAAATTGCTAGCATCTTTACGGATAAGACCTACATTGTCACACCCGACAGCAAAGAAATATCCCCCAAATGCCCAATCCCCTGCACTACTATCAACCTGTGCTGCTAATCATGGCAAGAGCTCATGTAGATATACAATATGAGCCAAATTACAACTAAATCAGACAAACAGTTTTGGAGTTATGGCCAAAAATGTAGTATTTTCATGAAAAGCGCCCCCTGGTGGCAAAATGTGTGATCAGAAATTTGCCAAAATGTAATCAGTTCCTCCACTCTATGATATCTAACTACCTGCCTAGACTGGATGACCAACATTAAAAAACTGCAACAGTTTTCGACCCAAAAAGCAAAATTTTCACTCAAATCCTCCCCGGTGGCAAAAAGTGTGATCAACAATTCGCCAAAATTTAACCAGTTTTCTCCTCTCTATGATATCTTACTACCTGCCGAGAATGGCTAACCAACTTTTAAAACTGATGAAGTAACCGCACTGACGCCTAATCTCTGCAGCAGCAGACGCGGTGAAAATATAATATCCCCAAAACACTATTTTGAGATGCTAAGAGGGAAAAACTGCATCTAAAGCACATATGATGATTTATATTTTATGCTAAAACACTGGAGATGCATGAAGACATCTGTGAGGGATGGGGACAGAATCTGACTGCAATAGCCATGAAGGCAGTGCTAATCAATCCTGCTCCTGATTATATGCTAATTTACCCTGATCCTTAGGATGTGCTAATTTACCCCAATCCTGAGGATGTGCTAATTTACCCCGATCCTGAGGATGTGCTAATTTACCCTGATCCTGAGGATGTGCTAATTTACCCTGATCCTGAGAATGTTCTAATTTACCCTGATCCTGAGGATGTGCTAATTTACTCTGATCCTGAGGATGTGCTAATTTACCCTGATCCTGAGGATGTGCTAATTTACTCTGATCCTGAGGATGTGCTAATTTACCCTGATCCTGAGGATGTGCTAATTTACCCTGATCCTGAGAATGTTCTAATTTACCCTGATCCTGAGGATGTGCTGATTTACTCTGATCCTGAGGATGTGCTAATTTACCCTGATCCTGAGGATGTGCTAATTTACCCTGATCCTGAGAATGTTCTAATTTACCCTGATCCTGAGGATGTGCTAATTTACCCTGATCCTGAGAATGTTCTAATTTATCCTGATCCTGAGGATGTGCTAATTTACTCTGATCCTGAGGATGTGCTAATTTACCCTGATCCTGAGGATGTGCTAATTTACCCTGATCCTGAGAATGTTCTAGTTTACCCTGATCCTGAGGATGTGCTAATTTACCCTGATCCTGAGAATGTTCTAATTTACTCTGATCCTGAGGATGTGCTAATTTACCCTGATCCTGAGGATGTGCTAATTTACTCTGTTCTGAGGATGTGCTAATTTACCCTGATCCTGAGGATGTGCTCATTTACCCTGATCCTGAGAATGTTCTAATTTACCCTGATCCTGATAATATGCTAATTTAGCCTGATCCTGAGGATGTGCTAATTTAACCTGATCCTGAGGATGTGCTAATTTACCCTGATCCTGAGAATGTTCTAATTTACCCTGATCCTGAGGATGTGCTAATTTACTCTGATCCTGAGGATGTGCTAATTTACCCTGATCCTGAGGATGTGCTAATTTACCCTGATCCTGAGAATGTTCTAATTTACCCTGATCCTGAGGATGTGCTAATTTACCCTGATCCTGAGAATGTTCTAATTTACTCTGATCCTGAGGATGTGCTAATTTACCCTGATCCTGAGGATGTGCTAATTTACTCTGTTCTGAGGATGTGCTAATTTACCCTGATCCTGAGGATGTACTCATTTACCCTGATCCTGAGAATGTTCTAATTTACCCTGATCCTGATAATATGCTAATTTACCCTGATCCTGAGGATGTGCTAATTTAACCTGATCCTGAGGATGTGCTAATTTACCCTGATCCTGAGGATGTGCTAATTTACCCTGATCCTGAGGATGTTCTAATTTACCCTGATCCTGAGGATGTGCTAATTTACCCTGATCCTGAGGATGTGCTAATTTACCCTGATCCTGAGGATGTGCTCATTTACCCTGATCCTGAGGATGTGCTAATTTACCCTGATCCTGAGGATGTGCTAATTTACCCTGATCCTGAGGATGTGCTAATTTACCCTGATCCTGAGGATGTGCTAATTTACCTGATCCTGAGGATGTGCTAATTTACCCTGATCCTGAGGATGTGCTAATTTACCCTGATCCTGAGGATGTGCTAATTTACCCTGATCCTGAGGATGTGCTAATTTACCCTGATCCTGAGGATGTGCTAATTTACCCCTGATCCTGAGGATGTGATCCTGATCCTGAGAATGTGCTAATTTACCCTGATCCTGAGGATGTGCTAATTTACCCTGATCCTGAGGATGTGCTAATTTACCCTGATCCTGAGGATGTGCTAATTTACCCTGATCCTGAGGTTTCTAATTTACCCCTGATCCTGAGGATGTTTTACTAATTTACCCTGATCCTGAGGATGTGCTAATTTACCCTGATCCTGAGGATGTGATCCTGAGGATGTGCTAATTTACCTGATCCTGAGGATGTGCTAATTTACCCTGATCCTGAGGATATGCTCATTTACCCTGATCCTGAGGATGTGCTACCCCTGATCCTGAGGATGTGCTAATTTATCCTGAGGATGTGCTAATTTACCCTGATCCTGAGGATGTGCTAATTTACCCTGATCCTGAGGATGTGCTCATTTACCCTGATCCTGAGGATGTGCTAATTTACCCTGATCCTGAGGATGTGCTAATTTCCTACCCCCTGATCCTGAGGATGTGCTAATTTACCCTGATCCTGAGGATGTGCTAATTTACTCTGATCCTGAGGATGTGCTATCCCCCTGATCCTGAGGATGTGCTAATTTACCCTGATCCTGAGAATGTTCTAATTTACCCTGATCCTGATCCTGAGAATGTTCTAATTTACTCCCTGAGGATGTGCTAATCCCTGATCCTGAGGATGTGCTAATTTACCCTGATCCTGATCCTGGATGTGCTAATTTACCCCTGATCCTGAGGATTTACCCCTGATCCTGAGAGGATGTGCTAATTTACCCTGATCCTGAGGATGTGCTAATTTACCCTGATCCTGAGGATGTGCTAATTTACCCTGATCCTGAGGATGTTCTAATTTACCCTGATCCTGAGGATGTGCTAATTTACCCTGATCCTGAGGATGCTCTAATTTACCCTGATCCTGAGGATGTGCTAATTTACCATCCTTAATATGATCCTGATCCTGAGGATGTGCTAATTTAACCTGATCCTGAGGATGTGCTAATTTACCCTGATCCTGAGGATGTTCTAATTTACCCTGATCCTGAGGATGTGCTAATTTACCCTGATCCTGAGGATGCTCTAATTTACCCTGATCCTGAGGATGTACTCATTTACCCTGATCCTGAGGATGTGCTAATTTACCCTGATCCTGAGGATGTGCTAATTTACCCTGATCCTGAGGATGTGCTAATTTACCCTGATCCTGAGGATGTGCTAATTTACCCTGGTCCTGAGGATGTGCTAATTTACCCTGATCCTGAGGATGTGCTAATTTACCCTGATCCTGAGGATATGCTAATTTACCCTGATCCTGAGGATATGCTCATTTACCCTGATCCTGAGGATGTGCTAATTTACCCTGATCCTAAGGATGTGCTAATTTACCCTGATCCTGAGGATGTGCTAATTTACCCTGATCCTGAGGATGTGCTCATTTACCCCGGTCCTGAGGATGTACCACCCTCCAGGTTTTGATTTCAGCTCTGGTTTGGCATCGATGTTTCTGCCAATAATAAACTCAACAAAATCTCTGGCTGTTGAATGAGGTGTCCTTTGTCAGGGTCAGAGTTACAACCTTTAGGGTGGTACAATATATCTCCAGGAACAGGGTTGGGCAGCCCTTGCTGTTGAATGAGGTGTGAGTTTTTAGGGTAGGAAACCTGAAGCACAGCAGATCTTTTGGAGGAGGTCAGGTGACCACTAGTTAAAAAGGATGGAGACAGAGTTGCAAGGTTATTGTAGAGGCCGGCTCAGTGGAATTCTATGGGCTGCATTAAAATGCAATTAAACTCGATGGGCATTAACAATGCGCCTCAATCTGATCTGGTATAGATTAGTGGTCATTTATAATTCATTAACCTTGGGCGACTTTACTGTGAGGATTAATTTTTAATTTCCACGCAAAGGGATGTCGTGGTGACTGCAGGACTGGGGACCAGAGGTGGCGGGAAGAAGCCAGGTCAGAGTGACAGATGGAAACATCCGGAACGATCCGGTCACATTGCACTGCTGAGAGAAACAGAGGGAAGGGGGGAGGGAGGGAGGGAGACAGAGATAAGGGGGGCAGAGAGAGAGTGAGAGAGAGAGAGTAGTTGCTTAGGGTAGCAGAGGTAGTGGAAGGTGAAAATATGAGAGGTGTTTTACCCGATTATGCAGTGGTCTTGTGTTTTTAGTGCCTTGAAGACACATTAACTCTTAATCCTCCCAGCGTTCCCATGTGGGAACCTGTGTTTGGAGGGCAATTTCTCCTGTTCCATTTGATGTATTCCGAGACTGTTATTCTTCTTCTATGCAGTATTGACCAAGGTTTAACGAAGTCATTTGCTTTGGTTCTGTCCCAGCACATGCAACATGACACCATTCAGACATTTTGGTAATTTTATTGTATTATAGTGTTGTGTATTTGGAATGCAGCAGACTGGTAATACAAACACTACTTCACTTTTTCTCTGGAGTAGCAGCATTACACAGACCTGAATGGACAAATTAGCATCAACTGCAATAAGGTTGTTACCAAAATACAGCATAGATAGGGCATAAAATTTGTATGTTCCCTGATGTGAACACTGGGATCATGGAAACTAAAATATACCTAAAATATGTGATCATGTAGTGCTGTCGCTAAAAAAAAAAAACTAACGTGTGATTCAAATTTGGCTGAATTTGGTCATTGTTTACTATACCAGGGAGAATAAAGGTTAACCATGCAAAGCCATACTGCTGAATTAAGGGCATGGATGCTATGAAAGCTTCAATTTTCAACTGACCAAGGATCATAAGCTAAAGAAAAATAATATTACAATGAAAAAACTAATTGCATATATAGCTCTTGGAGGGGGGAAAAATATTCAACTCATATCCATCTCTTGAGGTGGCCAGGCGAACAGAAGTAACTGTGCCACTGTAAATGGAGAGAGAGACATCTCGTCTTGGCAGCACCTCTGGTCTGGCACCGAGCATTGGCTGACTTCACCTGGACATCTGAGGCGAGCTATAGATCGTACACAGTATGCTGCATATTAAACGGATGAAGCGTCTCGACTTAGTCATTTTCAGAGAGTTAGAAATAAAGAAACCCAGGAATTTAAAATCTGCAGAGAAACGAGCCCCATAAACACACACACGCACACATAAACAAACCAGCACACACGTGCGCGCACACACACACATGCATGCGCACACACGCACACACACAGACACACACACAAACCAGCACACACATATGCACACACATGCATGCGCACACACGCACACACACACAGACACACACACAAACCAGCACACACATATGCACACACATGCGCGCAGACACACACACACACATACAGACTAACACACACATGCACACACACACATACACGCATGCATCCTTGCACGCACGAATGTACACACACACATGCACATGCACACACACACACACACACACACAAATGCGAGCACAGACCAACTAACAAACACACATAGCTCTCTCACACACACACAAACAACAAACACATGCACACACACACGCACACGACCAACACACATACAGTACATAGTTCTCTCTCTCTCACATACACACACATGCACACTTCTGCCATATTCTCACACACACACACACACACACACACACACACACACACACACAGCTCTGACACACATTCGCACACATATATCTTCACCCTGACATGGTAAGATAAATGACTCCCTTAAGAGAAGCCAGCACCTGTTCTCCATAATTAAAACCAGGAGAAGAGCAATTAGGAGTGAACAGAGATTCACTGTCA
Organism: Gymnothorax javanicus; assembly: GCA_029692085.1. Taxonomy (NCBI): domain Eukaryota; kingdom Metazoa; phylum Chordata; class Actinopteri; order Anguilliformes; family Muraenidae; genus Gymnothorax; species Gymnothorax javanicus. The sequence goes on from CM056204.1 coordinate 6,009,264, forward strand.
TCTCATCAGAGAGGGACGACAGTACAGCATCCAAACGCAGAGGTTATTAAAATATTACATTACAGCAGGATTTATTACCGAAAAACAAAACAATCTCAGCATTACTATTCAGCAAATATCTGTGAATGCGCGATATAAAAAGAGTCAATGTAGACATTATATAATAATTGGCAAACACTCTTAATCTGTTCCGTTCCAGACATTCAGCGAGCGTGGCTGGGTGGGGGGGGGGGGGGCGGGTTAGGGCACTGCCAAGTTCATCAGAGATAAGAGGGATTTTCTCTCTCAGAAATCCTCTCATATCCTGACTGATGCCACCATTGTGGTGAGAAAAAGCCGCTTTATCTCTTATTTCTGTGAGCGTTTAAGCCTGCCATCACTGTGACAGACCAAATCAGCCCGTGAGAAGGTCAAAACTTTCACACAGATGCTGGAGCGCAGCAGCTCTGGATGCGCAACACCCCTCCCCGACACAAGCCTTCACACCCAGCGTCTGCGAAGCTGGAACTGAGGGAAGAGGACGCTGGTAGGGAGAGGACAAAAGTACAAGGGACCAGTACAGCCTAAAAATACACCGCCCAGGGATGGGGAGCAGGGCAACCGGCCCGTCCACACGAGAACGATTTTTTTGATAACGCCCAAATATTTTATCGTTTCGGCCTTGCATTCACACGGAGACGGCGAAAACTCAGCCCAAAAACGATATTTTTTGAAAGCAGGTTCCAAAGTGAGAAAATCTGAAAACGCCACCCCAGCGTTTCCATGTGGACAACCAAAATGGGTTTTTTGAAAACAATGATGTGATACCCCCACGCCTGTGTGGCGCTGTAGCATTTTCGGGAGCATGCACCTTCTTCTCCGTGTTTGGTCTTTGGTTTGTTTAGGGTGGGTGTAGCACCAGGGTCAGGGTGGGGGTAGCACCAGGGTCAGGGTGGGTGTAGCACCTGGGTCAGGGTGGGGGTAGCACCAGGGTCAGAGTGCGTGTAGCACCAGGGTTAGGGTGGGTGTAGCACCAGGGTCAGGGTGGGTGTAGCACCAGGGTTAGGGTGGGTGTAGCACCAGGGTCAGGGTGGGGGTAGCACCAGGGTCAGGGTGGGTGTAGCACCAGGGTCAGGGTGGGGGTAGCACCAGGGTCAGAGTGGGTGTAGCACCAGGGTTAGGGTGGGTGTAGCACCAGGGTCAGGGTGGGTGTAGCACCAGGGTTAGCACCAGGGTTAGGTGGGTGTAGCACCAGGGTCAGAGTGGGTGTAGCACCAGGGTTAGGGTGGGTGTAGCACCAGGGTTAGGGTGGGTGCAGCACCAGTGTCAGGGTGGGTGTAGCACCAGGGTCAGGGTGGGAGCAGTTAAGCGTGCTGTTAGATTTCTCCAGAACAAACATGAAAACGCAAATTATTTTACGTGAAAATTACACTGGGCGGCTGGGACTGTATGAGAGGGAGGGGCGAGCGGCTGAAGACAAGCGTTAGACAGGCATTAGCAGAGCGTTAGCTGAGCGTTTGTGAAGCATTAGAGAAGCATTTGCACAGCGTTTGCCCAACTTTTATGGAGTGTTCTAGAAACAATAGCAGAGCATGAGAGGAATTTGGAGAGTTTTAGCAGTGCATTAGAGGAATGTTAGGGGAGTGTTAGCAGTACATTAGAGGAATGTTGGGGGAGTGTTAGCACAGCATTAGAGGAATGTTAGGGGATTGTTAGCAGAGCATATAGGCCATTGCCTGTGCGCAAAAAGACCGCTAGAAAATGGTTTCGTTCCAATATCGCCGGGTCTACTTGTTGTATGTATAATTGTGTAGGCGTTGGCCCCCTGACCACCAAGTTCTCCATGTGAAACCCTGCAGTTCAGAAATTGGGGGTTCAAAAAGGGGTCAAAAAATTGATGTCATCAAAACTTGTCAACATGGGTATCAAATTGAAGGTCTTTGCAAGTACATTTCGGTAGGGTGGTTTTTATCTTTCTTACTGGACCCTGGGGTCCTAAAAAGGGGTCCAAAAGGGACTAGAGTGGCACTTTTGACCCTAATTTCTGGGCACCAATGATCAGATTATGGAAAATAACCTACCCTATCTTTATTTGCTCACCTAGACCTTCAATTTGATACGCACGTCATGGCCTCACATGAAAGGGGTTAAAATTATACCCTTTTCTGGGCCCTTTTTACCAATTGAACCCTTGACTTGCTACAACCATATCAACATGGGTATCAAATTGAAGGTCCATGTGAGCACATAAAGATAGGGTAGTTTATTTTCCATAATCTGATCACCTGTGCCCAGAAACTAGGGTAATAAGTGCCATTTTAGTCCCTTTTCGGCCCATTTTTAGCACCCCAGGGGCCAGTAAGCATGATAAAAACCACCCTACCATAATAAACTCGCAAAGACCCTCAATTTGATACCCATGTTGACATGTTTTGATGACATCAATTTTTTGACCCCTTCCTTATTTCCATTAGACCCTAAAAGGGTCTCAATTTCTGAAGTAACTGCAGGGTTTCACATGGAGAATTTTTTACATGGTTATTAGGGGCCCAAAGCCTACACAATTGTACATAGAACAAGTAGACCCACCGATATTGGAACGAACCAGGTAGATACAGCGCACAAGCAATGGCCTAATGAGAGGAATAGTGGAGAAGTGCTAACAAAGCATTAGAGGAATGTAAGGGAAGTCGAGTGAGAGTGTTAGAGGAATTTTAGGGATGTGTTAGTTCAGCATCAGAGGAGTGTTGGAAGAGTGCTAACAGAATGCTCGTAAAGCATTGGAGTAGTGTTAGCAGAGCATTACAGTAGCATTAACCAAATGCAAGCTGAGCATTAGAAAAGCGTTCGCGCAGCATTTATGGAGCACTGGAGGGGTATTAGCAGAGCGCTTGCCAAGCGTTAGTGGGGCATTAAAAGAGCATAGAAAGAATATTTGAGCAATGTTGTTGGAGCATTAGCAGATGGTTGGTTGATAATTAACCAACCATTAGCAGAGCATAAGAGGAGCATTTGCAAAGTAATAGAGGACTATTAGTGGAGCCTAGACCAAATGTTAGCCGAGTGTTATAAGAGAATTAGCCAATCTTCAGAGGGCTCTGAGAACATTAGAACAGCATTGGTGAAGGCTTCGCTGGGCATTACCAAAGCTTTACTGAGTGTTAGGCCTAGGGTTCGCAGAGCGTTAAAGGAGCGTTAGTGGAGCTGAACCTTCATGAGCTAATTTACTTCATGAGCGAAGCAACAACCAGCCCAGAAAAGGCATCGCAACAGAAACTAAATGACGTCTATCTACATCACCCACCATGTTCACCTCAATTAAAGACAAAGTACATTTTGACACTTTTGTATCAAAGAAGAAAATCAAAACAGCGAAGCAAGCACAAAGCTCTGTGACATTTTCAGGCACCTACATTTTGCTATACCAAACTTACAAAACACAAACATCATGAACTCAATCACAGATCTCATAATTTACACATCTGAAGTAAATACTTTCACAGATCTGAAGGTTGAAAGATAAACAGCCAAAACACTCTGAATCTGATTTTGCACACAGTTCATCTGTTAGTTATTCTTTCCTTTTACACCGATAACTTCTCCGCAAAAACTGAAAGCTTCCGTTGCCGCCTTGTTTGTTCTGTCAATTACACCCCAACAGCTCGCAAAGAGGTCTGCACTGACATCCCACTAGAGTCTGAAATCAATATTCCTCTGTATATTTTACAATAAATTTAATAAGCAAACACTTTTGCTCATCCCAACAGTGAGGACACAAGAATCCTCTAGATTAAAAAATGCAACGTCATGTTTTATTACCTCCCAGTCAAATATGGTGAGGAAATCTCACAGTTAATTTCATTATTGCCAATGTTCACTCTCCCAAGACTCTGACTACATTCGGCTCCACAGCTGATGAGATCAGAAAGCAAGAGTGAATAAAGCGTTCTGTAGTAAGACACGAGGACGTGAGTGAATAAAGTGTTCTGTAGTAGGACATGAGGACGTGACTGAATAAAGCGTTCTGTTGTAGGATGCAAGGACATGAGTGAATAAAGCATTCTGTAGTAGGACACAAGGACATGAGTGAATAAAGCATTCTGTAGTAGGACACAAGGACGTGAGTGAACAAAGTGTTCTGTAGTAGGACAAGAGTGAATAAAGCGTTCTATAGTAGAACACGAGGACTTGAGTGAATAAAGCGTTCTGTAGTACGACATGAGGACGTGAGTGAATAAAGCGTTCTGTAGTAGGACGCGAGGACGTGAGTGAATAAAGCATTCTGTAGTAGGACAAGAGGACGTGAGTGAATAAAGCGTTCTGTAGTAGGACGCGAGGACGTGAGTGAATAAAGCGTTCTGTAGTAGGACAAGAGGACATGAGTGAATAAAGCGTTCTGTAGTAGGACAAGAGGACGTGAGTGAATAAAGCGTTCTGTAGTAGGACAAGAGGACGTGAGTGAATAAAGCGTTCTGTAGTAGGACATGAGGACGCGAGTGAGTAAAGCGTTCTGTTGAGGGATGAGAGGACGTGAACGAGTTAAGCGTTCTGTAGTAGGATGAGAGGATGTGAGTGAATAAAGCGTTCTGTTGAGGGACGAGAGGACGTGAACCAGTTAAGCGTTCTGTAGTAGGATGAGAGGACGTGAGTGAATAAAGCGTTCTGTTGTCGGACGCGAGGATGTGAGGGACTAAAGCGTTCTGTAGTGGGACGCGAGGACGTGACTGAATAAACCGTTCTGTCGTAGGACGCGAGGAAATGAGTGAATAAAGCGTTCTGTAGTAGGACGCGAGGATGTGACTGAATAAACCGTTCTGTCGTAGGACGCGAGGACGTGAGTGAATAAAGCGTTCTGTAGTAGGACGTGAGGACGTGACTGAATAAACCGTTCTGTCGTAGGACGCGAGTACATGAGTGAATACGTAAAGCGTTCTGTAGTAGGATACGAGGACGCGAGTGAATAAAGCGATCTGTAGAGGGAGGAGAGGATGTGAGTGAATAAAATGCTCTGCAGCAGGATGTGAGGTTATCAGTACGTCAAGAAGGAAGGCTGTGTTAAGGAAGGCTGAATTTGCCTGGCTGTCCACCGCTTTTAATAAATTAATTGTCTGTACAGTGCTGTCTGATTCCAGAATATACAACACATGCGAGGAGAAAGGAGTTCAGTGGACATACCACACACAGGAACCAAACACAATCCGCACAGCCACTCACACAGGGACGAAAAACATCATACACAGCCAAACACAGGGTTCATTACGAACAGGAAATCAGACTAAACAATTACAAAATAACAAAAAAATGTTAGTTTGTACTCCTGGTTTATACAAAAACCAAAAATTTACTGTCCTTAACAGGGCAATGGTCAGTTGTTACAATGCTGGCTCCATTAGCACACAGAGAAGGGTCGGCACAGCTGAACCTGCATCTACATTAACAGCTTTGGCCGTGAGCTAATTACAGCCCGAGCTCCAGCAGGCCTCTGTCCCCCGAGAACCCAGCCAATCTGCCCATTTCTGCCTCCTGATTTTCAGTCCAATCATTTAAAGCAATTAAACATTAAATCAAAGGTGTTGACCACCATCTAATTCACCTCGACATGCAGTCAAGTCCAGCAGTATTTGGACATCACTGAAATGGATTCGAAGAAACAATGAAGTTGTATGTCAAGTATAAACTTTTAGCTTTAATGCAGTGGTTTTGTCAAAAATATTTTATGAAAAACTGATGAATTCCAACCATTTTATTCCATCACCCCTAATTTTAAAGGCTTAAAAGTGATTTTGAAATCATCACAGTCATTTTTAATACTTGGTCACAGATCCTTTGTAGTGAACGACTAGTCTGGACTCCACAGACATCACGAGACGCTCCGGCTCTTCCTGGTGATGCTCAGCCAGCCTTTCCCTGCTGCCGTTTCCAGTCCCTCTCATTCTCAGGATGTTTTCGCCCTCGGTTTCGCCGTCAGCAGGCAAAGTTTACGCTCAATTGATATTCAGGTTACATGATTGACTCGTGTATTGCAGAAGATTACACTTTTTCGCCTTTAACTGGTCCTCAGCTGCGATCTCAGTATCCTTCAGGGCATCATCCGTCTGCACAGTGAGGTGCCATCCGATGAGTTCTGAGCCATTTGGCTGGACCTGAGCTGATAATATAGCTCAATACGAGTCAGAATTCACGTTGCTGCTTTTGGCAGCAGTTTTATCATCAATAAATACAAGGGAAGTGGTTCCATTGGCAGCCCTTCATGCCCACGCATGAGCACCCTTCACCAATGAGGTGCAATGCGGTGGATCATGAGCAGTTCTCCATCTTATCCTTCTTATGATTTCTGTCTTATCTGTCCGTTGAATGTTTCAAAACTATACAGGCTGTTTTTTTACATATATTTCAAATAATTATTTTTTTGAGGTTGACTAGTTGTTACTTGCCATAGTGATGAACAACTGTAAGCTGATGGTGGCTTTCCCACCAGTCTAAGTAACAATGAAAAAGTCAACAGGACAGACCTTATCGGTTTTGGTGTTTTATTTTACACACAACACCGATGGTTTGCATCTTGTTGTGAGCCCTCCGTATTTACTCCGGTGAAATCTTCTCTTGGCCGAAGACTCTGATACAGTTGCACCTGCCTCCTGGCAGCTGTGCTTTATCAGGAAACTGTTGTGAAGGGCTTCTTCTTTATCAGGCTAAAATTATTCTGCTGTCCACCACAGTTGTAATCCTTAGTTTTCTGAGCCTTTTGTTGTTCCTAAGCTCAGCAGTGCATTATCCCTTTCCAAAAAAAAGACAAATAGTCCATTTTGCTGCAAATGACAGTTTTCGGAATTTCCTTGATGGGTTTGATTATTCAGCCTAATAATGACATGTCTCACAGGCAGTTACTGAACTTCAAAATCCAAGTTAGCCACAACAGATTCCAAATACATATCTCACGTCTGAAATCATTGCTAGACCTCATATTTGCTTACTTGTGAATAAAATAATGAGGGAATTACACACACTTGGCCATGGAACAGCTGAGCAGCCTGCTGTCCAATTACTTTTGGTCCCTTTCAAAAAGGGAGTGGCAATCTCACACAAAACCCTCTGTTGTTCCTGCATCTTAACCAGATTTGGATGAAAATACTAAATACCAACAAATTAAAGTTGACGCCTGCATATTAGGCACACAATCACTGTTTAAGTCATTTAAACTCAAATATGATAGAGGTGGTAGGGGGCTGAAATAACAATTACTTTGTCAGGGACATAGCAGTAACTGACATTATGTGAATTAAACAGAATCCCGGGGGTTTTTAAAAGCTGTTTCTCACTGAATAAATAATATTTACCATCCCAAAATTTCAGTGTAAGTTAGATCCTGTTTTAAAAAAATTATTTCCCCCCTTCCTGAGTTCCTTTATTTTTGCTCATTTGTTATATTTAAATGTTTCAGATCAACCAACTCATGTTAATATCAGAAAAAGAAAACATGAGTAAACACAAAATGCAGCCTTTAAATGACCTTTTGTTTATGAAAGGTAAAGAGTTATTCAAGACTTGTATCACCCATGTGAAAAAAATACTTGCACTCCTGAACCTGATTACTGGTTGTGCTGCTCTTGGAGGTAATAACTGCAAACAAACACTGGCGATATCAGGAAATGGGTCTTTTACATCCCTTTGGAGGAATTTAGGCCCACTCTTCCTTGCAGAATTGTTTTAACACAGACACATTGGAGGGTTTTACATCATTAACTGCCTGTTTAAAGTCTTCCCACGGCATCTCAATCAGATCCTGGCCAGGACCTTTACTTTGCCACTCCAAAACCTTCATTTTGTTTCTTCTGAGCCATTCAGAGGTGGATTTGCTTGCACCTTTTGAATCTTTGTCCTGCTGCATAACCCAGCTGCGCGTGAGCTTTAGGTCACAAACTGATGGCAGGACATTCTCCCGCAGAATCTTCTGGTAGAGAGCAGAATTTGTGGTTCCATCAATTATGGCAACTCGCCCAGGTCGCCCAGCGGCAAAGCAGCCCCAGACCATCATAGTACAACCAGTGGCGGGCGGTGGACAAAGAACAAGGAGGGCGATAAACATGTCTTTAAACTGCTTATTAGTCTTGATCTGTTTTCAGTCAATTTGCCTGGTAAAAGACACTTGAACTCTCCCCTCTCAGGTGTAGCTAATTGTCTTTGTTAAGACGAGAAATCAAATGCACCAGTTGAACGCAAAAAAGAGCGCATTTCAATCTTTTTCAATTAAACAATCATTATGCACAGGTTTGACAACTTGCTTAGGATATGACAAAATTTAACGCGGAAAATCCACAGTGGTTTTTTTGTGAAAAGTTGCCTATTAAGCCATGTGAATTAAACATTTTATAGAATTTATTATTCACTCGCCTAAACATTTTATTATAAGGGAAACCAACATGTTGACCAAGAACAATGATTGAAATCGGGTCACTAATCTCATCCGTTTCAAGGGATGTTTTCCGCCCCCTCGGTTTTCCGTCCACCACCCACCACTGAGTACAACCTCCATGTTTGACAGTTGCTATGATGTTCTAATGGTGGATCACTGAGTTAGCTTCATGTCAGATGTAACGGAACCCATGTCTTCCAAAATTTTCCACTTAGGATTCATCTGTAAGGGTTTGGCCTTGCAGTCCCTCCCCCTGTTGCATTCTTTCACCTCCACCTTAGCGGGCAACAGGTGCAGCCCGTTCAGGTGGAGGTGATTGCAGAGTATAAAGGGCTGGCTATTCCCAGTCCCCAGTGCCTCTGCATTCTTGTTTGTATCCTGGTGTAATGTTTGGTGCTGCACTCCTCGTTTTAAGCTCTGTTCTGTTTTGTTTCATTTTATTTATTAAACTTTTCAGTTCTTTTTACCAGCCTGAGCATTTGGGCCTCCTTCTCTGCTTTTGGGCCCATGGTCCCAGTGCCCGCCGGACTGCAGTTTGCATCCGGCGGGACAAATCCATGACATCATCAGCCCACAAAATATTATCCCGAAGCTCTTAGAGGTCGTGAATATTTATTTTATTTTTTATTTTTGCAAATGTGAGATGCGCTTTTGTTGTCTTTTTGGTGAGCAGTGGTTTTTGCCTTGCAGCTCTCCAATTGGTGCCATTTTTGCCCGGTCTCTTTGGCATTGTGGAATCGTGTACACTGACCTTATCTGAGGTCATTGAGGCCTGCAGTTCTTTAGATGTTAGTCTGGGTTCTTTTGTGACCTCCTGGATGAGTCACCGATGCGGTCTTTAAGGCATATTGGTAGGCCGGCCACCCCTGAGAGGGTTCACCACTGTTACTAGTTTTTTCAGTTGTAGATAATGGTTTCTCAGTATGATTTGCTGGAGTCCCAGAGCCTTAGAAATGGCTTTGTAACCCTTTCCAGACTGATAGATGCCAATAATCTTCTCATCTGCTTATTCTTGAATTTCTTTAAATTGCGGCTGCTTTTTGCCCACTTCACATTGTCTGGCAGGTTCTATTTAAACAATGTTTAGATTCAACGGGGCTGGCAGTAATAATGCCTGGGTGTGTCTAGGGAGATTGAACCCAATTATCAATTAAACTTGCTTAATTAGTTGATTTAAGGGTAAATTAATTTTTTCACATTCCGCTTATCTTTGCTAAATATTAAATAGTTTGATGGGCTGAATTATTTAAATGCGACAAATATGTAAAAATAGGAAAAATTGGGAAGGGGGTAAATACTTTTGCACAGTACTGTGGATAGAATTTCTCACACAAAATAAGTTTAAAGAAAACAGAATCCGTGCAGAGAACAGCTAAGAATAGTGAAATGGCTGGACTGCATCCCAGCTCTGATGTGTTTATCTTCTGTATAAGGTCACATCAGTCAGAGCTGGACTCGGGCCCACTAAAGCCTTTCATAAACACAAAGCACATCATTCTCACCCTGTGGCTGATTTCTGAATCTCAGGTCAGACGCACTGATGCGGCGTTCAGCACTCATGGCTCATTCTGACTGACTGACTCAAGGCTGATTGCTCAATCTTATGCGTCTCCACCTTTGAGGTACAGTCACCGTCAGTCACACGACAGAGCTGTCATTGCGAACTGAGCAAGTGTGTTTTCCCTTGGAGGCAAAACCCTTGGTTTGATATTTCACACCGAAATGTGCAGAAACGCAGCAATTAAGCAAACAGAAGGAGACCGCAGATCAGGAGCACGCTTCCTGCGCTTTACAGCCTCGACACAACGACAAACACAATAACCTAAATCCACATCACACATACGATTAAACAGGTGCATGAAACACAGGGCACATTACCTGCACTGACAGGAGAGAGGAGGGGCGGGAACTGTGTGCATGTAATCATGAGCGAGGAACAGGACCTGCTGACCTCCTTCACTGTGAGCGAGGAACAGGACCTGCAGACCTCCTTCACTGTGAGTGAGGAACAGGACCTGCAGACCTCCTTCACTGTGAGTGAGGAACAGGACCTGCAGACATCCTTCACTGTGAGCGAGGAACAGGACCTGCAGACATCCTTCACTGTGAGCGAGGAACAGGATCTGCAGACCACCTTCACTGTGAGTGAGGAACAGGACCTGCAGACATCCTTCACTGTGAGTGAGGAACAGGACCTGCTGACCTCCTTCACTGTGAGTGAGGAACAGGACCCAAAGACCTCTTTCACTGTGAGCGAGGAACAGGACATGCAGACCTCTTTCACTGTGAGCGAGGAAAAGGACCTGCAGATTCCTTCACTGTGAGCGAGAAACAGGACCTGCAGACCTCCCTCACTGTGAGCGAGGAACAGGACCTGCACACCTTCTTTACTGTGAGTGAGGAACAGGACCTGCAGACCTCCTTCACTGTGAGCGAGGAACAGGGCCTCCTTCACTGTGAGCGGAACAGGACCTGCAGATCTCCTTCACTGTGAGCCCAGGACCTGCAGACCTCCTTCACTATGAGCATGGAACATGACCTGTAGACCTCCTTTCACTGTGAGCGAGGAACAGGACCTGCAGACCCCTTTCACTGTGAGCGAGGAACAGGACCTGCAGACCTCCTTCATTGTGAGCGACCTGCAGACCTTCTTCACTGTGAGCGAGGAACAGGACCTGCAGACCTTCTTTCACTGTGGAGCGAGGAACAGGACCTGCAGACTCCTTCACTGTGAGCACAGGACCTGCAGACCTCCTTCACTGTGAGGAGGAACAGGACCTGCAGACCTCCTTCACTGTGAGTGAGGAACAGGACCTGCAGACCTCCTTCACTGTGAGTGAGGAACAGGACCTGCAGACCTCCTTCACTGTGAGTGAGGAACAGGACCTGCAGACCTCCTTCACTGTGAGTGAGGAACAGGACCTGCAGACCTCCTTCACTGTGAGTGAGGAACAGGACCTGCAGACCTCCTTCACTGTGAGCGAGGAACAGGACCTGCAGACCTCCCTTCACTGTGAGCGAGGAACAGGACCTGCAGACCTCCTTCACTGTGAGCGAGGAACAGGACCTGCAGACCTCCTTCACTGTGAGCGAGGAACAGGACCTGCAGACCTCCTTCACTGTGAGCAGGACCTGCAACAGGACCTGCAGACCTCCTTCACTGTGAGCGAGGAACAGGACCTGCAGACCTCTTTTACTGTGAGCAGGACCTGCAGACCTCCTTCACTGTGAGCAGAAACAGGACCTGCAGACCTGCAGACCTCCTTTACTGTGAGCAAGGAACAGGACCTGCAGACCTCCTTCTCTGTGAGCGAGGAACAGGACCTGCAGACCTCCTTCACTGTGAGCGAGGAACAGGGCCTGCAGACCTCTTTCACTGTGAGCGAGGAACAGGACCTGCAGATCTCCTTCACTGTGAGCGAGGAACAGGACCTGCAGACCTCCTTTACTGTGAGCAAGGAACAGGACCTGCAGACCTCCTTCTCTGTGAGCGAGGAACAGGACCTGCAGACCTCCTTCACTGTGAGCGAGGAACAGGACCTGCAGACCTCCTTCACTATGAGCGAGGAACAGGACCTGCAGACCTCCTTTACTGTGAGCAAGGAACAGGACCTGCAGACCTCCTTCTCTGTGAGCGAAGAACAGGACCTGCAGACCTCCTTCACTGTGGGCAAAAAACAGGACCCGCAGACCTCTTTCACTGTGAGCAAGGAACAGGACCTGCAGACCACTTTCACTGTGAGCGGGGAACAGGATCTGCAGACCTCCTTCACTGTGAGCGAGGAACAGGATCTGCAGACCTCTTTCACTGTGAGCGAGGAACAGGACCTGCAGACCTCTTTCACTGTGAGTGAGGAACAGGACCTGCAGACCCCTTTCACTGTGAGCGAGGAACAGGACCTGCAGACCTCCCTCACCGTGAGCAAGGAACAGGACCTGCAGACCTTCTTCACTGTGAGTGAGGAACAGGACCTGCAGATCTCCTTCACTGTGAGCGAGAAACAGGACCTGCAGACCTCCTTCACTGCGAGTGAGGAACAGGACCTGCAGACCTCATTCACTATGAGCGAGGAACAGGACCTGCAGACCTCCTTTACTGTGAGCGAGAAACAGGACCTGCAGACCTCCGTCACCGTGAGTGAGGAACAGGACCTGCAGACCTCCTTCACTGTGAGTGAGGAACAGGACCTGCAGACCTCCTTCACTGTGAGCGAGGAACAGGACCTGCAGACCTCCTTCACTGTGAGCAAGGAACAGGACCTGCAGACCTCCTTCACTG